>JAKSZT010052319.1:352032-471322 GCA_026826555.1 Tolypeutes matacus | reverse complement strand
GAAGGAAGGAAGGAAGGAAGGAAGGAAGGAAGGAAGGAAGGAAGGAAGGAAGGAAGGAAGGAAGGAAGGAGGGAGGGAGGGAGGGAGGGAGGGAGGGAGGGAGTGAGGGAGGGAAGGAAGGAAGGAAGGAAGGAAAGGAAAGGAAGGAAAGGGAAGGGAAGGAAAAGTTTCTGAGGAACTGGCTTTCTGTTCAGATCAAGAAATTTGGCATGAAGATTTCTACATTATACTGCTACACCTTAAGGTCATCTAAAATTTATGGAAAATATTTTAATTGCTGCTTAACAGTAAATTCAAATCCCTCAGTCTATAAAGCCTAAAATTATTTACAATGGATAAAATGTAAAAATTGAAAAGTTACAGGAATATAACATAGGTGAAAAGAGCAAGCATAGATATATAAATAATAAATCATAGCAACCCAGGGTTATCAGCTTCTTTTGACATAGTTGCAAGGGAAATAAATGAAAGCAATTTTGTTAAGAAAATTTGCTTTTAGTAATATCCAATATAGATTCAATCTCTTTTAATGTCTTTTTCAGAAACTTCTTTAAAAACGGACTAATATACATTTGGATAAACTACAAACTCAATATAAATGATGTGCATACTACATAAAAGGTAATATAATGTTCCATTGTATATAAATATATTAGGTGATGTGACTGACTTTCAGTCTTAGTTCCTGCTTGTGGATCTTCCTGGGAGTAAATATGTAAGAAATAAAATTAAGCTGAGCTTGTTTCAGAATGGTTGAAAAACTAAAAAAGGGGGGGATATGGTGAATCATATTTTCCCAATTTAAATTAATCACCTATTAAAAATTTGAGACACCAACTTCCACCATTTTCCATAAGCATGTATTGACAAAATTATATTCTTGACACAATACAAAATTTAGGAGAACCCTGTGGAATATGGTCTACCCCAAGAACAATCTCTACCAAGAAAATTCTGCTGAGCATTTTGAAAAACATTGCTGCCACAAGATACATAATGAAATCATACTAACAAATGGTGTAGCTTTTAGTAGGAGGAGAAAATATATTATGTTTATAATGGGACTTTTGGATATCCTGCTCTGGAGGGAGAGATTTTGTGTTTTGCTTTCTTTATATTCAAGGTTAGCCTCACATTTTCTGGGTCCAGAGACTCTTTCAGGGACTCACTGGAACCAAGTGCATGAAACAGGGAAGAGCGTTTTGGAGTTTGTAACTTAAGACAGCTTAGCACAGCACAAGGATAAGATGAGAAGAGGTTCTTCTTTCCCTCAATTCTCTTCCTTCCCTATTCACCTTTTCCCCCGACACATGCTGGTATGGCTGCATCATAGGATGTGAGACAGTATGTTGTGGCCTAATGTTGGATGATGAAATGGAGCAAGGTCATGAACTCATGGTAGTCTATTAATAGAGATTGGTCTTTACTTTATGAACAATGGAAACTACCGATGTTAAGTTCAGATGTGTCTCCGATTTTTGAAGAAATCAATTTTATAAGACTGCTGATGTTTAATATTTGAACGTTGGTTTAAAATTGTCTAGGCACAGAGATTTCACTATAACATAAGATATCTTATTTTACTTATATTTTGCTTTAATAAATAAGTAAAAATATGATTTGCTTCACGAATATGCGTGTCACCTTTGCCCAGGAGCATGCTAATAATCCTGTGTTGTTCAATTTTAGTATATGTGCTAGTGAAGTGAGCACATCAGTTTACTTTTAAACAGATTTCATTGTTTTATATATATATATATATATTTCCTTCTATGAAACTTGCCATGAACTTCCATGTAACATTGTGGTTCTAGTGTCTTTTTAGGAGCTACCCAGAATAGCACTATTCTTTTTTGCACATGAAAACCCTTAAGGTATTTAAAGAGAGCTATCAATTTTCATCTAAACATTCTCTTCAATATAATTATCATATATATATAACCTAATATCATACAATTTTCAAATCATTCACCATCAATGTGAGCATACCCCCTGCCAGAATAAAATATTTTAAGTACACATCTGAAAATGCAGCACTGAGAGTGAATATAATACATAATAATAGATAACATTTATTTAGTACTTGCCATGAGAAATGCATTGTGCTAATCATATTGCCTTCTTTCATTTTATGAATTGTTTTTATAGTAATTTTTCTGTTATGAAATTGAGGCACAGAGAAGATAAGTACTTATCAAATAGAAAAAAGCTGTCTAGCCAAAATTCAAACTCTATCTCATTTCAAGCTCTTTTGCCTAGCAAGTACATCATGTGGTTTCTAAATATTGTTAGATCATCATTTCAGTACAAATTTGTAGGTTGAATGGAAAAGAGTCATGGACTATATTTTTCTTTGTCCTATACATTATTTTTCTGTTGACGCAAGTAAACTTTAGGGACAGTTTAAAACCATTGGGTTTTGTGGTTATAACTGCTTTCAATCCATAATGTGCTATTCTTATTCTTACAAATGATTTTCTTAATCTGAGTTCAAAAGTTTCCTATTTTTAAAATTCAGTTTGATTTATTATATCAACACGTTGATATAAAATTTAAAACCTTCCTTCTGTAATCCACCTTCTTTCCTATCCTTTTCAACTCTGGCTACTGAAATTTTGATAAGGGTGCTTTGGCTATGGCTAGTGTCTGTATAGTTGAATAGATACTCATGATAGTTTGTTTATCTACTGATAAATTATTATCTGTCTATTATTTTTCAGACCATGCTTATCTTCTCAGAGGGGACTTTATTAATTATTTTAGCCTAATGTATTTAGAAAACAAAATTTTTATGTACACCATAATATTATATACCAATATAATAACAGTAAATAAAAGTTAGTAAAGCTTATAAAGAAAATGAGGATCACCATGTGCTGTTTTTGTAAGTTGTAGGAGGCAATGTTTAATAATGAAAAAAACAACGAATTGAAAATAAGACCTAGACATCTATCATGTCACAGTCATCTTTCAACTCTGGTTGCTTGACTAAATTCATAAATAATAATAATAAACTTTTAAATTATTCATGTGGCTGTTGTGAGTATAAAACAGAAGTGGCTTTTCAAAACATCATGGACATTTGCTCTTCAACCCACTCATCCAAAGTTGTTATTTAAAACATTTATTTTCCCACGATTTTTTATTTTTATTTTTAGGTCTTCAGTGTTTCCAGTCATTTAGGGCATTTTTATTTACTGCCAAGTTTTCAGTAACAATCTATATGCTTGTAACTTCAAAATCAACAGCAACATCATGTACCTACAAGCACTTCAGTTACAATATTCACAATATGGATGTTAACACCTTCACCAGTCCCATCCCACCACAATATTAGTCAGTAATACCAATAATAATTAAGTCATTCAAGCTGGACAACTGGCACTCTTCTTTTCTTTACCCTAAAATCCAATTAATCATTGTATCCTAAATATATTAACTCTGAAAATATTTCTCAAATATCTCCACAGTTCTTCAGGTCTTTACCACATCTACATTGGTAACCACAACACAACAATACCTGGATTGTTTATCTCCAGGTATATCAGTCTTCTATGCAGATATCGAAGTGATCTTTCTGAAATACAAATATAACTATGCTAATCAATATTTTTAAAACTGCCAATGACTTCCTGTGTTAGTTTCTGTGGTAGTTAGAGGCTTTTGTGGACCCAAGAAAAGATCATGCACTTAGAGTTAACCCATTCCTGTGAGTGTGAACCAATTGTAGGTGGGACTTTTTGATTTGATTACTTCAGTAAGTTGTGACCCAGGGTATTAGTCAGCCACAGGGGTGCTGATGCAAAAATACCAGAAAACTGTTGGCTTTTATAAAAGATATCTACTTGAGCTTACAGTTACCAGGCCATAAAGCATAAGTTACTTCCCTCATCAAAGTCTATTGACATGTGTTGGGGCAAGATGGCTGCCGACATCTGCCAAGAGTTCAGGCTTCTTGAGCTCCTGTCTTCCCAGGGCTCCATTTCTCTCTGGGCTTAGCTGCTGTGCTCTCTCCACAAGGCTAGTTGTAGACTTTTAGGTGAATGGCTCTGTCTATCTCTTCAGGGCTTCTGCTGTATCTAAGGAACTTTTTCTATTCCTCTGTGTTCTCCTCCTGTGTGTTCACTTCCTGGGCTCCAGCTCAAAACTCAGCATCAAGGCTCAACTTACTCCTCTGCTCTGCCATGTAGTGTTATCTGTGTAGTTTTCTCTCAACGTCCTACTGACATGGACCAGTCAAAGCCCTAATCATAATTTTTTTTTTTTTTTTAAGATTTTATTTATTTATTCATTTATCCCCCCCTTGCTGCTTGTGCTCGCTGGGTCAGCTAACCACCCAGGTAAAGACCAATTTACAAATATAATCCAATATCTACTTTTGGAATTCATAAACAATGCCAAACTGCCACACCCAGTGTGAGTCTTAATCTTCTTATTGGAGTCCTTTATAAACAGGATGAATACAGAGAAAGATACAGAGAAAAACCCCCAGAAGCTAAAAGAAATCTATCAGAGCAAGAAGCTGAAACCAATGAAACCCAGGAGAGAAAAAAGCCATAGGTGCACAGAGAAAGCCAGAGGAAGCCAGAAGTTGAAAGCACCCAGACCTGGAGGAGAAAAGAGAGACAATAGATGCTACCATTGTGCCCTTCCATGGGCTAAGAGTCCAGGACCACTGACAGCTAGTTTTGAGGATAAAAGCATCCCCTCATGAAGCCTTGGTTTGGATGTTTCATGGCCTCAGATCTATAAACTTATAAGTTAATAAATCCCCATTCTAAAAGCCAACAAATTTCTGGTAGGTTGCGGTCTTCAGCTTTTAGCAAACTAAAACAGTTTCCCAACAGCTAAAACAAATCCCATACAATGGGTTGGCTTAAGCAACATTATTTAATTGACTCGGTTTTTAAGCTATGAGAAGTCCAAATTGAGGCATCAGCAAGGCAATGCTTTCTCCCTGAAAACTGTGATAGTCTGGGGTTCGGTCCCAGTGATCCTTGGATCCTTGGCTTTTCTGTCACATGGCAATGCACATGGCAGAATCTTCTACTTTTTTCTCTTACATTCACTTTCAGCTTCTTCTCACGGATTTCTCTTCATAAAATTTCCAGTAACAGGATTAAGGTCCAAACTTATTCAGTTGGGCCACACCTTAAAAATACCATCTTTAGGCTTCCAAGAAAATGGCATCAAAATAGGTAGGCAGAGTCCAACTCCCTCACAAAAAAGAATGGAAAAAGGACAAAAACCTATCTGAGGTAGATGCTGTGGGGATACAGAGAATGGGAAAGTGCTACACATCATCCAGGAGGGAACTAGACAGATAAAGAAGCCAAAGGATACCATGAGTTACTCACCCCTGTGGCTAGAAACAACACATATACCCCAACCTCAAAGCAAATAGCCTCAGTAAAGCCCCTGACTCACTGCAAACAAAGGAGTGGGACAGAGGTTTCCCCAGGAGGAGGAGAGAGCCCGGTGGAGGGTGAAGAGTAGGTTCTTTTCTGTGAGTTTGGCCAGCTGAGCCCCCTTTGAATCTCAGAGGGTCCCCGACCGGCATTGAGGTGGCCAAGGGGAGAGTTGAGGGGGAATCTGATAAGGTAGGCTGTCATACCCAGTCAACCTGTAAGAGAGAGGAACTAAGGTAGAGAGGGGGTGGAGACAGGTGCCTAAACATCCCTGCTTGGCAAACTGCTAGAAGCCTAACCTGCCTGAGTGAAAGGGGGCGGATAAAACCAGATAAACTTTCTGAAGCCTTCTTAACCTGTGGAACTAGTGTAGCTCAGTTGAAGAATTGCTGCCTTGCATATACAAAGTCCCTGGTTCTATTCCTGGGTCTCCTTAGAGAAGTGGTCCAGAGAGTGATCCACTGGATTATCAGACACCCAGCTGGTACCTTATGACAGGGAACATACAGACAGATTTTTTCTTGTCAGGTTATCTTCGATCTGTTATTTTTCATTTTTATTTTTTATCAATTCTTTTTTTTTCTTTTTTCTTTATTTTATTTGCTAAAACCTGGTACAGAGCCTAAGGAGGGTAGACCAAAGGGTGATTGATTGATAAGCACACACAGCTAAGAAGCTACTTAGGGGCTTAAGAGGGAAGGTTGTAGACTGTTTTTCCTTGGTTGTTGTTGTTTGCTGTTGTTTTATTTCTTCTTTGTTGTCTTTCCCCTTTCTTTGTTTCCTTCCTTTTTCTTTTGCTTATTTTTTCTACCTACTTAATTTGATTTCTTTCCTTAATTTCTCTTTCTTTTGTTTTCTCTTGTTTTTCTTTCATTCCAACTCTTTATTTGGCCTTCTTCTTTTTTTTTTTTTTTTTTTTTATTTCCTAATTCACTCTCTCACTCTCACTTTTTTTTTTCTTTTTCTCTTCTCCTCTTTTCTTATCATTCTGGTCTTTTAATTCATGCTATTTTTTTCTCTGTCTTGTTTCTTGCTTCATTTTTTCTATGCCACCTTTTTTATTCTTATTTCTTTGTACTTTTGAAAAATATTGTACTTGTATTGCTTATTTATTTTCCTAGCTCTCATATGGTTCCTTTTCTACCTTTTAAAAATTATTGTTGTTATTATTCTTTTCCTTTTATCTCTTTCCTTTTCTCTGGTCCTAAACTTTTTTTAAAGGGAACACAGGCAAATGCAAGGATATAGAATAAGAGGAACCAAGTGTAAAAAAGAAACCTTACTACACACATGCATAAAAAATAAATAAATAAATAAAACCCTAAAGTAGAAAAAGAAGCTAACCAACCAAATAAGCACATCAAGATAAACAGTTTCCTAGACACACAAAAAACTACAAACCATGCTAAGAAGCAGTAAGACATGGCACAGTCTAACAAACAAACTAAAAAAGGAGGGTATGCAAATGTGGAACAACTAATCAGGGATGTCCAAACAAATATCATGAATCAACTTATAGAAGTGAAAGAAGAGATAAAAGATATTAAGAAGAAACTGGGGTAACATACTGAAGAAATTGTAAACATATATAAAAAGATAAGAGATATGATGGTGATGAATAGCACAATGCAAAAAATAAAAAATATACACTCAAAGCACATAACAACAGATTTGAATAGTCAGAGGAAAGAATTAGTGATATTGAAGACAGTACATCTGAAATCAAACAGATAGTAGAAGAATTAGATAAAAACAAAGAAAAAATCTAGCAGAGAATTAGGGATTTTTATGACAACATGAATTGCACAAATATACACATTATAGGCATCCCAGAGGGACAACAGAAGGGAAGAGAGGCAGAAGGAGTGTTGGAGGAAATAACTCTTTTGAGACAATTGGACATACATGCTAAGAAAGTGCAGCACACCCCAAACAGAATAAATCCTAACAGGCCTACACCAAGACACATACTTGTCAAATTGTCCAGTGCTGAAGACAAAAAGAGAATACTGAAGCCACAAGAAAAAAGAGACCATCATATACAAGTGAAAATTAATTATATTAAGTGCTGATTTCTCATTTGAAACCATGGAGGAAAGAAGACAGTGGTATGACATAATTAAGGTGCTAAAAGAAAAAAAACCTTCCTGCCAAGAATTCTCTATCCAGGAAAGCTGGCATTGAAAAATGAGGGAGAGTTCAAAATATTCAGATAAACAGAAATTCAGAGACTTTGCCAACAAGAAACCTGCCCTTCAAGAAATACTAAAGGGAGTTGTGCAGGTTGAAAGAAAAAAACAGGAGAGAGAGGGCTGGAAGAGAGTGTAGGAAAGATTATTAGTAAGAATAACTAAAAAGATAAAAAGATAAAGGAAAACATTTGACATACAAAAACCTTAAGAAAATATGGCTAATGTAAGTAATTCCTTCACAGTAATAACACTAAATGTTAATGGATTAAACTCTGTAATCAAGAGTCACAGATTGGCAGAATGGATAAGGAAATATGACCCATCTATATGCTATCTGCAAGAAACTCATCTTAGACACAGGCATATAAGAAGGTTGAAACTGAATGGTTGGAAAACAATTTTACATGCAAACAATAGCCAAAAAAAGGGCAGGAGTAGCTATACCAATATCAGACAAAATAGACTTTAAATGCAAAACTATTTAAGAGACAAAGTAGGACTCTATATATTAATAAAATGGGTAACCTATCAAGAAGAAAGAACAATCAGAAACATTTATGTACCTAACTAGGGCACCTCAAAATACATGAGGCAAACACTGGAAGAATTAAGTGGAGAAATAGATGCCTGTAAAATTTCAGTGGGGGAATTTAATACACCATTATCACCATTAGACAGAAAATCTCAACAGATGATCAATAAAGAAACAGAGACTTTTAATACTACATTAGAGGATCTAGAACTAATAAACATATACAGAATATTAGACCTAAGTACAGCAGGATATAAATTCTTCTTGAGCACACATGGATCATTCTCCAGGATAGACCACATACCACATGCTAGGTCACAGAACAACACTCAATGAATTCAGAAAGAATGAAATTATACAAAGTAATTTCTCTGACCACAATGGAATGAAGCTGGAAATCAGTAAAGGGCAGAGAACCAGATTAGGCACAAAGATATGGAAGTTAAACAACACACTCATAGACAATCAGTGGGTCAAGGAGGAAATTGCAAAAGAAATCAATAACCACCTTGAAATGAATGAAAATGACAACACAATATATCAAAACTTATGGGAAGAAGCAAAAGCAGTGCTGACAGGGAAATTTATAGGCATAAATGCCTATATTAAATAAGAAGAAAGAGCTAAAATCAAAGACTTAACTGTACACCTGGAGGAATTAGAAAAAGAACAACAAACTAATCCAAAACAAGTAGAAGGAAGGAAATAACAAACAATAGAGCAGAGCTAAATGAAATTGACAATAAGAAAGAACCAGAAAAATTTAACAAAACCAAAAGTTGGTTCTTTGAGAAGATTAATAAAATTGACAAACCCTTAGGTAGACTAAGAAAGAAAAAAAGAGAGAAGATGCAAATACATAAAATAAGAACCAAGGAAGGGATTATCACCACTGATCCCAGAGAAATAGTCTCATAAGAGGATACTTTGAAAAACTGTATGCCAAAATGATGTATCACTTAGATAAAATAGACAAATTCCTAGAAACACACAAGCAGCCTGCACTGATGAAAGAAGAAATTGATGAACTCAACAGACCAATCACAAGTAACAAGATTGAATTAGTCATCCAAAACCTCCAAACTAAGAAGAACTGAGGACAAGTTGGCTTCACAGGTGAATTCTGCCAAACATTCCAGAAGGAAATATAATACCACCAATTCTACTTAAACTCTTCCAAAAAATAAAAGTAGAGGGAACCTTGCCTAACTCATTTTGTAATGCCAAAATCTTGCCAATACTAAAGCCACCCTAAGCCGCCACAAGAAAGGAAAACTATAGACCAATCTCTTTAATGAACCTAGATGCTAAAATCCTCAACAAAATGCTTGCAAATCATATTTAGTAACACATCAAATGACTTATACACCATGACCAAGTGGGTTTCATCCCTAGTATGCAAGGATGGTTCAAATTACGAAAATCAATCAATGTAATATACCACATAAACAGATCAGAAGAAAAAAAAATCACATGATCATCTATTGATGCAGAAAAAACATTCTGCACCCTTTCCTGATAAAAACACTTCAGAAGATAGGAATAGAAGGAAAGTTCCTCAACATTTTAAAGGGTATCTATGAACAACTCACAACTAACATCATAATCAATGGTGAAATGCTAAAAGCTTTCCTTCTACCATCTAGAACAAGACAACTATGCCCAGTATAACTGCTCTTATTTAACATTGTATTAGAAGTACTTGCTCAAGCACGGAGGCAAGAAAAAGATATGAAAGCCATCCAAATTGGAAAGGAAGAATTAAAATTTTATCTATTTGCTGACTACATGAACCTATACATACAAAGCCCTGAGAAATCTTCAAAAAACTTCTAGAGCTTATAAATGAGTTCAGTAAAGTGGGTGGATATAAGATCAATGTACAAAAATCAGTAGCATTTCTGTACACCGATAATGAGCAATCTGAGGGGGAAATCAAGAAAAAATTCCATTTAAAATAACAATAAAAAGAATTAAATACCTAGGAAGAAACTTAACTAAAGATGTAAAGGACTTGTATGCAGAAAACTACACAACATTGTTAAAGGAAATCAAAGAAGACCTAAATAAATGGAAAAATATTCCCTCTTCATGGATAGAAAGATTAAACATCATTAAGATGTCTATCTTACATGAACTGATTTACAGATTTAATGCAATCCCAATAAAAATTACTACAACATTTTTTTTTACTGACCTGGAAAAGCTAACTATGAAATTTATTTGAAAGGATAAGGGGACCTGAATAGCCAAAAACATATTGAAAAAGAAAAATGAAATTGGAGGAATCACAATACCTGACTTTAAAGCATACTACGAAGCTACAGTGGCCAAAATTGCATGGAATTGGCACAAGGATAGACAGACTGACCAATGGAACAGAACTGAGAATTCTGCTATAGATCCTCATATATACAGTCAACTGATATTCAACAAGGCCCCCAAGCCCACCCAACTGAAAGAGAATGGCCTCTTCAACAAATGGTGCTTGGAGAACTGGATATCCATACCCAAAATAATGAGAGAGGACCACAATCTCACGCCCTATACAAAAACTAACTCAAAATGGATTAAAGATCGAAATAAAAGAGCAAGACCTTAAATATGGAATATAATGTAGGGAAGCATTTACAAGATCTTGCAGTGGGAAATGGTTTCATAGACTTTACATCCAAAGCATGAGTAACAAACAAAAAAATAGATAAATGGGACCTCCTCAAAATTAAAAACTTTTGCATGTCAAAGGAATTTGTCAAGAAAGTGAAAAGGCAGCCTATAAATTGGAGAAAATATTTGGTAACCACTTATCTGATAGGGGCCTAATATCCAGCATATATAAAGAAATCCTACATCTCGAAAATAAAAAGACAAACAACCTGCTTAAAAAATGGGCAAGTGATTTGAGTAGACACTTCTCCAAAAAAGAAATACAAATGGCTAAAAAAGTACATGAAAAGATGCTCAACATCACTAGCTATTAGGGAAACGCAAATCAAAACTTCAATGAGATATCATCTTACACCCATAAGACTGGTGGCTATTTAAAAAAAATAGAGGACTTCAAGTGTTGGAGATGATGTGGAGGAAAGGGAATACTTTTCCATTGCTGGTGGGATTGTAGAATGTTGCAGCCATTGTGGAGGGTAGTTTGGCAGTTCCTCAGGAAGCTAACTATAGAACTGTCATATGATCCAGCAATCCCACTGCTGGGTATATACCCAGAAGAATTGAAAGCAGGGACATGAACAGATATATGCTCACCAATGTTCATAACGGTGTTATTCACACTTGCTAAAAGTTAGAAGCAACCCAAATGTCCATCAACAGATGAATGGATAAGCAAATTGTGGTATATACATACAATGGAATTCTACTCAGCTGTAAAAAGGAATGTAGTATTAACACAAAGGATAACATGAATGAATCTTGAAGATCTTATGTTGAGTGAATTAAGCCAGGAACTGAAGGACAAATACTACATGACTTCACTGATATGATTTAAGCAAATTGAGCAGACTCACAGAGCTAAAGTTTGGAAGATAGGTTTACAGGAGACAGAAAGGGAGTAGAGGATTGTGAGCCAATGCCCACATGGGCAGAATCTATGATAAGTTGGAAAGGTGTTGCTGTGCAGTGGATGGGCAAGACAGTGGTGCAGTGATGCTATTGGGCTCGGCAGTGCTGATCCAAAATATAAATCATAATGTAAAACTTTGACCGTGGTTAGTAGCAATGCTTCAGTATTTGTACATCAATTGTAACAAATATACCATCTACATGTAAAATGTTATTAATATGGGAGAAGGGAAAGGGAGAAGATGGTGGGTATATGGGAATCCCCTATATTCTCTATGTGACTTTTATGTAACCTAAAGCTTCTTTGAAGATAAAATGAAAGAAAGAAAAAAAAAAAGACACTGAGGGATTATACAGAAGAAAATGTCACTGTATATACAAGACAACAGATCTTACAGTGATGAAAGACATAATATCTAAAAAAGTTTTTAAAAATTTAAGGTTTTTTTTGTATTTTGTATCTTATCTTTAAAACTGATTATTTCATTGATTTATTTTTATTTGGTTATTTTCTTGGCTTCATTTTTGGAGAGGTTTTGGAGAACTGAAAGGTCACAACTGTGAAGTGGAAGAACATTGGTGTGGGTGTCAGTGATGTTGGGATGCATGGGAGGGGGTTCATCTGGTGCATGTCTTTAGGGCATATGAATGTGTTCAGGTATTTATGGGGCATTGTCACGGTGGGTGGAGATATACACCATAACTGAAAGAATATTGAATTCCCATCCTGGGGAGTCCTATTCAACATTCTCTAATGGGACAGCAAGAATGCCCCAAGTACAGGAGCAATGCCTAGTGAAGGAGGACAGACCATTGCACCAAGCCATTGATATTGATGATTGTACTGATTAACCTTTTCTTTTGAAATTGAAACTTAGCCTAGTATTATACATTGCCTAAGAGTTACCTCCTGTGGGCATCCTTGTTACTCAAATATGGCCTATCTCTAAGCCAAACTCAATGTATAAATGCACTACCTTCCCTCCAGCATGGGACAGGATTCCCGAGGTTAAGCCTCCCTGGTTGATTATTACCAAGTGCCAACTAGCAATAAACCTGGAAAAAGACCTTGACCATAAGGCCGAAATGATAAATAAAAATGAGTTTTTGTGATTTTTTTTGTGAGTTTAAGAGATTTCAAAGTGAGTCAGGAGGTCATTCCAGAGGTAACGCTTATGCATATCTCAGCAGGACCTCATTGACTGTCATGGTAATTATTTCCTCAAATAGCAGAGCTTCTGAGGGCTCTAAAGACATCCAGACCTTATAGGCAGGGCAGACAACTCAGGAGTTTGGTGCCCTGCCAGTGGACCTTACCTTGGAATTTATGCTCCCCAGTGTGAAAGTTGGGCTCATTTGTGATTCCCCTACACAAGGCTCTTCTGCCCCTTCTATTTGAACCTATTGTTAGTACTATACTTGATAGGAGTATGTCCAAGAGACTTAAATCTTTGGTCTTTCCATGTGCCAGTTGGGCCCTGAATCTCGGCAGAGTTGCAAGACCTACTCACCTGTTCATTGGACTCACCCAGGACAACTAACAAGGTGATGATGATGAACAACATCCATCCCAAGGAACAGACTGTCTGCAACTGTAAGATAGTTCCATAGGCTCTAAGCCTCTCTCAATTAGAGGCAAAGTAGGCATCTCCATCCCAAAATCCTCAAGATTTGGAAATGAGCAATGGAGTAAAGTAGACTTACTATTATTCTACTATAGAATTACTGTTATTCCAACAATGGAAGAACTTTCATCATTGATGTGGAGGCAGTGGCCACAGGAGGTTCTAAAGGGAGGGAGAGAAAAATGAGTGTAATATGGAGGCATTTTTGGATATTGGAATTGTCCTGCATGACATTGCAATGACGGATACAGGCCATCATAAATTTTGTCATAATTTACAAAATTTCACAGGACAGAGTGTAAATTATAATGTAAACTACAATCCACAATCAGTGGCAATACATTGATATGTGTTCATCAATTTTAACAAATATACCACACTAATGAAGGATATTGTTAATGTGGGAAAGTGTGGGAGGGTAAGGGAGTGGAGCATATAACATTTATGTAATCTAAAGTTTATTTAAAATAACTAACTAATTAACTAAATAAATAAATAATAAGAATACCATCTTCAAAAGGTCTTATTTACAATGGGTTCACAATCACAGGAATGGATTAAGATTGAGAAGATTTTTTTCGGGATATATAATTCAAACTACCACACATCTGATCAACCACAGGTCTGAACTGAACCTTCAACATGGCATACATTTTCCTTGATATCAAGGAATAATCTGCTCTTCAGAACTCCTTGATGATATTTTAGTCATGCAAAGGTATTTTTCTCCATACTTACATAGCACACCATATGTATATAATAAATTGTGTATATTGATATATTTGTACGGACACTATTGCAATACAATTACTCACTTATTCATATACCATCTACATTAGATGGTGTTTTTGTTCCTCAGCTGATCAATCAAATACCATACAATAGGTCTGCTTAAACAATGGAAATTTATTAGCTCATGGTTTGGAGTCTTGTAAAATGTCCAAATCAAGGCCTCATCAAGGTGATATTTTCTTCCCAATGACCATTGTTCTGGGGCTGACTGCCCGTGATCCTTGGTCCTGGGCTCCTCTGTAACATGGCAATGCACTTGGCAGCCTCTACTTGGCCTCTCCCTTCTCCTCTAGCTTTTGTTGACCTTCAGCTTCTTGTATCCCATGGCTTTCTCTCTATCTGTCTGAGTTTTATTCTGCCCATAAAAGACTTCAGTAATAGGTTTAATACCTATCCTCCACTATGCTTTACCTGAAGTAACCTCACCACAAGGTCCTACTTACAATGGGTTCACACCCACAGGAATGGATTAAGTTTTAGGATATTTTTATCTGGAGGAACATGGAGGCAAGCCACCACAGATAATAAACTCCTTGAGGATAGAATTCATGATAACGTTCCCTTTTGAAACAACACACAGCACAATGTCCTCCACATAGTTAATGCTTAAAGATTATTTGTAATATTAATGGATATATATTGCTCTTGTAAATAGCAATATGGGAATATATAGTTACAACATTAATATTAAATGTTTACATTTAATCTCTTTACTGCCAAATGAAATGTCAAAAGAAAATTCCAAAGAAAAATAGTTTGTAATATTTATGATATGCTTTCTTACTCTTTTAGAATGCATAGTAGCTGTCTATCTTCAGGCTTTTGATGCATTAATTATTCCTTTCAAGGTGCATTTTAGTTGCTTGGATTCTGTGGCCCTAATACAAGATTTGGATTTTGGAGTGAAGGATTAATTACAGTAAAGTCACAGGAAAGGCTACATGTTCAAATAGTGCTCCTAGTAATCAATCAAAATCCACTCTGTTAAAGGGATTGTTAGTCTTATAGCTACAAATGTTGACATGCAGCATTATTGCTATAGTTTGAGTATAAATGAGATAGTTGTCTTTCCTTATTTGAGATATAATCTTAATCATTTCATTTTAGTGCAATGTTTAAAAAGTGATAGTTGCATAACCTTATTGTCAGGAAATCTAATAAGGCTTTCAGTGTTTTCCTTCAAATTGTCCAAGAATCTTAGCAGCTTGCCGTTTCATTCATGAAGACAACAAATATTTGTTACATGTCTACTCTGTGCCAGGCATGTGCAAAGCATTTGAGTATGTGCAAGGAATTTATTCACACCAGTGAATAAAGCAGTCAAATTCCCTGCCTTCATGGATTTAACATTCTTCTTAGAGATAGCAGTCAATAAATCACTGTCACAATAAAGAAGTAAATAATATAGTGTCCTCTAACTAACAAAACCTTTCTGTGTTAATTCAGTATACATTTTGAATAAGTTACTTGCCTCAAAACTGACCTTTGGCCTAGTTAATAAGTTGCTTTCCACCCCTGGGACATAAATTCCCCCAGAGTTCAAACCCACATTTACAGCCACACCCACACACTTCACCCCAAACCTGGTCCCAGGTGATAAGCTAGCCATCCCCACCATCCTCAGACCCCAAGTTTCTTTCCCGTTCTGTATTCATTTGCTTTAAACTAATCAATTCTTGACTCCTGTTGGAAATCTACTAACCTCCACCTCTGGACTACAATGAATACATAGGCCCACAGTTCCCACTTGCTCTCCTTATGTGCGTCTCAATCGCTTGTTGAGCCATCTGAGTCCACTGTGCTTCCCATAGATTCCTTGTGGCAATTCTCTCTCTCTGTAACTTGTTATTAATAAACTATCATTTCTCATACATTATTGTCTCTGTCTCTCATAGTGTCATACCCAACCTTCACCTAGACCCAAATTTAAAATCCAACTTATCCAATTTGAAGCATATAGTATGTTAGAAGGTAATAAAGGGTGTGTTAAAAAAGAAAAAAAGAAGTATAGCATAAAAGGGCAATTGCAAATGGGGTGGGAGGAGAAAGTATTAGAAAGAGCAGTAGATTACAGTATTAAATATGGTCAGAGTAGATGTGGCAGTTTGATATTATTTATGAATTCCAAAAAGAAACATAGATTATGTGTCTAAACTGATCTGTCCTCTGATGTGATAACCCTTTGATTGTATTAGATTCAGCTGAGATGTCTGATTAAATTATGTTAAGATTAGGGCTTTGATCCAACCCCATCATTAGAGTGTGACTCAGCGTGGAGTCCCAGCCCCTTTGGGCTGATAAAACAGACGTTTACATGGAAGTAGACACAAAGAAGATACACAGGAATAGAGAGTGTTCCATAGACATGTCCCCTGGAAGAGAGATGAGCTGGATAGTCTATAGCTGACCTTGTGAAGAGAACAGAGCAGCTGAGCCCAGAAAGAAACAAGCCAGGGGGAGAGAGACGAGTATTATGTCTGCCTACAGCTGAGATCAGAAGAAGCTGGGACCACGGAGCCTTAAGAGGAAGAAGGAAGTCTGAACCTTCGCAGACATCGCTGCCATCTTGCGTCAACATATGGCAACAGATTTTGGGTGAGAAAGAACTCTTGAGTTGGGTTCCTTAGGGCCTGGTAACTGCAAGCTTCTACCACAAATAAACATCCTTTATAAAAGCCAACAGAGTCCTGGTACTTTGCATCAGCACTCCTCTGACTGACTAATACAGTAGACCTTAAATAAAAATGGCATTTCCTCAAAAACTTGAGGATGATGGTGCAATTAGCAAGAAGATATCTGTTGTTAACTGGCTCAGGAACTTGAAAGAGCTTGATAGAATATCCTAAGTCAGGAGATACCTGACGTTTGGGATAAACATCAAAGAGGGCAGTGTGTCTAAGCATAATGAGCAACAGAGAGAATATTGATCACTGAAGTAAGAGAGATAGCTTGTGTCTATCAGGTAAAGATGCACACGCATTTGTAAGGAGTTTGGCTTTAGCTCTGAGTTAAATAGGAAGCTACTGTGAAGTTTAGAGTAGATATGTTTCTTGATCTAACAAATTTTTAAAGAGTAATGGCTGTTTTTTTGACATTAGACTGTAGCTCTGTTCAGATAACTCAGGCAAGGGATATCCTTTTTTTGAGCCAGGGTGGGAGCAGCGGAGGTTGTTTTAAGTGCCTTGCTACTAACTATATATTGAAGGTAGCCAATGGGCTTCCTGTTTGAATGGATAGGAGTCAAATTAATTCTCAGGAATTTTGCAAAATATAAGCAATTGAATGTATGGTATTGAAAACTGAGGTGGGAAAGCAAAGAGTAAAATATATATGGAGGGAAGATTGAAAATTAAGTTTGGAACATATTGAGTCTGAGGTGTTTATTGGACATCCTTTAGGTAGCTAGATATATTAGTCCAGAGTTCAAGGGAATTCTTGGACTGCATTTCATAGTTGGCCATTGCAACTCCCTAACCAAAGTTAGAGTAGAAAGAATCCAGTGCCTGATCAATCCATTAGTGTTATTGCTTTCTTCATTGCTGCATGATCAATGCTGAATTCTAGCCTGATATATCTAAGTGCATGTATAAATCTAATTTCTTGTGCTCTGAAAGTTTAGGTTTCTACAGGAGGTTTAACCTTTCTTTAAACACAAAAAGCAGTGCTGAAAAGTGGGTGCTTACTAGACTTATAGCTCTATAACTAAGAACTGTCACTCAAGTGATTTATGTAAAAAAGATAGGAACTTTGCTTCAAGATGATTTGCTGCTTCTTTCTCTGGAAAAAATAAACAGTAGTTTAATGTTATGCAATCTTCCCTTAGCTGGTATTTGTAACAAATACCAAACTTGAAAAGGTAAATAACTTGTTTTCTTGAGTCAAAGAAAGTTTAAAAAATAACCAAATGTCATATTCACTCTACTTACTCGCAAAGTATATCAAAATGCATATCTTATAATTTATTTCTAGGTAGAGTACCAAGAACATGAAGAAAACATTTCATTGGGGCCATTAATCTCCCAAAACATTAACACATGAAGTAGAACCCTAGAGGCCTGAGTACTTTATAGCAACCACCATCTTATTCCACATACACACACACACACACACACACAAACACCCATATATGTGTATGTATGTATATGATGAGAAATTCTGGCTTCATGTTAAATGCAAACGTTAAAGAGGAGAATAACTTTAGGAGTAAGTGGTATGGCATTTGGATTCAGATAATTCAAACTCAGATCTTAGCTCTGTCATTTATTCACTGTTTGACCTTTTCAGCAAGTACTCTAGGAAAATCTCTGTAAGCTGTTAACCCCTTTGCTCACCATAACATACCTTATTAGTTATGAGATTTACTCATAAATGGAATTGGCTTGTAAACTGTAAATCCCAACTTAAATATTTTTATTTTTAAAAGGATACGTTTTTGCTCTTAAAATTTCTTATGAGTTTAAATTAACTTCTTCAAAAATTAATCAGATTCAAAGACTAATTTTATAAATTGTAGACATTAGTGAAGAAGGAGAAAGATGCTACAGGAAAAAGTGAGTTTAGAATATCTCTCAGACTGACCCAGAAGGATGGAGTTATTATTCAAAGTTCTCCAGATAAACAGAACTGACTGGATATATTTAATATTTATACTTGTTTTTATATGTTCTGAAATTTATTACAGGAACTGGCTCACATGTCTGTGGTGATTGGCAAATACAAATTCCATAGGGCAGGGCCAAGGCAGGAACTCTGATTACAGCTTCCATGAATTCCCCAAGAGAAAACGGGTAGCTAAAGTAAAGACAGAAAATTTTCTCTCTGACTGCTGAAATCATCAGTTCTCCCTTTAATTCCTTCAACTGCTTGGATAAACTTCTCTCATCGCTGAAAACTATCTTTTTGTTGTTTGTATATATAATTAGCCATAGATACAATCAACTGACTGATGATTAAATTCATGAAATATCTTCACAGTAACAATCAGGTCAGTGCTTGCTGGACCAAACAAATGGATACCAAAACTTAGCCAAGTTGACACATGAAGGTAATCATTTCAAGGGGTAATAAATGTAGATTATGTCTACAGTGTGAACTGTGGTCTATGGTTGGTGACAAGGCTCCAGGATGTGTAAGGTCATTGAGGGTGGTGGGCCACACTGTGGGAGATGTTTGTGTGGGATGTGATGGGAGGTGTGGGAGGTGGGCAACATGGGAATCCCAGTGGGTTCCGTGTGGTGTTTTGGGTGATCTGGGCGCCTCTTAGAATATAAGTATGTATATATATATATATATGGACAACATTTTTGTAAGCTGGTGCACATGTGTGCATGTATATTCATATATCATTTTGCAGATGTTTGTATGTGTTGTGAGAATTTCGATTTTTACCCATAATAAAAAAAAAAATGTAGATTATCTAAATATTTTGAATGCTGTGATATTGCTTTGTAGGTAATGTCCTTTAATCCTTAAAATTAGCCAACTTTATATAAGAAACAGCCGAAACTTATGTATGTTCATTTATTTCTTCTAAGACAAAAGGATAATGACAGCACTTGGCTTAATTAGTTAGAGGCAATTGTTTTAAGACAAACGATTGAGATAGAGGAAAGCTCTAAAGGATGGCAAAATTTACCACAATAAGGAATTATTAAACAACTTTGGAAATGCAGATAATATAAGAAAGATTAAACAACTTTAAGATGCAGACTAAGTGAATATCATATCATTTTAAAAATATGTCTAGAATTTGATAATATATAACTAGGCTATTCAGGGTGACCATATGTCCTGTTTGCCTGGGAGAATTCCCGTTTATGTCTGTGGTCTTGGCTTAGTTATTAATAACACCTTCTTTCACTCTCAAAAATGTCATGGTTTGGATGATAAATTACATAGCCTATAACTCATTAAACCAAGTGCTCCCTGCTACTAGTTTCCCTTATTTTTTTTAGGCTTTCTTCAGAAATGAACTATCTTCTCTTTATTTTTCTTTTGCCAGGCTACTTTTGTCAGAAATATAAATAGGTATTTATATAAGACTATTATTGTTGAAATAAATATAGTTACTTTCTTTGCCCTTTCACTTACTAACATAGGTCTATCATTTTACCCCAGTTTAATAAAATGAACAAATATACTATTTGATTTGATGTAAAAAATAAATAAAATATATTCACATTTTACTTTGTATACATATGCAGAGAACGAGAAAAAGAGAGCGAAAGATACAAATATACATACATATATATTCCAGGGGGAGTTAAAAATATTGGTGTGTGGGCTACATTTAAAAACATTTTCTTTGTTCTTTATATTAAGAAGGCTCTTTGGAATAAACAGCTTCAAAACAGCATGAAATGGACCAATTGTACGGAACAGGGTGCAAACTTATGCTACCAAACACAACTGTGAATAGGCTTCCAGACAGCTAAAATGTGTCATTTAGAAAGAATGTCTCATTTATTCATTGTTTAGAGTGATTGAAATACATTGCTCTCACCCAACTCCTTGGCAAGTGTTTCAATTAAGTGGGCATAAGATTTATTCTAGTGCAGCATTCTATTATTCTTCTCTGTAGTATATAATTATATGTGACATTGGACTTGCAGAGGCCTTTCCTTGTTGGAAAAAAATAAATAACACATCTCTTTTAAGATAATAACCATAATTTTTCTCACTGGAAATTCTTGATTGGTAAAAAGCCACTGATGCAGGAACCACAGGACATTTTTTTTCATCATATATTAGAACATAATGAGAACTATATATCTCCAGTGAAATTTGTAAAAGGCAAAAATTAATCTGTGTAAAAAAAAAGGAACAAGATTATGTAGGAGATGGTATCATTATGATCTTTTTGTCATGGAGTCATGTCTGTATATATTGGGGATGAATCAAGCATGGACTAAAGATTACCCATTGCTCCCATCTTCCACTTGCTTGAAGTAGTAAGAATTTTAAAAAGCAAAGGTAGGTCTTGGTTTCATTCTGCGCTGGTACACTCTATGTCCTGAGAGCTATTCAAATCATGTTACAAGTTTACTTCCTCTTTGTGTGACTTTTAACTTACTGTCATTTATGCTCCCATGTGACAAAATGTCTTATTTTTCTTAGCTTCCTATTTTCTTAAGGTGGGGAACTTGGGATGGTAGATTAATGTTTAGGTCAAACATTTAAAATAATCTAATATCTTCTCCTTTAAAAGACACATACACCCACCACACAACATAGACATACATATGCAGGGACAAACAGACATGTACACACACAAGGTAATGGAGGTAAAACCATGCCTTTTTATACGTATTAAACAGTATTTTGCATAATGAAACAGCACAAAGACCTGCACTGTGAAAATCAGAAAACTCAGGTCCTTGTTTCAGCTTTGTCTACAGGCTATGTGTGTATTCCTGACTGAACCTTTATTTCCTCCTCAGTTAAAATAAGAGTTTGTTTATAAATATCTAAGTATTCTAACCCATACTCTTTGATTTTAGGAATAACTGAAATTTGACAAATATGTATTGTACTGGAACAATTCTGCTAACATTCAAAATTTACTGGTTTTGTCCATGGTAAATTCCACTTTTTATTTTTTTTTCAGATAATATTATGTTTTAAATGCTTTCTCATCTGCAAAAACCAAATTTTAATTTCTCAGCATCTAACATATTGTCCATAGACTGGCTGCTGAATCTCTACCCAATTATGTTTACATTGTCACAATTATTCCTGGACTCAGTCACTATTTAATGAGGCTGATAGGTAGCATCAGGGCAATGTGAAACATGGAAGCTGACACAACAAGAAATCTCAGGACCTAGCCTTCATATTCAACACCGTATCAACAGTTGCTGTTGCTGGACATTTCTAATGCAGCCATTATTTATAATCAATCATTTATTTTCTAAATTTAACTTCCAGTATTTCATTGTATAGACTAAAATTATCCTCATCATGAACTTTTAGTTTTTATGATAGCTATCGCTATTGTACCTTTTCCCTAATGGATACAAACTACTCAGAGCCAGATTGACTCAAGGACCCATTTTCTCTTTGTTTAAGAACAAAACAAAATCTTAGGGAGTTGGCCAAAGTCATAGTGCATAATTTTAAGAGTCAGAAGGACAGTTGCCCATTTTCAATGATTTCAGGTGGACTTCCAGTTATGTGCTGATCCCACTCTCCAGGCAATCTTTTTTTTTTCAGTTCTTTGCTACTTTTCATATTGAAAGCACCCTTTCAAAATATGTGGTTGTGGGACATTGCAAAAATAGCCAAAATCCTTTATTCTTCCCTGTATCCCACTCTTTTGAGTGTGAATTTTAAAAGTTCCTCCCATTAAGAGACAGAGCCGATTTGTTCTCCACTTCAATCTAGGTTGACCTTGTGACTTGCTTTGACCAACAGAGTTCAGAGGAAGTGATGTGCTGTTTCCAAGATTCAAGAGGACTTATGTGCTTCTACTCAGTATCTTGTCACCCTGCAGCTGCCATGACAACAATCATGGGCAAGCGTGCTGGAGGAGGAGAGTACTTTTGAAGCAGAAATCTGTCATCCCCAACCTAGGCCACCACACACCAATCAGCAATCAGAACAACAAGCCCAGCAAAGACTAGAAGATATGCCCTGGTGTGCCCAGTCCAAATTACCAACCCCAAAAGGGCTGCTGTTTTAAGTCACTACATATTGAGGTGGTGTATTGCATAAGAAATGCAAACTAAGTCACGAGGACCAGCCTTTCCACCAGAAAACTTTGGGGAAGATTGGCAGGTACGATTTTACTTGTTCAATATATAAAAAATCTCTGCTTTTATCAAACTGCACTATAGAAATTAGTCAAATAAAAGGCCAAGGGCAAAACCTTGGTAAAATGAAAATAATTGAAATTGCTTGAGAATACTACATTAAGGATAAGAGTTAGATGGTTAAATTTGCTGTGCAGGTATTTTGTCAATGGAAGGGCAAGTTATTCTGAGTCTAGTGAATGTGCTTGTATGCTTCTAGTTTATTGGACAGAAAAAAGAAAAAGATAAATGGGAGCAACATTCCTGTCATTCAAGAGAGTAAAGGATCAATGCTCATCAATACCAAGGAGATTTGCCAAGAAATTTTAGTGTTCTACTGGGATCTTTGTAATTCCTCCATAAATCCCTACCAAACAAATCTATACTGTTTTCTGCAAGACTTGTGGTAGGTTCCCACAATGCTCTTAAATGTCAATTTGGCATTGGCCACTGCTGTTTCACAGCAGAAATTGAAAACGACCATCATAGTTATGTTGAGAAAAGTAATAATTTGCAATTCAGGGGCAGCTTAGACTTTTAAAAAAATAACTGACTTTCTCATGAGGTTTTAATTCAAATATCATTATTAAGGAGAATAGTGTGCATGCTGCAGTAGAATTCAACAGCTTTCTCACTGAGCACTGCTTTCAAGTTTTCTAGCAAATTGATACAGTCATTATTCTATCAAAATAAACATTCATTGACTAATTATACAGTTCAGGACATCGCCCTGAGCTACTTTGCATAGTGGCAAGTTTCCTTCTTTGACGTCTCAAAAACATTTGCTTTGTTTTAGACCTTCTGTGCTTGTGTCAGGGAGGCACTAACTTTGGCTCTGGCTAAACATGATAAATTACAGCTGGAAAAAGGCATTAACAATAATGTATCTTGGATGGTCTTTGGTGAGTTTTATGACATTAAAGGCATAAGTGTTATTACTTTGTTTCTTTTGTTAGTTTCTCAGAAATATAAACCCATTTGTGGTCCCAAAAATATTATTTCCCATAAATGGTATCTAATGGAGTATTTGTATCCTAACTTTTGGCTGGCATCTGAGAATGATCCATTTCTAAGAAATCATTATGTACCATTAATTTCTGTGATATTCTCTTCATTCACAATTTATCCAGTCTATAATGCTGAACACCTTGAAAGAATTAAAATGTCCTTAAGATAAAATATATATTTGTTGATAAATAAAATGAATTTTTATATTTATAAGTGGAATTAATTCAAATTTTAGCACATTTAGATTCAAAAAAAAAACACTGCAGTGAGTGATCACATTTTTCAAATATTCCTCTGGAAAAGTATATTTGCATTTATTTAAACATAAAGTAAGATTATTATTGTATAAAACATATATAAAATATATAAAAAGAAACACATAAAATCCAAGTTTTTTAGGAAAGTTTTTAAATAAACTCTATAATAGTACTCAATTTTAGTGTAGTCCCTTGGTAAGTAAATTAATTCAGCATTTTGGGTCAATTTTATAAATCTATAGGTAGAACAATCCATATCATACATAACACATAAAATTGGCTTCAGATATGAATACGTTTCCCTTGTATGATATTATTTGTATTTAGCTAACTGTTATTTTTAATTTTAAAAGTCACCTTCCAGGAAATAATTTCTTTTTTTAAAATAAATTATGAATTCTTCCACTATATTTCTGTGTGTCAAATTAAACATACACAAACACACACACAAGTGAAATGGTGAAATGATTCAACTCCTTGATTTCCTACTTTCCATTCTCTATGTAGATGAAGATGACAGAAAAGATGACAGAATGGGGAGGCTGTTATAATCATCTTCATCAGTCATTTTGCCTGGCACACTCAATAACCTTGGATAGCTTAATCTAGCTCACTTGGAAAAGTGAGTTTGATATACCTGGGTATCTACTACCACATATCCCTAATCTCTAGATAGAATTGTTTGATATTTGATTGGACAAACAAAGACTGTAGTGAATAATCCCAAACCTCTTGAGAGCAAAAACAAAGAGATGCAACAAAAGGTAGACAAAATTTGTGAATGTGTTAACTAGAGGTTATATAGACAAGACGTTTTGCAGTCACACTCAGCCATGAAGATAGACATTTGCTAAAACAGCAGGAGAATTGAGCAGATACAGTAAAGACAATGAAAGAAAAAAGTATATTTGTGTCAAAGAGAAAGCTAAAGAATAGATGTCACATTCACTTATCATTTTCTCAAGGCAATTTCTTCTTCCCATGAAAACCTGCTAAGTTCGTTTTTTACCATCAGTGTCCCTGAAGACTTGCACAAACCCCCATTTATTTGCATTTAGTTCAGATGGACTTCTATATCCAGTGACCAAAAGGCTTCTAAAATTGGTGAGAAAAAAATAGTGTATCTTATAAACTCAAGTCATATCATCCTACTCTAATCAAGTCATTTTGTTGGAAAGTGATTGGTTTAAAAATATAATGTAATTCAGGGCCCAAAAGGCGCATGGACAGCCCAAAGATTTAAGTCTCTTGGACATACACATGACAACTCCAGTACTAGCTATAAGTTCAAATAGAAGGGGCAGAAAAGCCATCTTTAGGGAAACCACAACTAAGTCCAACTCTGTCACACTGGGGAGCATAAATTCCAAAGTACAGTTTACTGGCAAGGTGCCAAACTCCTTAGCTGTCTGCCCTGTCTATAGTGTCTGGATGTCTCCAGAGCTCTCAGGAGCCCCTTTATTTGAGGCAATATATACTTTGGCAGTCAATGAAATCCTGCTGAGATGTGCATAAGCATTACCTCTGAGATGACCGTCCAACTCACTTTGAAGTCTCTTAGCCACATAAACTCATTTGTCTTTACTCTTTCCCTGTTTTGTTCAAGGTCTTTTTCCAGTTGCATTGCTAGTTGGTGCTTGGTAGTAATTCCTTGATACCAGGGAAGCTCATGCCTGAGGGTCAGGTCCCATGTTGGGGGGAAGGCAATGCATTTACATGTTGAGTTTGGCTTAGAGAGAGGCCCATATTTGAGCAACAAGGAAGCTCTCAGGAGGTAAATTTTAGGCACCCTATAATACTAGGCTAAGTTTCAATTTCAGAAGTAAAGGTTCATAAGTACAGTTATCAATATCAAGTGTCCGTCAATAGTCCATCCTCCTTCACTAGTCACTGCCCCTGTACTCAGGGGATTCTTGTTGTTCCATTAGAGAATGTGGCAGAGCTCCCCAGGATGGGAATTCGATATTCTTTTGGTTACTGTGTGAATCTCCACCAACCATGACAATGCCTCATGAACACTTGACCACCTTCATATGCCTTATAGTTATGCACCAGGTGAACCCCCTCCCCATTAGTGACACCTCACACCAGTGATCCTGCCATACCACAGTTGTAATCCTTCTGTGATCCAAAACTTCTTCAAAAATGAAGCCCACAAAATAACCAAATGCAATCAATAAGAAAATGAAATAATGATTGTTTTTTAAAAAAAAAACAAATAAAATGCAAAAAAAATTTTTTTTAATTTTGAATAAAAAATAAAGAATAAATTTTTTAATTAAAAAAAATTGATTTTATGACTTCCATCACTGTTGTATTTTGTGTACAGTGACATTTTTTCCATTTACTCACCCAGTGTCTTATTTTTTTTTCATTTTGTTTTCAAAGAAGCTTTAGGTTACAGAAAAGTCATATACAGAATATAGGGGATTCCCATATACCCACCATCCTCCCCCTTTTCCTCTTTCCCCTATTAATAATTTTTCACTTGTGGATGGAACATTTTTCAAAATTTATGTACAAATATTGAAACATTGCTACTAACCATGGTCAATGATTTACTTTATGATTTACATTTTGTACTATACACCTGTATAAATTTTGTTGAAATTTAACATAGCCTGTATCCATCATTGGAAGATCATGTAAAACAATTCCACTGCCCCCCAAAATGCCCCATGTTCCAACTATTCCATATTCTCTCCTCCTTCCCTCAGGACTCACGGCAACCACCAAACTTCACTCCTTGAAGAACAAGATTCATAGTTACTTGCAACAACATTGAGGGCTTGACAGACTGGCCTGTCCTCCTCTATTGGGTACTGCTATGTTCTTGAAAGACTCCCACCCCTCTATTTGAGAACATCACAGGACTGAATCTCAACAGAGTTGCAATACCTACGCTCCAGTTCATTGGACTCACCCTGGACATCTAACAAGAAGATAATGGTGAACAACAACCATCCCAAGGAACAGAGAGAGTCTGAAACTGCAAGCAAGATAGTCCCATCCTTCTGCCCCAGGGGATCTAAGCCCCCTGTCAATTGGAGGTGGAATGGGCATCACCATCCCAGACTCCTCAAGATTAGGGCATGAATAATGGACTGTTATTCAACTGTAGACTTAATGTGATTCTAGCAATGGAAGAACTCTTATCATTGATGTGGAAACAGTGGCCACTGAGGGTTCTGAGAGGAGGGTGAGGGAAAAATAGGTATAATATGGGGCCATTTTGGGGACTTGGGAATCATCCTGAATGACATTGCAAAAACAGATACAGGTCATTGTATATCTTGTCATCATTTGCAAAATTGTGTGGGAATAATTATGCTACAATGTAAACTATAATCCACACTTAGTGGCCATGTTCCAAAATGTGTTCATCAATAGTAACAAATGTACCACACTAATGAAGGATGTTGTGAATGTGAGAAAATGTGGAAGGGGTAGGAGCGGGACATATGGAAATTCCCTATATTTTTTAAGTAACATTTATGTAATCTAAGTTACTTTAAAAATTAAAAAGTATATATATAAATATAAATATATATATATATATATAACATAAAAGAGAAAAATATATTCACAAGCAAGAAGTAATTGATTATATGATTCTCTGCATATTTGAATTATCTATACCAATATTCCCCTCTATTTAAAGCTAGTTATTGAGTTCTCTGCCTATTTTCAAATAGTAGACAATTTTGACAATGCCATTTATGGTGGAACGTTGAAATGAATCAATAATTTTCATAGAAAAATCTCATTGTTAGCAAAACAAGCCTTTTAAACCTGAGGTTATTTCCTATTGCTTTCATCTTTTGAAAAATGCTAACATTGCCAGCTAGACCTTCTTGTAAAATTGGAAACAGACTGGTTATAAATATATAAGTCAGTGATACTGTGTCAGCACTTTCTAAATCCATATCGGTGCTTTCATTCCAAGAATAATCAAGGCCTATCCTGTACCAGCCACACATCTCGGAAATGTTGTACAAAAACTTATGGGTATATTGATAATGATTTGCCCATGCCCTTTACAGTACAAAGAATCCCTTAGGATGCAAAATGTACAACTGCCTCACTAAAAGCATATAAAATTACCAATCCAAAGAGTCCATTTCAAAAGTGCAGTTCTGGATTGAAAATAAAGACAAAAGAAAACAGTCAACTAGTCATATAGTCATTCATTTATTTATTTTTCATAGTCATGAATAAAAAAGTATATTTCAAGTGCTTAGTATGAGTCAAATTCCTCAAAAGCAAGTCCTATCATTAAGTTTTCTAATATAGTAGGAGATTCATTAGAAATATATAAATAATTATTATTCATTTTGGAAAGTTTTAAATTACCTAAAAGAAGTACAGTAAAATAGACTATTTTGCAGACAAAAAAAAATTACCTTGAAATCTCAGTTACTTAAAACAACAAAGACCTTTCTGCTCTCTGAGGGCCAGCTGGGGGCTCTCTTATTTTTATCCCTACTCTGGGACCCAGGTTGACAGAACAGCCACTGTTAAGAACATAGTCTGTCATGGCATAGAAAGCAAAACTCTGGACATTCTTAAACTGGCATTAAATTTTCTTGCTTAGAAGAGACACAGGTTTCTTCTGTTCATAAATGTTTGTCTAAAAATAGTCACCTGGACCCTCCCAACCGTAAGATGGGGGGAAGGAAGGGCAGAAAGTTCAGACTTTCATGTGCCCAGAAGCAGAGGAGGATTAAAAACTAAGCTAGAGGAAAACTACAAAGAGCTGTATTTGATCTGGTCTTCAAAGGTGAGCAAGAATTTGGGCATGCTGAAATGGAGAAAAAAGTTTTCTATAGACAGAGGGTACATCATGAATCAAAGTACAAAGTTGGATATGGTATATACAGAGACCTTCTAGGAGTGTCACTCAACCAAGTACATGTCTGATGAAGATGAAAACACTGCAAAATGTAGGAATTACATCATAAAGCAGCCCTGCCCCATCACTTTAATCTGAAGATTTTGGGCATGTAATCAGAATTAGTATTTAGGTAGGTTGATATGGAGACTTTGGTATAATGAGATAGAAAAGTAATGAACCTATAAGGAGAATAGCCAATTTGGATGTTATTGAGATAAACTATATGAAGGTTTATTAGGAAGCAAATGGAGAATAAACTGAGATATTAGATAATTAATATGAACATCATTTTGGAGTCAAGGAAGAGCAAAATGCCAAGGAGTACTCAACACTTTTATGACTGCCTAACTGTTAAAAATAGCACTGCTATCATTAAGAATATTAAGGAAAGGAGTAAGACAAGCAGATGTGAAAATGATTTTTGTGTTTTGAATATTTTCAAAGCTTTCTGCTTTCTCTGAACATGTTTATGATCAGAGCAAATCCTTTCCCTTTCCTTAATTCTGAGCAGTGTCTCAGGGGAGCTAAATATTGGTCAGCCCATGGAAATGAAGCTCTTCTGGTCTTCAAGCAGCATTTCTATCTCCAGGGGCACCTCCCCTGGGGCTTCTGGAACTACTGAAGAGACCGATGGGTTTCGAGCTTGGGGTATATGACCCTGTCCCATGGACTCCTGTAACATTGCTCCTTTCTTTTATCACTACAGCCTGGTGGTTATGGTGGTTTCCTGTGGCAGGTAATCAGTGGGTTGCCTCTCTGCACCGAATTGGCTTCTCTGCACTATCATCAACTCCGTAAACAACTCACTGCATTAAGTTCTGTCCAATTGAAATGAGAGACGTATTTTTGTTTTCCTGGTTGAACCTTAACTGATACAACCCCTAAACAATCTCTGAAAATTAACTCATTAGGAACATAGGCCATTAAAATGGTTCTTAATTTGTGTGGGCAGGAAGTGCTTGTGTTGGGTGGAGCAAGTGAGTAGAAGAGATAACAGACTTATTTTGGAGTCTGATGACAATTATAGACCACTTCAAAATGTGTATGTGTGTGTAAATATATATATATATAGAAAGAGAGAGATACTACAACAATTTTCAATTCCAATAATCCTTGGTTATTTGAAAAGTTTAAAAACATCAAAAATAATTTGGTATTTGTTGCTTATATATTGAGTATATTATGAAGAAATATGAATAGATATTGCCTTTATATTTATTAACCATTATAATACTACAGTAACAAAATATTAGAAAATAGAAAGAAAATTATAAATCACCCAGTCCAATCTCATTTTCCAGAAAGGAAATTGATATCCATATTTTGAAATGACATGATCCAGCAACTGAATTAATTGATTACAAGCAAAATTATCACTAGTGCTGGAGTCTTCAGATTTCTAATGCATTATTCCTTGTCAATATATGGCAACTAACAATTTCACATTTTAGCAACATAATGATACAAAGAGTATTCTATCGGCCTGGTGTATTTGCTGGGTACCACAGGACATATAGGGAACCTTGACATCTTGCAGATTCTTAGGTTAATATAAGAATTTAAGCCTGTAGCACAATGTCATATTATGCTCCTCCAATGTGGAACAACTCTTACTCATTTTTCTATTAACTGATCTCCTCAGAGACATCTTTTTCTCCAGCCAGACACAATGGTAATTAAAGAACAAGTGGTTCAGTGTATCAGAATGAATGAGCAAAGGAAAAGAGGAAAAACAAATTGTACCAATGAAATAGATTTTGTCACTGGTCTCCTATGTTCCAGAGGGAAATCAAATTTTATATTGACCTATTGCCAACTTTATTAATAATTCATTCATTTAAATATATGCAGTAAGTGTCTATACTGTTTAAATTTATTAGGTAATTGTGATATGGAGGACATAGCACTGGACCAGAAGTCAAAATATCTGTGCTGTATTTGAGATTACCGCTTCGCTTAATCATTCCAGGTTGACTTTGTGCTGTTACCGCTTACTGACTATTGCACCTCTTCAACGCATCTTGGTGAACTCTTACTCAGCCTATAAATTTCACCTTAACTGTCACCTTCACTGAAATAGATCCCTTGACCTTCCATGCTGAATTATACATCCTACCTTTATATCCTCATAATATGTATGTGCACCTCTATCTTGCAGTCATGAAACACTTCTACAGTCACCAGCAATTTTTTTGTCTTTTTTCCTTACCAAGATGTAAGTTATATCAGTTCAGGATTGAGCTCTTATTCATAGCTGCATTCCCAATACATTTCAGTGTGTTTTGCACACAGTGAACCTCAGTAAATGCATGCTAAGTAACTTACTAAATGAATAAAATAAAGCGCTTTGATTATAGGAACAGAATGGTCCCTTGTAGTTCTTCAATTGCATGATTATTGAATTTTAACCTCTTATTTTATAATAGTATATTTGTACTGCTCCTTTTTCTCCATTTTATATATGAACCATTTATATCTTGCATTATATAGCAGAAACAATTATTTTATTTCTTTGAAGGCCTTAGCTCTATTCCATCAAAGTTAACACAAAATCTCTCAGGGGATTTTATTTTTTCTTGCCGTTTTTCCTTTTGGTTTGGTATCCAGATTAATGTGACTGCTTTGACTTTGCTGTCCATTATGGTAGCCATCTGCACTTTTTCTTTGACAATTAAGTGCTGTCTCTTGGTCTCTGCTGACTAAGACCGGATCATCCCTGTTGTGTTTAAGGATCCAAGGTCAGTGGCAACAATTCTTACAGTAATATCTGACTTACAAAGAAGAGTGACCAAAGAGCTCTTTAGGTATGGTGGAGTTAGTCTCACAAATTTATTCCTCACAGACATGGTAAACAATGTGTTCTCTGGACATTCCTGGGGTGCGTGAGCAGGTCTTACATGATAAATCTATTCTAACCTTCCAATCACTCTAACCCTTTGGATACCTTCATCTACATTATACCAGGGCAGTTCTAGCATTTCAACTTCATTTAATGTAGGGCACCTGTTGGTTCATGTTTCAGGCAACCACCCAAAAACACTGTTAAAGCCCTTTCTAACCCTCAAGCTACAACCTTGAAACCAGAATCTCTGCTTTGTGGGCCCATATCAATAAGTTCAGCATGATCCAACTTTACATCCCTTCCTCCATTATTCCACACCCTTTATATCCATTCCCACAAATATTCCCCTGATTTCTGTCTCTATAAATTTGAAAACCCATGCTGTTCTTTTTGAGTATAGCATACCTCCTAACGGGTGACACTTTGTACCTCCTCTGGAAGAGAAGAATAGAGAAGTGGTAGGGGTGTGTCAGGAGAGGAATTAGAAGTGTTTTGCAGCCTAAAACCTCAGAACATTCCATTACAGTTTCATCTGGCGAGACGGGGGTAATCTCTTTAGATGGAAGTGTGAGGGCTATGTGCTCAGGGGAGGTAATTACAGGTTTATCAGGCAAATCAGGGATAATCTCTTCAGATGGAGGTGGGATGGCTGATTCCTCAGGGTTGAAGGTTAGCTACAGTTTTATCTAGCAAAAAGACTCAGCAGAATCTGGGGTATCAATAACCACATCCCTTCTCCTCTGCCATCATTATCAGCCCACATAATCCCATTCCTTCCCAGTCAGTACTTTGACTATAACAGCAGACACCCTGAAATGTTGGGGTTTCAGTTAGCACTGTATTTCAGCCACTGGCATGCACAATGAGATTCTGCATCTGTGTTCATAAATCTCAAGTCTGTGGCTACAAAATATAAGAGTTTCTTACAGGACACTTGTAGAAGCTTTTATATCCATCATGCAGCATGTGAGCTCCGAATTTGAAGCCTGGAGTTCATTCTTTCCTTTAGCAAGTTTATCCATCATAATTAGGAACAATCAGCCAATATTATTATACTTTTTAACTTCATAAAACTCTGTTAATTATCAAGTACACTGACACCCAGATCCTTGCCTCTTTAAAGCACTTGAAAAGCAGTATTCTAATGGTGAGGCATTGATAGTGCCCACTTGATCATTGGAAATAGAGTCATTAGTCCCTTTTAATCTAATCCAGATAGAGAGCCAATTCAAAAGTCTCCAGAACCAACTCAGAAATCTCATTCTTAAGATTGTTTCTCAAGAAATAAGATATGATGTATCGTGATGTGTGATATATACTGTACTATATTATACATAGTAGATTATATTATATTGTATTATATTATAAATGTTATTTTTTTTAAATAGGAATTGGCTCACATTATCAAGGGGATTGTCAAATCCAAATTCTGTAGGGCAGGCAGCAAGTTGGGAACTTAGTGAAGGTGACTTTAAACTTCTAGGAGAATCCTCAAATTGGGAACTCTGATGAAGGTGATGCTGAATTTCCCCAGAGAAACTGTCTGTCTGAAGTAGAGATAGATATTCTTTGTTCTGACTTTGAAATCATCACCTCTCACTTTATGGTCTCCAACTGATTATTTGAGGAGACTTCTTTCATTGCTGAAGGCAAACTCCTTTGGTGTTTGTAGATAAATTCAACCATAAATGCAATTAGCTGACTAATTCATGAAATACCCTGGTAGTAACAATCAAACCACTGCTTATTTGACCAAACAGTTGGACACATAATCTAACCAAGTTGTCACATGAAATTATCCATCATAAGTGAGTAGTTCTGCATTATGTTGTTGAACAAGGATTCACTCAAAACCCCCACCCTAGAAAAAAATTTCATTGTTCTCTATCACCTCTTTCATGAGTCCTCTTTATATCACTTCTACTCACCTGAGTTCTAGGAGAAAGATGCTGAATGTTGAGGACATTTTTCTACCAGATTAACCCCACTTTAGGAATTCATTGATACCCACAAAGATGCAGATTCTGGCTTAAGTATATTTTATATTTATTAATGTTCTGGGATTTCTGGTCAGTGTGAATATTGTGCAATTTATGAAGGTTTGAATTATTTATAGAGTCTTTACCACAGTAAATGTATTAATAAGATTTTCCTTTGTTATGGTTCCTCTAAATAGACTGAATACAAAGCCACCTTGCTTTTTCCTTATGGGCAATATGCAGGGACATTATTAAAGGCAACCAGGGACACTAAAAATATGTTACAATTTTTCCTATAACAAAACAAGATTTCATTCAACTTTGTGCAGTCAATAGAAGGGGAACTCCAAATGATTCAATATAGGAATGACCCCTAAATACATACAATTTATGGAAGTATTTGCCAAGACTCGTGGCTGATACTCAGAAGTAAGTTATTAGAGAGAGTGGCCCTCTCTTTCCCAAACATCCCCTGTTCTTCTTGCTTTTTATCTTTGAATTCAATTTTTAGGGCATACCCTCTTTTCTATTGCAGACTGTTTGAAAGAAGATATAAAATACAGTATCCTGTAACAGATTACCCAACACAATGTTAACATGATTGTCTTCAGTCCATTCATTGAGATATGATTGTAAAGAACACCTGTAAGAACTACCCCACCCAACTGCTCCCTTCTTCTGTTAGGCTTTGTTAAGCTAATCTTAGTTTTGCAGCAATTGCTAACCAATCAGAATAGAGTACAGTTAACAGCTGCAGTCAAAAGCTAACCACAACATCTAGATAGCCACAAACTGGAGCTTTCCAGTTTTTAGTGCAGACTCAATTGGGTAGTATAATTAACTTAGCTGAACTTAAGCTCATTATAATAGTAAATTCTCTGCCTCTGGGTGGGATTTAGATACCATTTTCTGTACACGTGACTAAGCATTTTAAGAACGTAGTGCTATAGAACATGTGCAACATGCAACCATACCAACCTATCAATCTTGATACCCAAACCCTTGAACTCCTCCCCTAACTAGCCGATATAATGTTGCTATTTCTGCTGTTCAGAGAGACAGATTTGAGACTTGCTTTCCTGACCTCCGCAAGCTTAATAAAGCTCCAACCTTGGTGTGGACTTCAATTCTTTGTGCCAGGCAAGAACCCAGGGACTTGGCAAGAGCCCCCTTCATGATTAAGCTATTTTTCTTCACTCAGACTCTCTTGCATTCTCTTCCAGACCATCTCAATCCTAAAATCAGGTCTATGGCTGCAACATGTAGAAATCAAGGACACATTTTTCATTGAGGAACCCAATGAGTTATAAAATTCTAATGTGTTAGCTATTAGCACTATCATTGCTTTTGAGGACAAATGGGGAGGATCCTGAATGCTTCACTTTCATTAACAATATATCAATCAATGCTATCATTGTTTTAATCACATCACTCAATTCATTAAATATTCATGATGAACCGACATTGTGTAAGGCATTCTCTAAGTACTAGAGAAACAGAAAATGAGTAGGTGTTCCTTTCTTAAAGAGTTAACAGTTGTTTAACAGTTTTAACTCTAGACTATGTTTCCCTCTCTGAGTAGCCTTGGGTTTCTTTAGGATTGTTGTCTATTTGTCAAGTCAACATGAAAAACAAAAATCTAAATAATTACACACACACATAGACACACATAAATTTAAATCAAAGCCCTCCAACACTGTAGCTTCCATGTTCATGTACCTGGCCAACCACACAGGAGCTTACAGAGTCTCTGAAGAGAATAATTTGTCTATCACTCTGATGATTACTCAAAGTATCATGGATAAATTTTTCTGAATAAAAAATATATATATTGATGTCATTACTGGGTTTCTGCTTTATAATCTGGCTCTGAAATCAAAGTTAAATGATGAAAACAACATAGCCATACCACCCTTATTTGGCTTCCTTAAAACAGAAAATTGATGCATTTGCAATCTCATAAATAAATATTTAAAAAAATAATCTCCACAAAAATGGATTGGTTTTAGAATTACTATGAAGTCCAGGTTCATTTGTGTCTGTCAAGTATCGCTCTGTAATGAACCTACCCAAAATAAATGGCTTACAATGATAATTATTTATTCCTATTCACTTGTTTGCAATTCAACTGAAATGGCTCTGCTTCAGACTATGGATCAACTGGTCCAGCTCTGCAGACCTCTTCTGACCTTGAAGGCAGAGTACAAGAGAGAAAGCCCACTGTACAAATACATTTCACTCCTTTGCTTGTATGTAGTATCTGCTGATACCCCTTGGGCAAAAGAAAGCCACAAGTCAGCCCAAAGATAAGGAGGGGAGAAAATACACTTCTCTCATGGATACACAGGACAGAGTGAATATTTGTCAAAGAGTATTCTGATATATACTATAACACATAATAAACTAACTTCTCTGAATTTCAGTCAAAAAGTCTTATTAACAGTTAGAGGCTTAAATTATCTGTGATGGTAAGTATTAAAAAATATTCAACATTCTGAATCAAAGACTTTTGCATTACTGTTCTCTATATCACTGACTTTTAGCACGATGCCTGCAACATACTAGGTACTCTATAAATGTTTGCTGGATGGCTAGATGGTTGACATTGTGTGAGACAGATATAGATATCATCAATATAAAAATATCCAACTGTAGCCATTGGGCAATTTGATGTAATTATGAATTCCAAAAATATAATTGGATCATGCTTGTAAACTGATCTGCTAATCTGGGCATAATTAAGTTATGATTAGGGCATTAACTGGGCCATGGCACTAGGGCGTTGAACTCCACTCCTTGGAGTGGAATCGAATATAAAAGGCAAGGCAAAGGACAGGGAGAGCAGTTTTTGAGAAGCAGCTTTGATGTTGGGGTTTTGATGTTGGAGAGAAGGCCCCGGGATAGAGACGAGCCATTCAACTAAGAGTTCACAGCTGGCCTTCTGGAGAGAAACAAAGCCTAGAGAGCCTAATAATCTACAGCTAACTTGTGGAGGAACCAGAGGAGCTAAGCCCAGAGAGAAACGCAGCCCCGGGAAGAGTGGAAACCAAAAAGCCTGAACCCTAGCAAACTTCAGCAGCAATCTTACTCCGACATGTGGCAATGGACTTTGGTGAGGGAAGAAACTTATGCTTTATGGCCTGGTAACTGTGGACTTCTACCCCAGATAAATACCCTTTATAAAGACCAACCCATTTCTGATATTTTGCATTAGCACCCCTTTGGCTGACTAATACACCAATCAAAAGAAACAGCAATATTATTATATCTAGGCATGCTTTTTATGTACCGTTCCAAAAGAAATATGTGTATAATTCAGACTCATCAAAAACTGCAATGAATTTGATTCCCACTGACTCCTCTTCCATGGACATTCTCCAATGTATTAACTCTCCTTGCAGGGGTTGCATTAAGTATTAGATATTTAATTATGTTTGCATTAATGCTATAAACGTAATATGAAAATTCAATTTGATCTGTGTTGTCATTTTAGGATCACTAATCAACTGAGAGATATGAATAATCATGGCAGGGGATTAAGTTTTGAGCATTAAATTTGTTTGTTTTTTTAATGTCTCTGAATCTGATATCATGAGATGAATATATAGTCTCAATTACAGAATGTGAAATTCCATTAAATTACTCCTATGGTGCAATGCCCAGAAGATCATTTTGATCAAGGTAGAATAATTCATTTTTGAGGACCTTAGGAAGGCAAATTTCATGCTTTAATCAAAGGTCACATCATGAATCCTCTTTATTCTTTCATTGTAGTAAGAACAGGCTCTGAGAGAGGGAGGCCAACTGTAATTCTCCTTCATAAAGAAAGATGAGCTGGGAAACATAAATAAGAAATTTGGGTATAGCTTTTGTTCATTTTCTAGTGTTTTTTCTCTATAAATTTTATTGAAAACCTCAAAATGATTTGAGTTCTAAGTCTCATTTAGTAGTATCAGCCAAATGAACTACCTCACTAAATAATATATACCTTTCTCACAAAATGAACACACATGCACAATGCCTCCACATGTCTCTCCTTACCTCTATTTATTGCAGTTTTATGTAACCTCCTAAGTTCATGACTAAAGTAATTGTTCTGATCTCTAGATCTCTGAGGAAACCACAGAAATGCTCTATTGACTATCACTGTTTTGGAACAATCATTAACAAACACTTACATTGCTCTGTATTTATTGATTATACATGTCTTTCACTATCTCAGGAAGATCAGGTACTACCAAAGTCAGAAAATATGGTTTGAGTCTTGGTCTCTACACATGTCCAGCACAAGGCCAAGCTCAGATTTGTTCAAATCATGTTTGCTGAAACAGAGCCATGTATTTAATTGGAATAATCTCTTGCAATGTCTCTGTTGAGTTTTGTTTGAAATTAATTTCCAGTTTCTCAGTATGCTTTAGTTATGAATTGGTTTTGCAAACATTTTGTCCCCCATGGATTTTGAACACACTATAATCAACGTTTGCATAATTCTGAATCATAGAAATGTATTTGCACAATTGTTAAATTATGTACCATAGTGGTTTGGGTTAAGTGTTCAGCTGTACAACAAAAATAATAATAACAAAATTAAAAAGCACATAAAATGTTCGACAAGTTATCCAGATGCTTTATTTATTATGCAAATAACCTTTTTTAAAAAAAATCTGGGTAACGTCTTTGTTTTCATCTGTAAAATTATGGAATTAGAAAAGATAATTTCATAAATTCTTTCCACTTCCAAAAATAAATATAATTCAACTTGAAAAATCTATACAAAATAGCATTAGCACTTCTTATGGTCACTTCTACTTTTAAATAGTATAAAACATTTATTTACATAGAATTTTTAGTTTAAGGAAACAATTTTAAAATATACTTTCACAATTACTTAAGGGAAAACAATAATAATCATCACATTATAGTAGTTTTTACTGTACATTCACATATTATTCCTACCACTATAATATGAAATTTGTTGGAGGAAAATTATAGATTTTAGAAATAAGGAAATTAAGGACAAGAAGAATAATCAAGTTGTATTGCTTTTCTGCAGTGTCCACTTGGCTAAACTGCAGCTGCTTCCCTGAATCTCCTTTCTTATAGGGTACAGGAGTTAGAAATTATTGCCAGTTTTGAAATGTGGAAGTGAAGCAACAGTCTTCACTCCCTGGAACTTGTTGCACTAGACATGATGAGAGACAGATAGAGATATGAGGTATATTCCACCTTGCTCTCCTTGGCTGTATGTACAACTCTTGTTCCCAAAAGCAGGGCTTGCTAACCAACAGCAACCCCAAGCTCATTATAGAAGCAAAGTCAGTAAGCTTCTGTGATCGTCTTCATGAGATCTCCTTTGCAGATGCATTCAGGCAGCAGAAATTACCTGGTTTAAAAAATGTCTGGTTATTTATTTTTCTCAATTTTAGAACTTTACTTGCCTGAAATTATTCATAATTTTGGTAAGGGTTATTCCTATAATCCCCATATTTCAAAATACTCAGACTTCTTCTGCTTCCTGATTGAATCTTAGATGTGGCTTTGCTGAGTCCACAATTATTAGTGCATGTGGCACCCAAAAATATTAGCTATTATCATTATCCCCATGGTCATCAATATTATTCTTTATATCACTAGTCCTTGGCATCTATCCCATCAAGGTTGATAGATTTTTCGCAGCTCTTACTAATAAGCATAGATACATAGAATATTAAAGATGTAAGGGATTTAGTAATTACCTAATCCAGTTCTATCCTTTCACTGATGAGAAAACTGATGCCTCATCAGGTTAAGTGACTTGCATAAAACTCAAAGCTCCTTAGAGGCAGAATTAGCATCATAATTCTAAATGCAATATTCCTTTTTCTCAAGTCAAGAAAATTTCAACTTACTATCAAACATGGGCTAAAGATAAAAGTAAAACTGTACAAATACCTTTCTTTTATTGCTGAACCTGTTCCATATTATCTCTTATATTTTTAACCCTCCTATAAATTGAGATCTTGTTATTAATAAAATCTTCCAAAGTGACATTAGCCTTCATGGCTATAGGAGTATAACAAAAATATATTGACAAAGAAGTAATTTAGTAATCTGAGATGATGTGTTTTCCAATATGTAGAACCAATCACTTAATGAAATCTTATTCTGCTAAAAATTAGATGTTTTAAAGGTGGAATGTGAGTTAGAAAAAAATGAAGTGTGTAACAGTTTGATAATATTGATGAGTTCAAAAAAGAAATATTGGATTATGTTTGTAAACCGGTCTTTTGCTTTCAGTGTATTAGAGTGTATTGGATTCAGAGATTTTATTTTTACTTGATTAAATAATGATTAAGGCTTTTATTGGGCCATGTCAATAGGATATCTCATCCCACCCCCTTGGTGGGTGGGAACTACAGAGAAACCACACTGCAGAGAAGGGAGTTTGGAGTTTTTGAGCTGGAGCCCTGGGAAGTAAACACACAGTGGAGTTTGGTGGTGAGGAAAGAGTAAAGGCCCCATTTGCCTGATAGACTACAGCTGGCCTTGTGGAGAGAGAAGAGTTGCTGAACCTGGAGATAAATGGGCCCTGGGAAGAGAGGAATCCAGGAAACCTAAACCCTGACAGACATCAGCAGCCATTTTGCTCCAACATGTGGCAATAGACTTTGGTGAGGGAAGTAACTTACACTTTAAGGCCTGGTAACTGTGAGCTTCTACCTCACATAATTACCCTTATAAAAGCCAAAAGACTTCTGGTATTTTGCATCAGCACCCCTTTGGCTAACTAATACAGAAATTGGTAATAAGAGTGGGGTAGAAGCTTACATGGCCTGGTAACTGTAAGCTTCTACGCCAAATAAATATCCTTTATAAAGCCAACAGATTTCTGGTATTTTGCATCAGCATCCCTTTGGCTAACTAATACAGAATTTTGTACTGGAGAGTAGGGTCATGATTTTGCAATTACCAAAATTCTGGAATGGTTTTATAAATGGGAAAGGGGTATTTTTTGGAGGAATTGTGAGATGCTTGGTAGAAAAGACTTATAGTGCTTTGAAGAGACTGTTGATAGTAATATGGAATCTAAAGAGGCTTTTTATGATGCCTTAGAAGTAAATGATGAAACTATGATTGGCAACTGGAGGACAGGCAATCCATGTTTTAAAGTCACAAAGAACTTAGCAAGATTAACTCCTGATGTTTTATAGAAGACAGAATTTGAAAATGGTGAACCTGAGCACTTAGCTGAAGAACTTTAAAAAGTAAACGCAGAGAATGTGGCTTGGCTTCTCCTTGCTGCCTATAGCAAAACACTAGATGAGAGAGATAAGCTGCAAACTGAACTGTTGGGCACAAAGAAAACAGAAACTGATTCTGGAAATTCAAAGCCTCTGTAATTTGAGCTCCCAAATGATAGTGATCATTTGAGGACTTAACTTGTAACTTATAAATCAGGATTGAAGATGCAGCTCTCTTGGAAAGACTTGTGGAAAATCTTATTGTCTTATGGCTTGAATTCCTGCTTCTTGCCTGCTAAACCAACAAGCTTTCTGAGAGATCTACATGAACAAAATTGCTGCCAGCCTGGAATAAAAGGGACATGGAAAGGAGAGATTGGAGAAACAGCTTTAAAAGGAAAACAATGGAAGCTGAGATCTGAAATTAAAACATCACCTTGGGCCAAGAGAGGAACCCCACCCATGTGTACATTAAGGGTGAGTTTGCCCTGGCAGTTGAAGAGGGTGGATGTTCCCCCCAGATGTTCAGGGAGAGTTCTGTTGCCCCAGGTTACAGAGAGGGTGGAGCACTTTCCTCAAGAATTAGGATGATTAAGATCAGCACCCCATAGGCCTGAGAAGGGTAGACCTGTCCCCCATGGATTACAGAAGGCCAGGTGGTCAACTCATTACTCTGAGGATGTTGAGCCTGTATGCCAAAGGTTATGGAAGATGTCTTCACTTCACTGTACTAGGGGGGCTAAGACTCTAACCCTAAGTTTGGTTAAAATATGGCAATCACCCCAAAACTCTTGGAGGGTGAGGTCTGGAGCTTGGTCAACACCCAGATGCTTGATGAAGATGGAACCAAGAAAATGGCTGTGGGCAAGACTTTGGAAAGGGTGGGTCCCCATAAGACCCCAATAAAAAGAAACCATCATCTTAAAAATGACTCTTAGACTTTGACATTGAATGAAGTATGTCCTGCAGATTTACTGAACTGTAGAGGAACCATGACTCATGTTTCCCTCTCAGTTCTCCTTATGATAATGAAAATGTTTATCCTTTCTCTGTCCATTTGTGTATTGGAAGCAGATAAATGGTTCAGCGATCTGCAGCAGATAGGACTTTGCCCCAAGACAAACTGTATTTCTTTAAACTGACTGTTATATGATTTTCTACTCAGCATTGTTACTGATTTAAGAATTTTTTGAATATTGTAATTTTTTTTGGAATTCAGAGATAGAGTGTAGCAGTTGGATAATATTGATGTATTTCAAAAAGAAATACTGGATTATGTTTGTAAACTGGTCTTTTCCTCTGGGTGTATTAGAGTATATTAGATTCAGAGGTTTTAGTTTTACTTGGTTAAATAATGATTAAGGTTTTGATTAGACCATATCAGTAAGATGTTGAGTCCCTGCCCCCTTGGTGGGCAGGGACTCACAGAGAAACTGCACCACACAGAAGGGAGGTTGGAGTTTTTGGATCTGGAGCCTTGGGAACTAAGCAAACAGAGGAGTTTTGTCGTGAGGAAAGAGGAAAGGCCTCTGGAAAAGAAAACAGCTGTTTACCTGATTGTCTACAGCTGGCCTTGTGGAGATTACAGAGGCACTGAGCCCAGAGAGAAGCAAGCTCTGGGAAGAGAGGAACCCAGGAAGCCTGAACCCTCACAGAAGTCGGCAGCCATTTTGCTCAAACTTGTGGCAACATACTTTGGTGAGGGAAGTAACTTATGCTTTATGGCCTGGTAACTGTAAGCTTCTACCCCAAATAGATATCCTTTATAAAAGCCAACAAATTTCTGACATTTTGTATCAGCACCCCTTTGGCTAACTAATACAAAGTGTTAATAGATCATTAATAAATCATTGAAAGAAAGGTAGCATAATGTAAACTATAGACTTCGTTTAGTAGCAATGCTTCACTATTGGTTTATCAATTGTACCAAATGTACCACTCTAATGTAAGATGTTAATAATGGGAAAACTATGTTTGTGTATGGGTGTGTTATATAGGAACTCTCTATACTTTCAATGTAATTTTCTATAAATCTAAAACTTCTCTAAAAATAAAATTTATTATTATAAACAAAAAAGGAGGGTAGCCTCTGACTTAAATTGCTAGAAATGATTTTTAAATTCCCCTTTCCTGAAAAAAAAGAGAAAAAAAATAGCTGCTATCAGAATTATATAGGTTAAAAAAAAAGTTATAGAACTTCTCATAATCAAAATAGAAAATAAAACAAATGCCCCTGCCATTGTGAACTTTCTCTGTGGAGGAGATTTGTGCCATCTGGACATATATGAATAGAACAGAAAAGACCAAATGAGTTAACTTCTTTAATAAATGGATAAAATATAAAAAGCTAAATGTCAGAATGTCACAATTTCATTTTAAGTTTAGAAATCCCACTTAAAAAAAAACTTTCAAAAGCATTCTAACACCTTTCTTATAAATTCAGATATTTCTTTTTAATGAACTAACTACCTACAGATAAACAAGTGCATGTTGATCAGGGCTTATCCAGACTTTCACAAAAAGACACATCAAGAAGTATGTTGTAATATTTCTGTGGCAGTTTGCTAAAACTATTTAAAAGAGAGAGAGAGAGAAAGAGAAATGACTTGATGTGTGTTTTTATGTAAGTAATTTTAATGAGGGGGGGCAGAAAAGAAAGTGAAATAGAAAGAGAACAAGAAGCTTTGCTATTCAGGTGTTTGAAACTTACCAAGATAATGAAATTATGCTGTTAAATTATTTTAAATCTACAACATTTCATCATTGCAAAAGAAAAAAATTTAAAATGTATCACCTTCTCTTTAAAGTTCAAGAAATAGAGACTGCTATTTAAATGTTAAAAAGCATAAAGTGCTAAGATGTAGTACATTAAAAAACTGCATTTAAAAACTGCTATCATCAATAATGGGGATTAAGAATCACAAAACATTATATGATAACCCATGGAACTGAATGGGTTGTGGGGTGGAGTTTGTTCTGCTTCTATTCCAGGGAGAACTGTGTCAAGAATAATGGGTGGGAGAATTGTTGTGAGCATTTTGGAAAATAGAATATTCCACTATGTTATGTGTATGTGTGTATTTCTTAACTAAATAGCAACAAGTTAAACAAAACAAAACAAAAGATAACGAAGTTATGTACCATTTCAGGCATGACTTGATTTCTCTTGGATATATTAGTTTTTTGTTTGTTTGTTTGTTTTTTATTGTGGGTAAAAATCAAAATTTTCACAATACATACCAACATTTGCAAAATGATATATAAATATATATGCATATATGTGCATTTGCTTACAAAAATGTTATTTATATATATATATATATATATATATATTTTTTTTTTAAGAGGTGCTTAGATTACCCAAAATATTACACGGAACCCACTGGGATTCCCATGTTGCCCACCTCCCACACCTCCCACCACATCCCACACAAACATCTCCCACAAGTGGCCCACCACCCTCAAGGGACTTACACATCCTGGGGCCTTGCCACCAACCATAGACCACAGTTCACATCGCAGACCACACTCTCTCCCACACAGTTCTGAGTGGTGTGTGCTGATTTAAAATGGCCTACATCCGTTGCCACAACGGCACTCAGGACAACCTCCAAATCCCAAAGAAGCTCCTGTATTTTAACTGCTCGTCCCCTCCCTGCCCCAAAAGTGTCAAGTGGCCACTGGCTCCACCTCATTGTTATAATTTCTTCCATTGCTAGAATCACCATATGTGAACAACAGAATACCATCAAGTCCACGCTAGTCCATAGTTCTTCCCCCAATCCTGAGGGGACTGGGATGGTGATGTCCACTCCACCTCCAAGTGAGAGAGGGCTTATATCCCATGGATATGGTGGGTGGGATGATCCTGCCTGCAGATGCAGGCCCTCTCCATTCCCTGGGATGGCCATTGCCCATCATTGTCTCCTCGCCAGGTGACTTGAATATATTAGTTTTTAAGCAAGAAATTAGAGGAGTGTGACCGAAGTTAGGAAGATACGTTTAAAAACTACTGCAGGTTATTGCAAGATACATAATTGCCTGTATCTGTCATTGTAATGTCATTCAGGATGATTTTCAAGTCCCAAAAATGCACATTATACCTGTCCCTACCTCTCTCTACCCTCAGAACCTCCAGTTGCCACTGCCTCCACATCAATGATATTTCTTCCACTGCTAGAATCACAATAAGTATATAGTAGAGTACTAGTAAGTCTATTTTAGTTGATAGTTCATTCCCCAATCCTGAGGATTCTGGGATGATGATGCCCCTTCCTTCAGAACTGAGTGGGAGAGAGTGTAAACTACAGTGTAAACTATAATCCATATTTAGTGGCAATGCTCCAAAATGTGTTTATCAATTGCAATGAAGGTACCACACTAATGAAAGATGTTGCTAATGTGGGAGAATGTGGGAGGTGTGGGGAGCAGGGCATATGGGAATCTCCTATATATTGTCTGTGACATTTAGGTAATTTAAGTATCTTTTAAAAAAGAAAAGAAGAAATGAAAAGAAAAAGAAAAGCTACTGCAATTGACTAGAAAAGGATTCAAATGGTTAGAAAAGATGGGGCAGGTTCAAGAGATATTAAGCAGAATTGCCTGGGCTTACTTATTATTTATGTGTAGAGCATGAAGTTAAGTGAGAAATCATCTTGGTTGACCCTCAGGTTTCTAGGTTGGATAACTCAAAAAGGGTGACATTTACTAAAAAAGGAAATCGAAGAAAGGCAAAAGAATAGGGAAAAATAATAAAAAACACTTAGAATAAAACTAGGGGAAAACCTTCAAACCTTAGACTTGGCAGGGATGTCTCAGATATGATACCAAACACACAAGCAACAAAAGAAAAAAAATTAGATAAAATGGACTTCCTCAAAATTAAAAATGTTTCTAGTCAAAGGACATTATCAAAAAAGGGAAAAGACAACCTAGAGCAGGGATTCTTAAACTTTTTTGTTCCACATACCTCTTTGCCAGTCAGGTGAGAACCACGGACCCTTTACTAAGTCTACACTATATTGTGTATTATTTGATACACATATCACACCTGCACCAACATGTCCCCACGAGAATAACTTTTTTTTTTTTAATTTAAATTCAAGCTCATTGACCCTTGTTAAGAACCCCTGACCTAGAGGAAACATTAGCAGAAAAGAAATGGAAGTTTAAGAAAAGGGAGTTATCAAGTAAAAGCTACTTCATAGGTATAAAGTCAAGTGCAGTTAAAAGAGTTCATTAAATATTGTCACTGGAAAGTCATTGGTGATCAGTTTCAGTTAGTGGTGGTGGCAGAAATCTGAAATAATGAAAAAATGATGAAGTAGAGAGAATGAATTTAAACTTTTTATATTCTTAAGTGTTACTGTGATTTGAAGGGAAGAACAAATATAAAGCAGTAGTTAGGAGGGAGTATTTGGTCACTAAATACACAGGGTTAAAAAGGCAGATGTTTTGGGTTTTGGTTTAATTTGGCCTACATGATATTTTATTTGGGGAATACTTGTGGTGGTAGAACTGCCTGACTTCGAAGAATTCTATTTTTGAATATAATGTATTAGCGTACACTGAACAATAGAGTTGGATTCATGACATCCATTTTGTGGTCCTTGATCTGGAACTGCTAAACTGTGTAACTTTGAGCAAGTACTCACTTCCCTTACCTATTATAGAAAACAGATTGCTCCTCCAGAATAATATAAAGAGAAGTGTGGTTGTTCACAAAAAAAGTCTTATGTTCCCCTATATTAAAATTATTTGCATTCACTATAAAGCATTCATGGATATTTAGAAAATACAAAACTAAATTTCTTTTCATTGCTGGAGTATCGTAAGGATTCTTAGAAACAATCATCTATCTGAAATACTACAATCTTATTTATCTTAAATTATTATGGAAATGCATTACTTTAAAATATTTGTTGTTAAATAGCAATGAAAGCAACAAATCTTAGGACGCCTTTTGAGCAACACTGAATTTGCAGAATATGCAAAACAAAGAGGACAGCAAAAACGGAAACATTTCTAAATTTAATAAAATAGTACAATCTCATTCTAGCAGATGGATATTGGACTTCAGGAAATATTAATAGCTTTTATACTCTCATTTGTAATTCAGTATTTTTAATTTTGCTTCCTGTTAAATTCAGAGAACTCTAATAAGAATGACATTAAATTAGCTACATGTGAGTAATGAAAATGATGAAATACAACAAATAGGGAACTACAAAATTATTTAAATCACAAAAGCCTAGTTATTTGGTTCCCAAACCTAAAAACAGGTATGCCATTTAAAGATTAATATTAAATCTCTGAAATTGTAAATTTTAAATCCTAAAATATCTTATTTGTCACAATGCATTGTATTGAAATGTGTCCAATTTACATTCTGTTTGCCTACAGCACCAGGCTATCGACAAACAATAAAGCTGCATAATTTATCCAAGGGTTTTATTTAATTAAATGAAATAGCTAAGAACATATATTATGTTATGTAATAAGTAGCATATTTCAACTTTCTAGGGTACACATTGTAAGAAGAAGAATAAATAACCTATTAAGTTATATCTCAAAGTAGTCTGTGTCCAACTTCAACCTCAGGAACTCACTAATAGTTTTGGCACACCACTCTCTCCTTTCCTTTGTCAAACATACTTGCACAAAGCAAACATCACTTCAGTTTTTCACATACAAAAGTTACAAATAAACATCATCAGTGTTTATGGTTAGAATTTGCCTTATACTTGGCCTTCTAGCCAGTGCCAGATTTTGCATATCAGTTGAATATGATACAGATTTTCAATGAAACCCTCATCTATAGTCAGCATCTTCGATGCATACACCTTTTCCTGACTCAGTGATGGAAGCAACCACTTATACTTTTGCAAGTAAGTATATCAAGGAATACTTAAAAGAGGAGGTAACTATCAATACCTTTTTGTACTTTTATTGATAGAATTAATTTACATTTTGTCTCTTTCCAAAACAAATGGAGGCCATTCTTCCTCTATTTTCCCGTTAAATGCAAGTTACTAATTGGAAAATGAGAAGAATATATTACACACTCCTATCTATTCTAAGAATATTGTGTGTGGGGGTATCTTATAAAACTTTTCATTCTGAAATTTTTGATGGTTGTTGATATATCTGTCCATGTTCACTGGGTTATGGGCACCTGTGAAAAGTGAAGCTTCTCATAATTTTACCTATATATATTTTTTTCAAATAAGTTATCAGACCTACCACAATGCTTGGCATACATTAAGTTCAACAAATATTCATTCAGTGATTAGTATTATCCAAATATATTTAAAAGTAAAATAAAGCTACACATCCACCTCTATGCCCAACATGGTACCCTAAGGGAACCAGAAATATTCCCAACAACTGAAAAACATACCAAGGGTCTTCAGTGTCTAGAAGTTTCCATAGAACACAGGTCAACTATTTCACAATAGTCCAACTTTGCACTTGGTATCTGAGGAATATTTTCTCATGTACATGAGCTGCTGACTTAATGTAAGCAAGAGAAACAGGACAGAGTAAAATGGAGAAGAAAATGGTTCTTCATGTTCTTCATTTATCTTCATTTATCTTCTCTGTGAGACAAAAGGTGAGAGTCATAAAACTAAAGATATATAAGAGGATGTTCACTGATGCTTTATCAAAGTGAATGCCAGTTACCTATCACCCAATTATCCATCGTCCTCTTTCTTCGTAGAAAAAATATTTATATTTATCTGGGAATAATTTCCAGGCTGCCTTGCATCTATCTAGATCAATTTCTAGCCAATTAAATGAAAAAAAGTGTTCTTTTGTTCTTTCAGTAAATAAATAAATAAATATTTATTCCTTGTTTTTTCCCCTTTCTATTTTTTAATGCCCAGGATACAAATGCAATGGAAGATGTTGAGAAGGGAAGCACTCTGGCATCCCACCACCCTAAACAACAGAGCAACAGGATAGAAATTCCTGGTTCCTGATGCTGTGTGCCTTGGAGCTGCCACCCTACAGATGCACACACACACCCAGGGAAATAAACATATCTCATCACATCATCTAAGACTGCTTAGGTTGATGATACTCACATTCTAAGCTTAGTTTCTGAGATTTTTTTAAATGCTCTCCTGCTGTTGGAAACTGAAATGGTCACCTCATGTTGATAAAGAATGACTTTACTCTTCTAGGTGACCAGGCTCAACTTGGACAAATATTGTCCTTTTTGTTTCACATATCCTCCTGTGAATGCATATACACTGCTCTCTTATCATTTTATCTGGTGTTTGCCATTTTCTAACATGCTAACTGGTGTCTTGATTTCCAGTTCCATCTCTTGAATACTAAGAACATTATTATTTCCAGATGAACTTCCCTGAAACCTCAATTTCAATAGGTCCCTTCCCTGTTCCAAAAGACTTTTTTTTTGGGGGGGGGGGCTCTCTTCTTCTACAATAAGAACAGATAGTTGTCACCTTAGCAAACGTGGGGAGTCAGAGTAACCACTCCCTAAGACTCTTTAGCTTTAGTCAGTAAATAGCATTTGTTTTTTTTTTCAGACACAATTAATTAATATCTTAATGTGAAATGTATTTTTATAGACCCAATAGTAGACTAACTAGGCTTTAAAAAAATAGAATGACAGACTAAAAACAATCATAGCCCTAGGGTACCCATCAAACCAGGGTCTTATGAGATACCATAGGACAGTTTGCAGACTTAACTGATTAAATGGGAGCTACAGGTTTGCCCAGATCTTATCTAATTCCAGATCATTCCTTCTGAAATATTTGTCCAATATGAAAAAACTGTTCTCCTCAACTCAAATGGCATCTCTTTCTGAGACTTTTCTTGAAAGTCCCAGTCTACTGTCACATTTACTATTATATACCACTCATTATGGTGGTTAAACCTATTTTCATCTTGCATGGTTCCAAAATATTGAATATGGATAATCAAATCAATGACTTTTTTGTTTCTCTGTTTCATTTACTGTGCTTATGTTTTCCCAGTCTTATCCTTTCTTTTTAACCCATCTGCTCAAGCAAAATTGATCTACTAAATGCTTTGCAATGATACCTTGTGCAATTTGATGTGCAGAAATTTTACTAAAAATATTCTTTTGGAAATGTTTTCTCTCTCTTTTTTTTAAATATATGATTTTTATCCTTCAAAAGTCACAAGAGTCACTCCTTCTCCACAAAAGTGTATCTGACCCTGTGACAATGCTAAATCTCAGCAAAAATCTATATCCCTTTGTTCATAATTTGTTTGACAACTTTTTATATATACCTTTGTCTGTCTTTCATCTATCTAATTATGTCTCCATGCACATAGCTTCCTATTAATTCACATATCACCTAACTGTAAGTGCTAAGAAAATTAATTCAACAATGTGATACTATGTCACACTGGATGAAGAAAGTGCTGCAACCCTACTCCCCCCTCAGCAGAGATCCACAACTTTAGGAAGATAAGCATTCCTCCTTCCCTTTTCCCTGGAATCCACAATTTTAAGAAGATAATGACTCCTTTCCTCCCTAAGGGCCTCTGCTTTAGGAAGATAAGCTAAACTCACACCTCTGCTTTTGTAAACCCCACCTGCCTGCTAGCTTAAGAATTTGCTCGTGTAAAGTCCCTATATAAACTCATGAAGTCAAAACTCAGGGCCCAGAATTTGGGGACTGGATACCCCTCTGAGCCCACACGTAATAAAACTTTGTTCCTCCTCCTCTCTGGGTGCTACTCAGGTTTCTCGTCATCAGAATTTCATCTGCTGCAACACAATCACCAGTATGGCTATTACAGAAAGGCAGAAAATAAGCATTGGCAAAGATGTGGAGAAAATGTAACCCTTAAACATTTCTGATGAAAATGTAAAATGCTTCAAGTACCATGGAAAATAGTTAAGAAGTTCCTCAAAAGTTTAAATATAAACTTGACATATGACCCAAGATTCCACTCATAGTTTTAGGCCCAAAGATGTTGAAACCTATGTGCACTCAAAAACGTGTGCATGAATGTTTGTAGCAGTATTATCCAAAAGAGCCCCTAAACAGAAAAAGCAAAACAAATTCCATCAACAGATAAATGTATAAATAAAACATTGTAAATTTCATGTGATGGAATATTATTCAGCCATAAAAATGAATGAAGTGTCTCACTATTTTTCATTTTGTTTTCAAAGAAGTTTTAGGTCACAGCAAAGTCACACACAAAATACAAGAGACTCTCATATACCCAAACTCCTCCCCCTTTCCTCACCCAATATTAAAATCTTTTTATATGTGGATGGTAGCATTGTTATAACTGATATGCAAATAGTGAAACATAGCTACTAAACATAGCCAATGTTTTACAGTATGGTTTACATTTTAGACCGTACACTTTTATAAATTTTGATGATATTTACCATGTCCTGTGTCCATCACTGTAAGGTAATGAAAAGCATTTCCACTGACCACTAAATACTCCATTTGATCTATTCTGTTCCTCCCTCCCCATCCCCCCGGGGCCCACGACTACCTCCCGGCTTGACTCATTGGATGACAAGATTCATAGTTACATGCAAAAAGAGGTCTTGACACACTGGTTTGTCCTCCCCTATTAGGAACCACCCTTGCTCTTGAGAGACTCTCGCCTGTCTATTTCGAACAAATCGGTCCTCCCAAAGATGGGAATCCATCTCCTTCCTGCTCATTATGTCGGTCTCCACCCACTGATACAACACATTATGACAGGATGAACACTCACACACTCCCTAGAAGGCTGCTTCAGGTGTGTCCTGTCCTGAATGCCCCCCCAATCAATACCCTAAACCAGTGACACTTCCTTGTCATATTGCCATAAGAGCATTCTCACCTCTGTACTTTCAACCTCATACCCACAAATCCCAAATGTTCACCTGGTCCTTCTCCCATTTCTCCCCCCAGTATTCTGGGTATTCTAACCCACCCTTCCCAATCTACACACCTGGCAACCTTGCACCACCAAACCCAATAATATCACTACCCACCTGTCCTATCCCTTCCATATGCACCTACACTTGAGGGGGAAGGTGCCACAGTACAGACTGGACACCAGATATTGCAGTGGTTAAAGGCAAAATGTCAAAAAATATTTTTTTTTTCATTTTTTAAAATGTTTTTGAATATACCAATCTTTTAATTTAGTTTTTTTTTTTTTTTTTTTTTTTAGTTTTCAAGTATTTTATCTCTTACATTTAAACTTATCATTATTATTTCATTTTCCTGTAATTGTATTTGGCTATTGTATTGGCTTCATCTTTAAAGAAGCTTTGGATCACAGAAGGGTTACAACTAGGGTGGAAAAGGATTGTTGTGGGGGGTGTCAGGGATGGGGATTGCATGGTAAGAAGTTCACCTGAACATACAAGGTATATAAAAATGTTCAAATGTTCATGGGGCATGGTCACAGTGGGTGGAGAATCACACAATAAATGAGAGAATACTGAATTCCCATCCTGGACAGCTCTGCCATATTTTCCAAGGGAGCAGCAACAGTCCCCCAAGTGCAGAGGCAGTGTCTGACAAAGGAGGATGATCCACTAATGGGCCCTTTGTTATTGATGACTAGCCTTATGAGTCTTTTCTCTTGAAATTGAAACTTAACCTATTGTTATGGAGTGCCTAAGGGCTGCCTCCTGAGAGCCTCCTTGTTGCTCAAATGTGGCCTCTCTCTAAGCCAAACTCAGCATATTAATGCATTACCTTCCTCCCAGCATGGGACATGACTCCTGGGTATGAGCCTCCTTGGCATCGAGGGATTACTACCAAGTGCCAACTGACAATATGACTGGAAAAAGACCTCAAATAAAAGGAGGAAAAGGTAAAGACAAATGAGTTCATATGGCTAAGAGACTTCAAAGTGAGTCAGGAGGTCATCCCAGAGGTAACGTCTATGCACATCTCAGTAGGACATCATAGGCTTCCAAAGTGGATATCACCCGAAATAGAGGGGCTCCTGGGGGCTTTGGAGACACCCAGGTCCTATGTAAGGGCAGATAGCTCCAGAGTTTGGTGACTTATCAGTGGACCCTACTTTGGAATCTGTGCTCTTGAGAGTGACAGAGTTGGATTCAATTCCCTGAACATGGTTCATGTGTCCTTTCTATTCAAATCTATAGGTGATGCTGGAATTTGTAGGTGTACTTCCAGAGACTGGAGTCTTTGAGCTGTCCATGGGCCAGCTCGGCCTGGAATCTTGGTGGAGCTGCAACTCCTACTCTACAGCTCAATGGACTCACCCAGGACACCTGGCGGGGATATGATAATGGACAATGGCCATCCCATGGAATGAAGAGAGTCTGTAGCTGCAGGCAGGATAATCCCATCCATCTTATCCATGGGATATAAGCCACATCTCAGTTGGAGGTGGAGTGGACATCACCATCCCAGACTCCTCAGGATTGGGGGAAGAGCTATGGACTAGAGTGGACTTACTGGTATTCTGTTATAGACATTTTGTGACTCCAGCAATGGAAGAAATTATAACATTAATGTGGAGCCAGTGGCCACTGGACACTTTGTGGGCAGGGAGAGGGAAAAGCAGTTGTAATACAGGGGCTTTTTTGGGACTTTGGAATTATCCTGAGTGACATTGCAACGACAGATATAGGCCATTTTATATCAACATATAACATGCGGAACTGTGGGGGAGAGAGTGTGGTCTACAATGTGAACTATGGTCCATGCTTAGTGGAAAAGCCCCAGGATGTGTATATCCTTTGGAAGTGATGTGCCACACAGATGAAGGATGTTTATGTGGGAGGTTGTGGGAGGTGTGGGAGGTGGGGAACATGGGGATCTCTATAATTTTTGTGTAACATTTATGTAATCTAAGTATCTTTAAAATTTTTTTTTAATTTATATATAAAAAAATGAATGAAGTGTTGATTTGTGCTAAAAGAGGCATAAACCTGGAAATCATTATGCTAAGTGAAAGAAACCAGAGACAAAAGGAAACAAATTGCATAATTCACTTTTTATGTACTGTCCAGAATAAATATGTACATAGAGACGGAAAATAGTTTAGTGGTTGCCAGTGGCGAGGAGAAAGTGGGAATGGTGACTGATTGATAATGGTTATAGCGTTTCTTTTGTAATGAAAATATTCTGGAATTAGATAGTGATGATGATTGCAAAACTTTGTGAATATACCAAAAACCATTCAAGGGTACACTTTAAAAAAGTAAATTATATGGTATATGAATTATATCTCCATAACAATGAATTATGTTAGATAAAAATTATTTGATTTATTAGTGATAAAGCCTATGTTTATATTAGATACCCAAAATATTCTCACAGTTGACATATGTGTATGCATGGTGATGCAGAGGGTGCTTTGAAACAATCCAACCTGATTTTTGTCTTTTTTCTTTATAACTTTTGCTAGTCTTGGATACACTTTATTCAAATAATACCAACTCTAAGTGCCTAGCAATTACATGCCTGCCAACAGTGGTACCTGCCTGAAGAAACATGAAGAAGGTAAATGACTCTTCCTTTTAAAAGTACAGTTTTCAGTCTCTCATCACAATTCCTCAATGACTCTCCCTGCAGTTGAAGTTAGGACTTTGTGTGGCAGTTTTTAAAATTGCATGGATTTAATCAATGCATTTAATGATGTTTAACAACAGGAACCTCTGAAGACAGAAGGTAGGAGTTGACAGTTTACTGATAAAACCTTGCATTTGGTGAGCAATTGAAAGTCACCTGCAGTCAGCTTTGCAGAACAATCCCTGGTAAAATGGAAGAAGTTCGTAATTCCTCCCCACCTTCTAGAATTAACAGCACCAAAGGTGTCCGGAACAAAAACAATGCCAGTGGTTGATCCACTTTAGTTATTCACAAGAAATACCCTGTTAGAATGTTAAGATTTAACAGAAAAAAATATTTTTTAAGCATGAGCCAAAGGCAAACAAACCAACAAAAAGAAATACTGGCCCAGGAAAAGTTGCAAATGATGACTCAATATTAAACAAAATAAACAAAAGCAAACTATGTAGGCAGACCATGGCAAAAGATGCTCTTTTAAACACCAAAAGATAAAAATCTATTATGGAAACAATTTACCCTTTGTTTCTAGGGTTATTAATCTGAAAGAACTCCTGTTTATTCCACTGACAAACCACATTGTATTCAGATATGGAGATGCAAAGAACTCTGAATCTTTTTTAAGACTTGAATAAGCTGAATCATCTATAGAAGCAAGTAATGAGATTGCCAAGTGCTGCCCTTCTTTCCATTAAAGGCTTTTTTAATTTGCTCAAGACAGGTAGCTGAAGTATATTTTAAATTAGTCTGTTATTTTTTTCTTTCTACTCTGTTAGAAAGGAAAGGAGATTTCATATCCTTTCACTCATATCAATTTTTATTGAACATGCGAAAGCATTGCAGGGAAATGAGGCAACTGCATAAATGAGAGTTATTTATTGCGATAGGCAAACCTCCTTAGTCAAGCACTTCCCTATAGTATAGTTTAATTTTGTATTGGAAAACAAAGATGACCTCATATTTGTGTAATAGAATTTGCGTGTATGCAATTTAATAAAGCAGTATAATACCATATATATTGTACTATCACAGCCTTTCAAAAATCTAAGACCACATCTGTTTTTATTACTAAGAGATAAGGAAGACATGATGAAAAAACTATGACACATAAAGCAGGCTGTGTAATAAACATCTTAACGAACAATTAAGCCCTTGATCCCATTCAATTTCTTTCTCATTAATTTTCACTGCCATTAATTGAATATTTATTCAGTATGCTGCATAGAAAATATCCTAAAATTAATTATTTTATATTTTTTCCTATTTCATCTCTTACAAATGAGGAATAAAGAGACATTAAACCCTGAATTTTTACTAATGATTAGATATTTATCAGGAAAGTAGGTAAATGACAAAAATAGGTACAGATAATTTTTATTTTAATCTGTCCATGTTTAAATATAAAATGTCAATCCTGAGGTATTCAAAGGCAATGTTAAAATCCTGCCTCAATTCTAATATATAATTGTGATGTAGATATTGATTAAATTGAATTATGTAATATCTTTGTCATATGTTGTTCTCACATACATATTTTTCATATGTCAAAAAACTCTCTAGACTTTTGAAAAGAGGCTCCAATGCATTGTGGTTTAAATGGTAATTACCAGAAAATCTAACAAACTATTATTTAATTGTTGGTGCTAACAAATAATTGATAGATTACTGGTGTTGTCATAAAATAGAATATTGAAGATTGAATGCAAAAAAATCCAACGTTCCTAGTTATATACTAATGAAATGTCTGTATTGAAAATACCTTCTACTTACATAATGGTTGTATTTAGTTATTTGTTCTATTAAAAATATCACTTGTTAATGTTAATTTTAAGACAGCTAGAAGATAATCTAGGGACTGTATAACATTGTGATTTTAGTGGTAGATGAAGATTGTAGTTAATAATATAAATACAAGAATGTTCTACTACAGGTGTTAAGAATATGATGATACATGGGAAAAATACAACAAATGTAACTTATAGACCTTAGTTAACGGTGATAGTGTAATGTTTTTGTAGCAAAGGCAAAGAAGGTAGTATATCAATGCTAAAAATTAAAAAGAAAAGAATATGGGGTCAATTTTATGAGATATGAATATAATTAAGCATTTTTTTCTTCATTTTCTTCATAACAAGGAGACTTTGGTCATGTCATTTAACCTATCTGTGACCATTATGTATCTTTCTGAACACTGGAGAAACAATTGAGTTTGTTTTTAGGATTAAAGGAGATAAATGTGCCTGGACAGAATTTGTTAAAGTGATGCTTCCATAATATGCTAAGCTATCGTTTGTCTGTTTTGTTCTGGTTTTTTTTTAAGTTGAAATAAAGTTTAGTTTAAATTTAAAAAATGTATATATATATATATCATTTGGAAAAACACAAGGCCCTTAAATGCTAGCTCTTTCATGCATAATTTAATACCACCATTCATCATTCTAAGGAAGTTAATCTAGATGAGAGTATCTGTTATACCAATTTGGTAGAGAGGGAATCACTTTTGGATGGTTTTCTTTTTCAAAAACACAAAGAATTTTTGTCAACAGAAAACTTTTTGATTGCTTTATTCATTTTAAATGTATATTGAATAAGAGAGGATTGGAACAAGATAGATTGGTTAGATTGAACTCTATATTCTTGTTTTACAAGTGTGTGTCCCTGGTACTTTTGTATAGAGATTTTTTTTTTAAATGCTTAAAGGCAGTATAACTAAGAGTAAGAAGTTCCCAGATTTGGAGTGTCTTGTTTTGCTTTCAATTTGCATTTAGAGTGTGTGGTAATCTAGCTGGGAAGTAGTACTATTACTTTAGTAAATGGAATAGTGAAATTATTTACATATCTGAAATTGTTACATGTTGGTATTATATGTCTGTTGGAGATACTGAAGTAGGTAAGCTTGAGAACTTGATTCAATTTTAAATCTGTTTGAATTTAGTGAAACCTAAATTATACAAAATGATTCTCTGCCATTTAATTAGAGGCTCATTTCAGGTCACTAAATTACTGTATTTTTATCAGGGCATGACAGCCTTGATGGAATGAGATGTTGGAATGTTTTGGATATACTTATTTTATTTTTCAAAATAGTTAAAAGAGTTTACCTCTATCTCCACCAAAGATAGAGAATCAGAAAACCAGACTTTCTGGAAATGATACATTTGTTGACTACCTGTTCTATTCACAGAACTGCATGCTGTTTTGGGTAATTAAAAAGGAATGAAGCTCCTTTTTCCCCTGTGTAGAGTAAGGACAAGTAAAGAGAAAAAATATAAATGCAGACAATTTAGAGGACAAAAGACAATATGGTTTGTTAATTACCACAAGAATATATAATAAAGGTGAAAATGTACATCAGTAAAAGTTAAACTAAATCTTGAATTTTGTCAGACTATAGCCATGCAATTAAACTGAACTAATTACAGTTCAAATGCTTTAGACTCTTTCTAATCTCAGATATTTTGCCCAGTATGATCTCCTTGTGCCCTATCAGCCTTACACTTAAGATATCTTAAGGTTTTCAGAATAACTCAATGACATCCTTCTTTAAGTCTTCTTTGTGCTACCCACATGCAGCATTTTACTCCTTTGTGCTTCATTAGCAACTAGTACAACTTTTAACATAAATATTCAGATATTTCTTTCTCTCTCCAACTAGACTTTAAGCCCTTAGAAAGCAAGACTTTGTTCCATTTATACTGTATCCCAATTACCTAATTACCCAATTACCTGCTCCCAGATTTTACTCCTCTAGCAGATACTAATGTGTGATCTAGGAAGGAATTTTCTTCTCTACACCTTCTCTCTGAGGGATCTAATTTGGTTCTATAACTTTAAATTACAGCTGAAGTCTCTTTTCGTTACATTTCTGACTCAAATTTGTTTGCCTCCTCTGAGATTTTACTCATAGTGAAATATTTATTATACTTGAAATATCCACTTACGTACAGTATAGGCTTCTCTAACTCCATATTATATTAACTCAAGTCACTTTTCCTATAAAACATACTCCTTAACTATCTTGCTGCTTAAGTCAGGAAATTAGAAGCCATATTGTCTTATCCTTTACGTAAAATTTATCACCAATTCCTGACAATTATACTTCCAAATTCCATCTCCTTGATCTTAATCATTGAAGCCACAACTTTTGCTACATCTTTTCATCCTTAATTCACTGCACTCTAATTATACTATCCTCTTTAGTGTATTCAACACTTTGATTCTTATCTACTTCAATATTTATGCATTATTCTGGAAAAAAATTAATTATTGTTTTTAGAATAGCTACTTTCTTTTCTTCATTCAGCTCTCAGATTAATTTTTCTTCCCTAAGACCCAATATAAACTGGAACCCACTTTCATCCCATTGTTTTCTTAAATAGCACTGCATTGTGTTTCCTTTGCACTTAAAATTTCATTATTTTGCATTCATTTTTCTGTCTTTATTATTTAAGATTTATTCCTCCCTATAACTTAAGGACCATGAAAAAGTAATCAAATCACCACTCTTTACCAAGCACCTAGCACAAAGCTGATCAAATAGGAACTATATAACTGTTTGCCAATATATATATTGGCAATAGTCAGGAGAAATATCATAAGCAGAAGTACAGGAGAAGATTGTGGGAAGGTGGTGGAGTAGGAAACTCCAGGAATCAATCTCTCGACCAGAACATCTATTAAATAGGCTGAAATGGTCTGAATCAAATAGTTTGAAAGTCTGGAGTCCAGTAGAACACTGTACAGCATCCAGGGAAGAGCAGGGAGAAGAGGCTGGTAAATTACAGTAAATACCAGTAAATTATTTTATCTGCAGAGTTACTAGTACCTACCTCCCACTCTCGCTGAAGGCATATGTGGTTTCTGGACCCTGGCATAGTTTGCTGGTGCCAGAAATGGGCAGAATTCTTTTGTGATTTTCCATGCACAGGAATGGATTCACTCTAAGGACATGATCTTCTATGGTCCACCCAAATTCAAACTCCCCCAGGAAGGCATGGACGAAGGTCTTAGCGCCCTTCCCATGCCCCTTCCTCATCCCCTCTCCTTGGAAGTTTGGAGGCAGGCTGTACTCCCTTTGCAGGTCCCTGGCTTTTCTGGCTGGGAAAGCCAGACTTGGGAAACTCCTCTCCAGCAAAACCTGTCTCCCAGAATTTGTCCTCCATGCAAAAGCAGCTTGATATTACAAAAGCTGTGTAAGAATAATTGAGTTGCACAGCTGGGGTAAAGATTTATCTGCTATAAATCCACAGTGGATCACCCAGAAGAAGGAGAATGTCTGTCCCCTGGGAATTAGAGGGTACATTCAAACTTCTGTAAACAGGGGGACTCCTAAACAAGTAGTAAGCACAAGTCCAGGAAAAGACAAAGGCCCAGATAAGACAGTAAGAACCCTGTACTTTGCATTTGCTTTGGGTGGAAATTCCTGAAAGGAAGGCTGACACTCAAAAAAATCTCTGTCATATAAGCAGCTGGTTACAATATCCAATGCTAATATACTACTTAATGCTGAAAGTCTGAAGGCATTCCCTTTAAGACCAGAAGCAAAAAAGCCCACTGTCACCACTTTTATTCTTCTTTGTACTGGAATTTCTAGCCCAAGCAATTAGGCAAGTGAAACAAATAAAATGTGTCTTAATTGGAAAGGAAGAAGTAACACTTGCTCTATTTGCAATGACAAGATCATATATACAAAAATTCCTGCAAAATCCACAACAAATCGCCTAAGCTAATAAATGAATTTATCAAAATGATGGGGTACAAGATCTACATCCCTAAGTCAGAAGTGTTTGTATACACTAGAAATGAAAAATGAGAAGAAGAAATCAAGAAAAAAATCCATTTATGATAGCAACTAAAAGATCTAAATATCTAGGACTAAATGTAACCAAGTTTGTAAAGGATTTATACACAGAAAACTACAAAACATTGATGAATAAATCAAAGAAGACCTAAATAAATGAAAGAACATTTTATATTCATGAATTAGAAGACTGAATATCATTAAGATGCCAATTCTATCCGAAGCATATTATAGATCCAATGTAATCCCCAACAAAATTCTAACAACCTCCTTTGCAGAAATGAAAAATCCAATCATCAAAAATATATGAGAGGGAAGCAGCTGTGGCTCAATCAGTAGGGCTCCCGTTTACCACATGGGAGGCCCCGGGTTCGGTTCCCGGGGCCTCCTGGTGAAGGCAAGCCCGCCCTCACGGCGTGGTTAGCTAACCCAGCGAGCACAAGCAGCAAGGGGGGGATGGATGAATGAATAAATAAAATCTTTAAAAAAAAAAAAAAAAGTATATGAGAGGGTAAATAGCTAAATAGCCAAAGCCACCTTAAAAATGGAGAATGAAGTTGAAGAACTCACACTTCACAATTTTAAAACTTACTAAGAAGCTACAATGGTCAAAACAGCATGGCTATGGCACAGCAACAGATTTATAGGTCAATGGAATTGAACTGAGGGTTCAGAAATCACCCCTCACATTTGTGACCAACTCATTTTTGAAAAAGGGACAAAGACCGTTGAATTGGGAAAGAATAATTTTTTCAACAAATGGTCCTGGGAAAATGGAATCTCCATTTGTAAAATAATGAAAGAGGACCCCTGCCATGCACATACACAAAAATCAACTCAAAATGAATCAAAGACCTACATCTAAAAGCCAAACTATAAAACTCCTAGAAGAAAATATAGGGAAGCATATTTAAGGAGCTTTTGTTAGGCAATGGTTTCTTAGAGTTCACAAAGAACAAATAACAAAAGAAAAAATAGATAAATGGGATCTCATCAAAATTAAAAACATTTGTGGATCAAGAGAATTTATCATCAAAGTAAAATGACAACCTTCACAATGGGAAAAATATTTGGAAACCACATATCCAATAAGGGTTTATTACCCAGAATATATAAAGAAATCCTTCAACTCAAAAACAAAAATGAAAATCCCCAGTTAAAATGTGGGCAAAGGACTTGAATAGACATTTCTCCAAAGATGATATACACAAGATATACACATGGCCTAAAAACACATGAAAAGATTTTCAACATCATTGTCCCTTAGGGAAAGGTACAGCAAAACCACAGTGTGTTACAATTTCACACCCATTAGAATGGCTAATACTAAAAAAAAGAAAGAAAATTACAAGTGTTGGAGAGGATGTGGATAAATAGGAACACTCATTCATTGCTGGTGAGAGTGCAAAATGGTGTAGCTGCTGTAGAAAACAGTTTGGCAAGTCCTAAGGAAGTTAAATATAGAATAACCACATGACCCAAAAATTTCACTTCCAGATACATACCCAAAAGTATTGAAAGCAGAGACTCAGATAGTTGTATACCAGTTTTCAGAGCTGCATTATTCAAAATTGCCAAAATATGGAAGCAACCCATGTCCTCATCAACCAATTAATGGATAAACAAAATGTGGTATATACACAGTGGAATATTATCCAGGCATAAAAAGTAATGTTCTGATACATGCAACAACACGGATGAACCTTGAAAACATCATTTTGAGTGAAATAAGCCAGACACAAATTGCAATATTATATGATCTCACTGATATGAAATAATTAATTTAAGAATGCTCAGAGTCAGAATCTAGAATATAAGTTACCAGGGAACAGGGCAGGGATACGGAATAGGAAGTTAAGACTTAAAATGTACAAAATTCCTATTCATAATATGGAAATGTTTTGGAAATGATGGTAATGGTGGTAGCACAATATTGTAAATGGAATTAACAGCACTGAAATATATACTTGAATGTGGTTAAAAGAGGAAATGTTAGGTTGTATATATATTACTAGCGTAAAAATTATTTTAAATCCTTGAATTGTGGAAGAGAAACAGTGAATCCTAAATTAAGCCATGGACTATAGTTATCAGTTTAATTATAAAAATGTGCTTTCATCAATTTTAACAAATGTATCACACCAATGCCTAGTATTAATAATAGGGTGTTAAATTATACTTTATGCATAATTGTTCTGTAAACCCACAACTTCTCTTTAAAAAAAAAGAATAGAAGTAGAATTAAAATGCAATAATATAAGCTCCATGAATACAAGTACCTTTTGTTTTTAATCACTATCTCCCTTTTGTCTAATGGCACTCTGACATATTTTATGTGCTCAATAAACACTTGCCAACTAAATGAAAGAATTTGTGTAAATGTTTAAAGTAATTTTGAATGACAACAAGCATGTTGGGACCTGCTTCCAAGATAAACAAAAATTAAGCCCTTTCACAGTTCCATGTATATTGTGGGTAAGGCCACATTATTTGCTAAAAATAAATTTTGCTAAGTTTATTCCTTGTCTTACAAGTCAGTGAATAAAAGGGATAAAAACGGCTATCTGAGTCACTATATAGGATCATGCAATCAATGTAATGAAGAATCCTGAAATAACTTAAGGAACTAGGAACACGATAATAAATTTACTAACTATCAGAGTGATTTTCATTGGGGAAAAAAGAAGGAAAACACGAACAATTTAAATTTTGGTCTATAAATACCAAAAAATGAAAGAATTTCAAAGAAACTGAAGTATGTGTTTGGTGACATAAAACTTCTATAAAGTTTGATTTTATCACTTTCCATTTGATAGTCATCCAAACAAAACACTTCAACAACAGGTTTGGCATTTACTTTTTCTTTAAGTCTATGCTTTAGACTATCTTCTCCTACCCCACTAATATTTTCCTCTATCCACTCTCTCCATCAAAAGACGTAAAAAATTCTAAGATAACTGCTTTGTTTTGGGGAATTCAATATAAAGAAAACAAAAAATGAGTTATATGAAAAGCAAAATAATCACCTATAGTTTGGGTTTAATTTCAAATGGTAAATAACTCTCAATCTATTTTTTATAGAAAGCTATGAGGATAATAAATTCTATATAATTAATAGTGCCTCCAATTCTGTAAAGTTTCATAAACATAATATAAATAGCTTTTTAAAAATATATTTATATACAAGCCTGTTATTACATGTTAATCTTAATTAAGCACTGCATATGTTAGTATTATGTACAGTGAATCATTTATTATCTTTTCTCAGAAAGTACTTACATTATGTAGCTTTTCCCACGTTTAGTGATGCTTGTTTCATAATGTCTTATGGAAGACAGAAAACTTTCCTGTATAAGCCCCAATACCTCTGACAAAACCAAGACATTTTTCTTTTTTTAAAAAATTGAATGACAGGTGTGATTTATAAGTTGTGATTTTCAGCCAGTGATAATAGCTAGGTGAACAAAAGTTTCTTTGTAAAATGATAATAATATAATGAGGGAAAGTTTATTGTAGGAAATAAATTCATTATGGTAATATTAACAATAATAATAATTTATGGTGAATTGTTTCATGGAATCCTGCTTTGGACTATTTTCTTTTTAACTTTGAATATCATAGTCTTCCCTAAATCATTTGAAACCTGTTGTCCATAATTATAAGTACTACAGCACGATTTCGTCGATGGAGTACTTCAAACTCAAGAACAGTTCTGTTTCCATTGTAAGAGTGTCTTTGAGCTTTAAAGACAAACCTTGAAAATGTAAAAAGTATGTATGTGTTCCAACCTGTGACGGCTTGGCTTCTCTAGAACAAGGTTCCTCAACCATGGCACTATTAGCATTTTGGGCCAGATAATACATTTGAGTGGGTGTGTGGGGCTGCTGTCCTGCATATTGTAAAACAGTTAGAGGCATCCCTACCTCTACCCACTGGATGTCAGTAGCATGGCCTCGCTCCAGTATGACAAACCATACCAGACATCTTTCTGGATACTGCCAAATGATTCCAGAGGGAAATTGCCCTAGGTTGAAGACGGCTGCTTTAAAAAGAATGTTGAGTCAACCAGCTAGCCACTTACAAGTGTACACACTTGGGTCCTTGCTCTTGGAAAGAGCATGCAAACAGAATGTGCTTTCTTACTTGTATCGGTACTGCTACCCCTCCTGGAAGCCCAAAGTGAAATTCTGGTTTATATCTAAATTAACAAGGCTAAACGACTCTCCTCAGAGCCCACTACCAAGCAGTGGCCAATCCCCTCTTCTCTAAGGACATCATGGGACTCAAGTCATGAGAAGTTTATCCTTTACCCACTAATCCAGTTCCCTGAGCTACGTACCCTCTCTCCCTGACCTAGTGGGGGCAGGAGGTAGCAATCACATTTGCTTTATTCAATCACTGTTTTCTATTAATGGTCACACTACTAGAAAAACAAATCTTCTCTAGTTTCATGTTTGGAGCTAAAAACATGTATTTTTACCTTATTCCTTCTTAAAAGCACTTCTTTGTTTGCAAAACATGCTTGTTAAAATTTTACATGCCAAAAAGAATATTGGTGTGTGCCCTTCATCTACTCAAATGGTGTATGATAACTGATTTGGATGGCATCCTGTGTCAAAATTGTCTGCCATGGGGAAAAATAATAAAAAAAGAATAATGGACATTCACATCTTTGGATGAGTCATCAGACTGGTGGGGATTGTACCAGCCTCAGTGAGCAGGTTAACCCACTCTCATCCACTTCCTTTTCTTATTCAGCATCCACAGCTCTAGCTAGGTCTCTAGCATTCCAGACACATGAAGAAATCCACTTTCCAGCAGATGGCATGAGTAGTGAAATTAGTATCTGGATATCACTTAGCATCTAATTTGTTAGAGGAACGTTACTGACAGAATTATGTCCAAACCCTTTTTACTAGTGTTGCATCAGTTATTGCTTGAAGAATAAAAAAACACCTGGAAACAGAATGACTTAAATGGACCACCTTTTTTTTTTTTTTTTTTCCAGATCAATGTTCATTGGGTTGATCGTTTTGGTTGCATTGCGCTGGGTGGTTCGTTTTGTGGTTTCAGCTTTACTCACTCATACATCTCTGGTCCTTTGTGGGTGAGCTTGGAATCTCTGCTCCCAAGGGTTGGCTGATTGTTAGTTGGCAACAGATACAACTCGACCACATGGTGGTTCTCATAATCCAACAATCTAGCTTGTGCTTGTTTACATGCATAAATTGAAGCTGCAAGCTGTCTTGAATCCAAAGCTGAGAATGCACTCAACATTACTTCTATTATCTTCTCTTGGTCAAAACAAGTCACAAGACAAGTGCAGATTCAGAGGATGGGGAAATAGTTTCCACATCTTGATGAAAGGTGCTATAAAGCATTTTAGTCATTTTTGTAATCTATCACAGGCATCCTGAATTTCATTCATTTTTCAATTTAAAAGAATTAAATTCGGTATTTCTTAGAGAGGAAAATATCCTAATTTTTTAGCAGGCCTTAGAAAACTGGAGCTACAAAATTTAGGATGTAGGAATGTGCAAAATTTATAAGTTATTCTCTTTGAAGATCAGGCACAGATGATTATATAGTCTGCAAATTGACAGAACTCTGGAAATGAGCCCTGTTTCTTGGGAAAATGACTACAATGTCTTTTCTCTGCTTATTTTTTTTCCTTATTTATTTCTCTCACCGAAATTCTTTGTACTTGAATGTCTTCTGAAAAGCTAAAAGTAGATTTTTATTCTCTTGAAATAAAGTAAACATTTTCTATCTACATTACACAGTTTCTTGCAATATTTATCTATAAATCATTTTCTTTTAGAGGGACTTATGATTCAATTAATATGCCCAAGGTCTTTTAAAAATATGTTTCATTCATATTTAAATAACAGATGTTCTGAGGCTATGCGAACTATATAATGTTCTCTTTTGGGTGTCAGCAATTACAAAAACTTTGCTTCTGGCTTATTTCCACATCTTTTAAAAGAAAAACATTTGAATTATATTATTTCCTGTGTGATATTTACAAATTTGCAAGCATACTATTCACACTGAGATTTTGCTTGAAAGCTCAAATATGACCAAATTATGTGTAGAGAATTGAAGACTTAGGAGTTCTATTTTGTGCTATTCCATGACCATATACTACATACTTTTCTCCTGAGGAGATAAGATATGTTCACACAAATGTGTGTGCTTGTTTTTTTTTTTGCCAAAGGGCTACTGATGCAAAGTACCAGAAATGGGGTGGCTTTTATAAAAGGGATTTATTTGGGGTAAAATCTTACAGTTCCAAGATCATGAGAAGTCCAAATCATGGCACCATAAAAGGTGCTTTCTCACCAAAGTCAGCTACCACACGGCAAAGCAAGATGAACACTGATATCTGCCAAAGTCTCTTTCTGCGGCTATAGGCAAATCAGGCATAGGGCTTGTCTCTTACCAGACCTCTTCTCTTTCTCTCTCTCTGGGCCTAAGCTCTTTCAGCCTCTTAGGGACTTCTCTCTTTGCATCTCAGCTGTGGGCAAAACCTCTCTCACATGGTGGCATCAAATAAGGCAGCTTTCTTTTTCTTGCCTGTCTGTCTCTCTCTGTCTGTCTCCATTTTTATCCGACCCAGCAAGAAGGCAGAGAATCAATTTTGTAAAGTAATCTAATCAAAGGACCCTCAACTAAATTTAGTGTAATCAAAGGGTTTCATACTCACATGAATAGATTAGCTTAAAAGCATAATCTTTCTCTTTTTGGGATTCATAAAATAATTTCAAACTGCTACAACAAGGTACTATGAAAAAAACTATGGAGCAAGGGCGAAAAAAATTATGCCATGCAAAAACAATAGAACAGTAAAAAAGAGGGCAAGAAAGTGGAGAGGATTTACAGAGGTAAAACAAAAACCCAGCTACTGTGTATGAATTCTCTTTCTTCTTCCTTCATATATATACATTTATATCCAGAATAAGCTGCCTGAATAATAAAATGTTTTGAAAGTTTAAATTAGGGAGGGCAACATGATTATATAAACTTGAGTTCAAGTTGAGATCCACCTCTACCTCCATTTACAAGCCAAGCTAAGCCTCACGAATGTTAAATTTCTTCAATAGCAAACTGAACATGAAAATGGCATCTATGTGAACTTGGCTGTGATTAAAAGTTTTAAATATCTATTGAATGTTGAAGTTGTACAATAAATGGTAGATTTTTATACATATGAACTAATATATTTTATGTCATTTGAAGAAACATTCTCCATTCTTTCAATAGTATACATTAAAATTTTATATTTGGTGAAAATAAAATAGATATCCAGTAGGTACCTGGAAAAGTCATCTTACCAGGGGTTCTATTAGAGCAAATATGGTTGGACTGTTTAAAAGCTCAGGGACACTGGAGAATTTCAATTGCATCATGCTTAAAATCATATTTTTTTATTGAAACAAAAGTTTAGAAATTTTTATGTAAAGAAAAAATATTGAGATCAGGAGTATTGATGGCAACACAAACTACACTCTTATGATTCACAATCAATTATTTACTTCCTGCTCTCATAGCATGTGAAAGGAAATGAAACCAAGAGATACAATAGATGACTATTAAGACTATTTCCCATGTGATAGCCAGAGCTGTCTAATTTTAATATGATAGTATATGAAAGTAGAAAACATTAAATTTTAGCTTGAATTTAGTATATATATATTTTTAAATGATTTATTGAAGTATATCATTCATTCATGAGCATACATAAATTATAAGTGTTCAGTAAACATCATGAACTTACAAAACAAACATGCATAGCATCATACAGGGCTCCCACACATCACCATCCCCCCAAACACCCTGTATTGTTGTGAAACATTTGTTAACAGATCATGAAAGAACATTGTCAATGTATTACTACTAACTACAGTCCCTATCTTCCTCCCCTATACATTTTTAAGGATTTATTTATTTATTTATTTACTTTTATCCATTTTTATGCCCTGCCCCCCCCATTTTTGCTGTTTCTGTGTCCATTAACTGGGCAACTCTCTGTGTCTGTTTCTTGCCCTCTCTTCTCATCCTTCTCCTGTCTTCACTGAGATTCAATCCTCAGAATCATCGATGTTGGAGAGAGACGTCCTACTGCCTGCGCCACCTTAGTTCCTGGTTTTTCGGTGCGTCTTATCTTGGCTCTCCCTTGTGTCATTCACCTGTTACGTCATGATCTTGCTGCCTGGCTCTCAGGGCCTGGTGGCGTACCCATGCATGGGGACTGGTGACCTAAGCACCTTCTACATTTTTCTTTTTTTTAATTTTTACCGGGAAGTCCCAGGGATTAAATCCAGGTCCCTCCATATGGGAGATGGATGCCCAACCACCCGAGCCACATCTGTCCCCCTGCTATATCTCTTAAGGTTGACCAAAGATACCCAAAGATATAGTCTTTTCCCATACAGGATGGTCATATAATAAATCAGACTTAGTTTATCACCAGCATTCTAAAAACAAGACCCAGGGAGAAAAACTAGGTCTGGGGACACATGCATGGTTTCTAATACAGTGAATGTTTAGCCTACCCTGATTATCACAAAATCAGGACAATAAGAATATTCACACTGGTATATTTTTAATATCTACATTCTAGAAAAAACTATTCACATTAAATTTTAGGCTCAGTGTACAATTTGTTTTACCGAAGATGTTAAATGTTTTTTTAAAGGTAAATAAAATAAAATATAGTCCTATATTCTCTCAGATTTTGAGGCTGTGGTTAAGGTAGGCCAAGCAGTGTTGGTCACTGCCCTCAGAAAACACCTAGATTAATGAGGAAATGAGGTAAGTGTGGGATGATTATATGCTGGGTTGGAGGGGACTAGGGAGATGCTCGGACCCCACCTTTCACAATTCTTAGACACAGAGTGTGCAGTTTGTCTCCCAGGACAACTGTAAGTCAGAACCAAACTTCCCTGTGGGGGAGGGAAGAAAGTTTGTTATCACTTTACTAAATGACTCTTTCAAATTTCCTTTTATCTTGAAAATTTTTAGATAGCCACTTTGCTGCTCATAGAAAAAGTGATAGAGAAAACTGCCCAAAAGTTGTTTTATTGCCTTCTAAGGCAGTTATATTTTTCATTTTAAATCTGAGTGATAATCAATATACTGGGAAGTATTCCAGGTGTGTTTTTAAGAACACAAACAGCAAATGCAATATTGCATGAAGTTAAGGAGAGAGAGAGAGACAGAGAGAGGTGTGTGTGTAGGGGGGGACATCAGTGTATTTCAATAATATTACTGAGCAGAAGTAGCAAGATTAATTCTGAAACCTGGTGTGACAGTTTTAAGTCATTTTATGAATGCTTAAAAGAAAAAGATAATGTTCTTGAACTAATCCATTGCTGTGGGTACAAGGCCCTTTTGATTGGACTACATCAGTGACGCATGACTCAGGTTGGGTCTCTGCCCTCTTACTAAATCTTTATATAAACAAAGACACACAGAGACCCAGAGAAAGGAAGCTGCCATTTTTTAACCTGCCATGTGAGAGAGGATATAAGGATCGCTAGGAGCCAAAGCTTAAGCACGAAGCCCCCAAGAGGCTGGGCCCATGGAGCAGCTCAAGGTTGAAGAGATGAGTCATTTGCTAATAACCCACAGAGCAGCCGAGACTCAGAGAAGTCCTGGACATAGACAAGCCTTATGCCTGACTTCCCACAGCTGGACTCCAGGAGATGGTCCACTTGGAGGGAATAGCAGGGACCTCAGCAGAGATCAGCCTCAATCTTGCTTCCCCACATGGCAGGACCCCAGGATCACCAGTAGCTGACTTTGGTAGGAAGACATCTCTGATGGTACTTTGATTTGGACATTTCACAGAACTGTAAGCTTTTAACCTAAATAAAATCCCCGTTTTAAAGCCAACACATTTCTGGGACTTTGTATTGGCAGCCCTGTGGCAAACTAAGACAACTGGGAATGCAGCTTTTTCAGAAGTGGCACTTTAAGCTTTAGGTATTTTCTGCATTTTAGCCTCTAAAAGTATTAAAGGATCTTTCAAATGTTATTCACTATATTTACAGCAATTTTATTTTACTTATTTACTATGACTGATTCTATTAGAGCTTCAGCTGACCCACCACAAAGAAATCATTTTGAGCAGAGACACAATAAATTACTACAAGGTGTGTGTCAAAGTAGTTTTTAAAACAAGTATCTATTTTATTCAGGAAACAACTTATACAGCAGCAGAATTGTATTTATTTTCTCCAGGAAATATAAAGTTTACTTCATTTTCCTGTGTTTTAGTTTGCTAAAGGCTGCCAAACCAATATGCCAGAAATGGGTTGGCTCTTACAATGGGAATTTATTAAGTTATAAGCTTACAGTTCTGAGGCTGTGAAATTGTCCAAATCAAGGCTTCATCAGGAGATGTCTTCTCCCCAGGCTGTAGCTGTGGGCAATTAGGCACATGGCAGGACACAATGGCAACATCTGCTGGTCTCTGGGTTCCACTGAATTCACCTTCTGGCTCCTGGGACCTTCTCTCTCAGCTTCTGGGTATTTCTCATCTGTCTCTGTGGTTCTGCCAATTCCAGTTTATAAAGGACTCCAAGAAGAGGATTAAGACCCACCCTCAGTCACACAATCTAATCAAAGGACCTTAGGCCTTTGATTAGATTATTTGACCAATGTTTTAAACTGTAATGTAAACTGCAGTCCACAGTTAGTAGCAATGCTTCAATATGTGTTCATATTGTAACACAATAATGAAGGATTTTGTTAATGTGGGAAAGTATGTGTGGGGGATGTGGGAATCTCCTATATTTTTATGTAATATTAATGTAATCTAAAGCTTCTTTAAAAATTAGAAAAAATTAAAAAAGCCCTTTAATTGAAATAGTTTAATCAAAAAGTCCCACCTACAATAGGTTTAGAGGCACTGGAATGGATTAGCTTAAGAACAAAATTTTCTGGGGCCCATCAAAGACTCAAACCACCATAAGTTACTCAGATATCTTCCAAATAACATTATACACACACACACACACACACATATATTCTGACCTTTCTTTTCTCCAATATCCCTAAACTTTTTGTGAAAGTTTTCCTATATGCTTCATTATATTCTCCTTTTCATTTATTCCTTGCTCTGTAAATGTTTATTACAAAACTACTAAATGCCAGGAATTTATCTACAGAGGTGAATTAAACAAATCCCTAACATTGCAGAGCTTGCTTTCTATTAGGAATCACCAGCTAGCTATATATATATATATATCTCAGTAAAAGTTTTGTTGTTGATTATTAAATTATGGATTTTTGAAAATATATGTTTATGTGAGTGAGGCAATAAGCTACTGGCATAGTATCTAAAAGGAGATCAAATTGAAGTTTTCAACAAAATTAGCCATAAACACAACTTGAATAAGTATTTTTAAAAAGACACAGGATTAACTGTTTAATAGCAGTTCTAATTTTAGATTAACATTGCCAGCGTCAAATATGAATCATTAACTTATTTGATTACAAATTCATTCTGAATAATCTTTTCATAAATTTTGGAGAGATAAACTATATTCATAAAGTGTGAAAGAAGAGAATATATAGACAGAAGGAAAACAATTAAGATAGGTACATTCACCAGAGGTATCTAAAGGAAATAAACTAAAACTTTGGCAGAAGTAGGAGGTTGGAACAAGCTTATGGAATCAGATTCTTCATTTGGCCAACATCTGGACAAATTTGATCAAATTACTAAAGTGAAAAAAGATGAAATTTATCTTAAATGTATTATCTAATTTGACTGTACAACTGTGTTGAAAGACTCATTTTCAATATATGAAATTACTTAATCTATTTCAGGAGCTCGCCTTCATAAAACCTTTCTTTGTGGACCTGCATTATAGGTTGATATGACAGCTAAATTTCCTACAAATTCACAAGGAATGAGAACAATTTATTAAATACAATTTTAACACATTGATTTATAAAGCAGCTGGAGGTGGCAACCTGAAATAAATTAATCTACTATGAATTATGAAATTATTAATACAGCTCGACTTAAACATCTGTGGTTCACAGAAATTATGTGAAATTATTTATGGATGCCATTTCTCTTATCTGCCTTTTCTAATTATATTTGACGAATGAGGCTGGCATATATTTTTTTGTCATTACATAGGGAATAGAATCTGTGCCAAAACATATGGCTTGGGGTTTAAAAATTAAATTATATGAATATTTATGAATAGGTCCAATATACATAAATTCAAATATTTGACTGGTTGAGCTTTAGTATCCAACTTGGAAGAGTGAGGAAATATTAGATCTAAATTTAAAATAAAATAACCACCATTTGATAAGTATTTATTAGTTGGTAGGTTCTGTGCAAACAGCTTTAACTCTAATATTCAACTTAAACATTCAAACCATTTTATAAGTAAGGGTATTAAAAACTAATCCAAGTTCTCATTGCTAGTAAATGATGGAGCCAGAATTTTAAATCAAATCTGTTTGATTCAAGATCCTAATCTTACTTTTCTCATTTGCAAAATTAGGAAAATACAGCATGACCTCCTTAACTCACAACACTTTTTTGATTGTCAAATGTAAGACTGAAAATATTTTATAAATTGTAAGTATCTAAATCATTGTAAAATTATTTCCTATATGTGGCTGATTTCCCTATACCATCCCTTATGTAGGCTTTCTATACAACAATTACAAATAGGGCTAAAAAGAGGAAAAATGAAAAACTACATAGAGCAATTGGGTTGTGGTATGCCATTGACACAGTACTCAACACTTTCAACGTGGAAACTCTACTCCCAGCTCCCCAAATCTTCATTCTCAGAGATTTTACCTGTAACATTTAGTAGTGGGGAAACACCAAAAAGTGAGTAGTTTACAAAGTTACTTGGATACCAGATGTTAAATCAGAAAAAACAAGATTTCTCCACAAGTCTGGTAAACCAATTGCTGGTATTGCTATAATGTAGAACAAAAAGGAGTGCTAGTGATTTGCTGTGGGAGAGTCAGGACTAGTGTTTATTAAATGTTTGGTACCAGGGATATTGATGGATTGGGGGGTGGGGGGTTAAGGTGCAGATAATCATTGTTTTATTCCTATTTTCACACCTTAATCCAATTGCTCTCAGTCATCTCAAACAAGGATACTGGCAAATCTTAATGTGTGAAGTTTGATTGTTTGTGAATCTCAGAAAAGACCATGTTCTTAGAACTAATCCATTCCTGTGAGTACTGAGCCCTTTGATTACATTAGATTTAGTTAAGGGAACTTTGATTAAATTACTTTTAATTAGATCATTTTAGGGCTTTGGATTGGACTACATGAATGAGTCATGTCCCAGATTCGGTCTCTGCCCTCTTGCTGGGGTCTTATAGAAACTGAGAACTTAAAGCAGAAAAACACAGAGAATGACAGCTGCCATTTTTACCTTCCCATGTGAGAAAGGACTCCAGGATAGCCTGCAGTTGTAGAAAGGCAAAGAAGCCCCAAGATACAGAAAGGATGGGAAAACCCCTAGAGGCTAGGTCCATGGACAGAGCAGCTCAGAGCTGAAGAGATGAGTCCACCATGTGCTTGATCACCCACAGCTGAGCTTGGCGAGAAAAGTGAGAAAAGTGGCCTGGAGGAGAAGGCAGAGACCCAGACAGTGTCATCATTTTGCCTCACCACATGACAGGAGCCCAGGATCCACCAGCCAACCTTCAGTGAGAAAGCATGTCTGATGGTACTTTTATTTGGACATTTCCACAACTTCAGAACTGTAAGATTTTACCCTAGTAAATTACCATTATAAAGGCTAACCCATTTCTGGTATTTTTGCATTGGCAACTGTGGCAGTTTGATGTAATCATGAATTCCAAAAATATAATTGAATCATGCTCATAAACTGATCTGTTAATCTGGGCATGATTAGGTTAAGATTAGGGCGTCGAGCCCCACCCCTTGGTGGGTGGGGAATCGAATATAAAAGGCAAGGCAAAGGACAGTTGAAGCAGTCTTTTGAGAAGCAGTTTTGATGTTGGAAGGAAGGCCCCAGGAGATGAGAAGCATGCCGTTCACCTGATCGTCTACAGCTGATCTTGTGGAGGAAACAGAAACTAAGCCCAGAGAAAAACGCAGCCCCGGGAAGAGAGGAACCCCAGAAGCCTGAACCCTGGCAAACGCCAGCAGCTGTCTTGCTCTAACATGTGGCAATGGACTGTGGTGAGAGAAGAAACTCAACGCTTTATGGCCTGGTATCTGTGGACTTCTACCCCAAATAAATACCCTTTATAAAGACCAACCCATTTTTGGTATTTTACATTAGCACCCCTTTGGCTGACTAATACAGCAACCATAGCAAACAAAATCATAGTACTATTCCTCCTTCTTTCCTAAAGTCCAGTCAACCCAGAAATGAAACCATACTCCCAGATCAGAGCCAGATTGGCTGAAATTATGTTATGTCTATATTATTTTATGTAATCCAGAAAACTTTTTTAATTAACTATTTTTTATTAGAGAAGTTTTCTGTATGGAAAACTCATACAGAAAACACAAAGTTCCCATATAAACCCCTGTCTTAGCTTGCCAAAGGTTGCTGATGCAAAGTACAAGGAATGAGTTGGTTTTTATAATGGGAATTTTATTTAGGGTAAAAGCTTACAGTTCCAAGGCCGTGAAATATCCAAATCAAGTCAACAGCAGAGATGTTTTCTTACCAAAGCATCAACTTCCATGTGGTAAAGCAAGATGGTGGGACATCTCTGTCTAGGTCTCTGCCTTCCCCTACAGGCTCACTGTCTCTCAGAGCCAAGCTCCCAGAGCTCAGCTATCATATTTGGGCCTCCTCTGTCACTCTTGGCTGCTCTGCTGTCTTCCTGAGTTCAGCTGTGAGTTTTCAGGCATAAGGCTCATCTCTGGACCTTAGCTCTTAGAGACTCTTGAGGATTCTCTCTTTGAGGTCAGCTGTGGGCAAATCTGGAGTCCTTTCTCTCACATGCAGGATCAAATATGGCAGCTTCCTTTCTCTGTGTGTCTTCTTTTGTATCAGACCCAGCAAAAGGGCAGAGACCCAAGTTGGCTAATCCCTCACTGACATAGTCTAATCAAAAGTATCTCACACCTACAAGATGCATGTCCAGGTCCTGATCCCAAACTACCAATAAGATAATTCACTCCATTTGTAAGGAATAATTAAGAAGAAAAAAAAAATAAGAATGGGTGCTAATTGATGTCTCTTCATATGAAAAACATGAAAGAAGAAGAATAGAGAACCACACAAACACTAGATCAAGATTCAGTGCCCAAAACACTTTTGATTCTAGCTTTTTATGTACCCTCATAAGTATTCCAATTTCTCCTGACATGGGAATCCCTTTAAAGAGGATTCTGACCATCTCCTCAAATTGTGCCCAACTTCTTGCCAAACTAAGGGAGGGCCATAATCCAGGAAAGGGACATTTGGGAAGGGAAAGGGAAATAACTTTAGCTAGGTAGTAGGAGTAAGGGAGAAAGGGAGAAAGGGAGACAAGGCCTTTACTTCCAAGCCAATTGCCTGGCTGCACAGGGCAGAATAGTGACTGCATGGGTAACTATGATGTATAGAGGTGGAGTCAACTGGAATATTTTCAGTGAGGCCTCACTCTTTCAGATGTTGCCCAGAAGTTTCATTCTTGTGAGTGTGGGACCTCTGATTGCATTAGATTCAGTTAAGGGAACTTTTGATTAGATCATTTTTATTAGATTACTTTTGGGGCCATTGATTGGACTATGTCAGTGAGTTGTGAGGGTTAGGTCTCACCCTTTGCTGGAGTCTTATGTAAACAGAAAGAGAAAGACAGCTCTCACTTTTACCCTGCCATGTGAAAGAGGACTTCAGGATCAGCTACAGTTAAGAGAGAGAGGCTAAAAGAGAGGCCCGAGGCTGAAATCAGGGAAGCACATGGGCACAGAAAGAGACCCCTGAAATGCTAGGCCCAGGAGCAGCTCAAAGCTGAAGACATGAGCCCTGCTATGTGCCTGATAACCCTCAACTGAGCTCAAGGAGAAGGTGGACCTGGAAGGGAAGGCAGGGATATCAGCAGAGTTCAGCCACCATTTTGCCTCACCATATGGCAGAAGCCCATGTAACAGCATCTTTGATGATGCCTTTATTGGGACATTTTCATAGTCTTAGAACTTTAAGATTCTAAGATAAATCCCCATTATAAAAACCAATCCATTTCTGGTATATTGCATTTATAGTTTAGCAAACTAAAATAGCACATTAAATAGTTTACTGATTTTTCTCCTTGTAAAGAAATTTATGCCAAGACCCAAACAAACAAAATAACCCAGTCAATTACATTTGCCAAAACAAAGTTTCCTTTGTCAATAATCTGTAACAAGGATTATCATCAAATTTCAACCAACTAAATTCTCTCATACAAAGCATAGACTAGCTTATTTCATAGAACCATAGCATAAAATTCTGATCGCTTCATTAATAACCTTAATTTTGCATAACACATTTTCAAAATGTTATAGTTATATACTATTGTGTGAAATACAAACATTTTGAGAAAATAATTTCTGAAAAAATAAACAAGATGCTTTATAATTTCAGTATAGGTAAAAAGTCCATTGAAAACTTCTTGAAAATGCAGATGCTCTGGCTCTATTTTAATTAGTCAAATTTAGTGCCTTTGCAATGGTGGCCAAAAGCCTTCAAATGTAGCCAGTATATATTTGTTTTCTGAATAATGAAATTTGGCAACAAGTGTTAATTAGAAACTCTAGTCAGTGGATGTAACAGTTTGAATTTGGTGATACCCAAAAAGTTTATGTTCTTGAACTTCTTTCAAGAAGTTGCTATGGCTATGGGACCCTTTTGAAAGGACAATGTCAGTGATGCATGAGTCAGGTTGCATCTCTGCCTCTTATTGGAGGTTTATTATGAATCAGAGACATAGGAAGAGAGACCCAGAGAAAGGAAGCCACCATTTTTGATCCTGCCATGTGAGAAAAAAGAGAAAATGGGGGGGGTGGAATCCAGGTTCACCTACAGCTGCAGAGAAAGCAGAGAAGATCTGAGAGGCTGAGGAAGGTCCTGGAATCTATAATAAGCAGAGCACAGAGGCAGGGAAAGAGGGTCCTGGGTAGCTGGGCCCACAGAGCAGCTCAAGTCTGAAGAAACGTGCTATATGCATGATTGTTCACAGCTGAAGTTGGGAAGAAAACAGAGCAGCTGAGACTGAGAGATGGGGCTGGAAAGAGATAAGCCCTATATCTGGTCACCCATAGCTGGGCTCTGGAAGATGGTGTGCCATGAGGGGAAGGCAGGGACTGCAGCAAATATCGGCCACCATCTTGCTTCACAATGTGGCAAAAACCCAGGATCACCAGTAGCTGACTTTGGTGAGAAAATATCTCTGATAATGCCTTAATTTGGACATTTCATGACCTCATAAGTGTAAGCTTTTAGTCCAAATGAAATTCCCATTATAAAAGCCAACCCATTTTTGGTACTCTGCATCAGCAACCCTGTGGCAAACTAAGACAGTGGACAAGATTTCAAGTTATTCCTTTTGTATTGCTTACTATAAAGCAGACATATTCATTATGTGAACACCATAGAAACATAAATGAAAATCCAAGATGAAGATAAGAGATCACATTTACCACAAATTCATCACAATACCCCAAAATTATTTTCATAATTTTTGTAATCACTTCAACTTTTAATTATTGTCATTAAATATCATACATAATTTTATGATTTGCTTTGCACACTTACCATTTTATGAATTGTAGCATATGCTAGCAGTAACTTATCCTTTAAAATTTTCAGTGTGCTCTGACCAAATTCTTTCTTTTAAAAGATTTTATTTTATTTACCTTATTAATTTATTTATCACATCCCCCCTCCCTAGATGGTTGTCTCATCTGTCTACTCATTGTTTGCTCACCTTCTCCAGGAGGCACCGGGAATGGAACCTGGTGCCTCCTACATGGAAGGCGAGTGTCCAATGGCCTGAGCTACATCCGCTCTCCATGGATCTGTTGGCTTGTGGTGTCTGCTTGTTTAGGCATCTGCTGGTTACAGTGGGTGCGGCATCTGCTCATCTTCTTTAGGAGGCACTGGGACCTGAACCCAGAGCCTCCCACATGGTAGGCAGGTTCCCAACTTGTTGAACCACATCCACTTCCCATCTGACCAACTTCTATTTGCCAGTATGTATATCTTGGTGCTTGAGATACCAGGCTTTTAAATACCCCAGCTTCTTTGCCTCTCAAGTAGGAAAATTTTGAATTGCATGTTTTCACCATTTCTCAGAAATAAACCACTATGGCACTTGCTTAGTAAAGAGGTTTAATTTGCTATCTTTTTTCCCCATATCACTTCCCCACCCTTTTACTAATGCTTCTCCCCAAATCAATATTTTCTGTTGACCTCTGTATCAGGGTAGGCTCTGGGGGAACCCAAACTAAAACAAACATTTTCCATAATTCCATATAGCCTCTCATCAGTCTTCTTCAACATAGCTGATACATATTAGATCTTTGAGAAATATTTTTTGAAAGATTGAATAAACTGCATCATTATTTTCTCTTTCAAAATCCTTTATCAGAGACTTTTCCCATTATATCCACCTAGTTAACTCCTGGTATCTTTCAAAGCTCAATTACAAATACCAAGTCATTTTCAAGTCACTCAACAATTATGCCAGAAGGTAAGTCTCTTATCTTTCTTGTAGATTTCCAGGATAATTTACAAATAATATTTGACAGTTCTCAGCCTTATATATGTCATGACCTCACTGAGTGTCTGTACCTTAGTTATCATTCCTTTATTTGCTCCATTGTCCTATACTGATTATAGCATATAACACGCACTTAATAACAATTTCAAAAAAAAAATGAGTGACTAAGGTACATGAGACGTCCTCTGTGCTCTGATTTCTTCCTGTTTTTTACATCCACATTAAGGTATTCTCAATGTTCCTTGATTCAAAAAACCTTAACTCAAAGCCATTAAGCATCTCTGCACAGGTAGCTTAGAGTAAGCATTTGAAGTATGAAGCATTTATCCTTCGTTTTTTCCCCCTTCTTTATATATACTTTTCATCTGATATTTTCCATTTGGGAGGTAGATATTCTTGGACCCCACTTCCCATCTCCTATTTTGACAGTACTTCTGAGCAGAATCTCACATTTCAAACATTTTATGATTCCTTCAGTCCATTATTTACTATGCCAATGGCTATCCCACCATGGCTATTATGAGTGACTGGCCAGGTTGCTGCATACTACCTGATAACGACTGAGAACTTGTCATATTCAAGATAATAGTTGAATTACAATAAAGTTCTTCAGTGGATTAACTGGAAGAGTTGAATATGAATATTGTTATCATTATTATTATCTTTATTTTGGTAATTTCATCAAACCATTTGAAGCTAGAATATTATTGCTTCAATGGCAAAGAAAATACTATATCAATGCTAGGGGTCAATAATAGGGGAGTATGGGATTTTCTTCTGTTGGAATAAGGAAAATGTTCTAAAATTGGCTGGGGTGATGACAGCATGATTCTGTGATGAAACTGAGAGCCACTGAGTGTATATTTTGGATGGAGTATATAAAGTATGGGACTGTATAACACAGTGATTCATGAAGTGATTGATGGACTTTGGTTAACAGTACAAATATGAGAGCATTCTCTCATGAGCTATAACAAACACACAATAGTAATACATGTTGTTATAATAGGGTGGTTTATGGAACAAATACACAAACTGTAAGCTTTGGATCATAGTTATCAGTGATATTTTGATGATGTCCTTTCATAATATGTAACACATTTTCCAGAACAATGCAAGGTGATGGTGGTGGGGTGAAGTATTGGAAATCTGCACATTATGCATGATTGTTTTGTGAACTCACAATTTTTCTAATAAAAATAACTTTTAAAAAGTCCTTTGAATCACATAATGAAAATGGAAAACTGATTTGTTTCCAAATCAATTTCTCCCCAATTTTTAAATGTATCTCTAATTCTCAAATTACTTTATCATTTTTTTCACATCTTTCAAGTCTTTTCTGAAGTGGTCTTTGAACTGTCCCCATATGAAAACTACTTGATATCTATTGTATGCTATTCTAGTATTTATCCAAATACATTTGGTTTTACTTATGGATTTCCTATATATATTTCCTATACATGCTATTGGGCTGTGTCTATAGTATATGAAATCATAAAGATCACAGAAATTTTTTGTATAAATCACAAAAACATTCAACTAATTGTTCTGCAGTTAGAAATGTACAATGAAGAAGTAAATTCTTAATATTTGTTTGTGGATGGCAATTATGATGATAACACAATTAACTGAAGAGTTATCCAGTATGCTGGGAACATTTAGTCATGAAAACAAGTCCCATATTTCTGTGACCTATAACAACGGAGTCTAATACATTTATTTTTAACTCGATGCTGTAGCCCTTTATAACATTAAAGGTGAATATAACCAGTAATTAATTTTTTCCTTTCTATATATTGGAATACTCTGTTTGGATCAATGTCCTAGAGAATGTTTATTAGCATATCTTGAACTTACAATATATCTTAAAATGTACATAATAGTCTATCGTCTGGAACATCACTAAGTACATATACATGTGTATATATAAATATAATTATTCACTTTCATATCAGCACTTCCACTCACAAGTACAAGAACACATCATTTATATGTATCTATAAACATGTATAAAACTTCTCTTTTTGTATGGAAACTATTATAGGGGCATCCCATTTTTAAAACACACAGTGTACCTATGAAAGGCTGCATTACATCTATCTATATGTGGGAGCCTAAGGGCTTATTGATCTTTTTCTGAAATATGGTTATTATTCCATGATCTGTAGATATGGAACATGTTTGCCAACTCTCCTTGTGAAAGAGGAAGTAGAGGGGAGCAAGGGGAGAGGAATGAAAGATATTGGTAAAGCATGGTATGAAAACTCTCATGGTTTGGGCTCCTAGAAAAAGATGTAATATCACAATTTAACCACTGTGAAACATCTAGGAAAATATTTAGGAAGTACTCTTTTAAAGCCTCTATAGTTCTGACAGTTAATGTGTTACAACATGAATTTTTAAATCATTTTATGCTTTTTTTAGAAATTAAATTTCCTCGTAGAAGGTGTTTGCAGTGCCTTGGAAAGCAGCTTGCCCTAGGACATGCTCCCAAGATACTTGTAATCATGCTACATTAAAGGGAAGAACTTCACATATCAGCCCTTGGTAAATTTTCTTGGGTGAAGCTCAAGAAGGTTTGGTTTATACCAGATTCTATTCAGCAGCAAACAGGCAGAGTTTTGCAGTTTCAAGCAGGCTTAGGCCCAGCAACATGAATATTTGGAAAAGTCTGTCTGTGGTGCCTTTATTCTGCAGTGCCCTTCTCCTTTAGTGTTTACATTTTTCTTGCCTAAGGAATCCATTGCCTATTTAAAGTTACCTGTTTGCCAGGAGGCTCTCCACACGATGGAATATTATGCAGCTGTAAGAAGAAATGAAGTCATAAAGCATATGGCAACATGGATGAACCTGGAGGACATTATGCTGAGTGAAGCAAGCCAGACACAAAAGGACAAATACTGTATGAATGCATTACTATGAACCAAATATATTGTGTAATATATTATTTGATTCACACACAAAAAAACACAAAAAACAAAAAAAAATTTACATGTATCCATTACATTTAATTGAGAAATGTATATATTTATTCATCTGTGTTTACTTTTTAGTTTTTAATTGTTTATGTTTTCAATTATTAAATGTACAAAATAAAGTTAAAAAAAAAAAAAAGGAGGCTCTCAGTTTTGCTCCCACTGCTTTTCATCTCAAATATCAAAATTAACCTTTTATTTTCTGCCTTTTCAGACTTGCTTACCAATTCTGGTGCCTTCTGTAGGGTGAAGAAAGAGTTAAAGCCTGAAACATAATCTTTTATTAACAGTTTTCAATGCCATAGGTATAAAGGAACAAATCATGTGGGACTTTTAGTTAATCATTATAGCAAGGGCAGTGGGAGACAGAGACCTCACATCATTTACACATTTTGCTTACTCAAATTCAACAATACACAGACTTTCTGTGATATCTGTTTTTCTCTCTTTCTCTATTATGACATTTTAATATAAGAAAATAAGATATTATATATGCACTCATCATTATATACTTTATATATACATAATATCTATACATATATTATGTACATAATATATGTATAGATATTACTGTATAGAACAGAATACATAAAAATATGTACCCTGCAATTTATGGGTGATATAAAGTATTTTAAGAATTATTTGACTCCATTCAATTAATACCTTATTTGGTTCGATGATTGATTTCAAGTTTCAGCTTGGCTAGTTTATGATGTCCAGTTGTTTGGTGAAGCACTGGCCTGCTTCTTATTGTGAGGGTATTTCAGAAAGAGATTTACATCTAAAATCAGTTGATTGCATCTAAAATTACAAAGGAAATAGCTCTCAGCAATGTGGGAATCTCCTCATCTAATCGGTTGGAGATCTTAAAAGCCAGAAATGAAGATTTCAGATGTTAGGACTAGAATTCAGACTCAACTTCACATTGGCTCTTGCTGGCATTTCCAGCCAACCAATTTCCCCTGGGGAAACTGGACTAAGGACTCATCACATTTATCAGAGTATCCAACTTGCAGCCTGCCGTATGGACTTTGGACTTGCCAGTCCCCATAACCACAGGAGCCAATTCCTTATAATAAATAATATAATACAGAGCTGATAATATAAGATATATATCCTCATAGTTCTTTTTCAGGAGAACCCTGATGTCTTGGTTTGCCGCAGGGCTGCTGATGCAAACTACCAGAAATCGGTTGGCTTTTATAATAGGAAATTTAATAGGATAAAAGATTATGGTTCTGAGGCCATGAAATATCCAAATTAAGGCACTATCAGAGATGCTTTTTCACCAAAGTCAGATGTCCTGTGGGTGAAGCAAGATGCCAGGGATCTCTACCTTCCATTCCAGGCTCATGTCTCTCAGAACCCAGGTCCTGGAGCTCAGCTATGAGCAACCAAGCATGGGGCTTGTCTCTTTCCAGTCTCTGTTCTCAGTTTCAGCTGCTCCGCTTTCTTCCTGAGTTCAGCTGTGAGCTTCCAGGCATACGGCAGGGCTCATCTCCTGAGTCTTGAGCTGCTCCATCTGCCCATCCCTTCAGGGGCTTCTTTCTGTGTTCTGTTCTCTGCTGGTTCCAAACTCCAGGACATCTCTCAGCCCTTCTCTGTTTTCCTTCAGTCCTCTCTCTCACATGGCAGGATCAATATGGCAACTTCTTTTTCCTCCGTGTCTGTCTCTCTCTGTGTCTCCATTTATATCAGACCCAACAAGAGAACAGAGACTCAAACTGAGTCATATCTCACTGACATAGTCTAATCAAAAGGGTCTCACACCCACAGGAAGGGATTAGTTCAAAAATATAATCTTTTTCTTTTTGGAAATTCATAAAAGAACTTAAAACTGTCATAACTGACTAATGCAATCTCATTTAAGGTTTGACCTCATGGACAAGGTTTCTCCAAGATGTACTAAAAATGTCTTAATCTACAAAAGGCTGATCCTCAATGTACATTGCTATATATAAGAGTTAACAATTGAATATAATCTAGTATTTAAAGTAAAAATATTTTAAGATCTTAGAATTGATCTTTATGATTCATGAATACTCAAAAAGTAGGAAGATAAAAGCAATGTGTAAAGTAGACTAAGAAGGAACAATAAGAGAGTTATAGTATTTGGAAGCCAAGATACAAGAAGAATCTAAAAATAACCAAAAGAATATTGAAATCCCATCCTGGGGAGTTCTGCTACATTCTCTAATGGGTCAGCAAGAATCCCCCGAGTACAGGAGTAGTGCCTAGTGAGGGAGGATGGACCATTGCACCAGTCCCTTGATATTGATGATTGTACTTATGAACCTTTTCTTTTGAAATTGAAACTTAACCTAGTATTATATGTTGCTTAAGAGTTACCGCCTGAGGACCTCCTTGTTGCTCAAATGTGGCCTCTCTCTAAGCCAAACTCAGCATATATATGCACTACCTTCCCCCTGATGTGGGATATGACTCCCAGTAATAAGCTTCCCTGGCATCAAGGGATTATTACCAAGTGCCAACCAGTAAAGCACCTGGAAAAAGACCTTGACCATAAGAAGGAAATGCTAAATACAAATGAGTTCTTATGGCTAAGAAACTTCAAAGTGAGTCAGGAGGTCATTCCAGAGGTTACACTTATGCGTGTCTCAGCAGGATCTCATTGACTGCCACAGTAAATATTGCCTCAAATAGTGGGGCTTCTAAGGGCTCTATAGACATCCAGACACTATTGGCAAAGCAGACAGCTCAGGAGTTTGGTGCCCTGCCAGTGACCCTTACCTTGGAATTTATGCTCCTCAGTGTGACAGATATGTACTCATTTGTGTTTCCCCTACACATGGCTCTGCTGCCACTTCAATATGAACTTAAAGTTAGTACTACTGTTGACTGGTGTATGTCCAAGAGACTTAAATCTTTGGGCTGTCCATGTGCCACTTGGGCCCTGAATCTCAGCAGAGTTGCAACACCTACTCTCCAGTTCATTAGACTCACCCAGGACAACTAACAAGGTGATGATGATGGTCAATGCCCATCTCAAGGAACAGAGAGGGTCTGCAACTGCAAACAAGATAGTTCCATCCATCTGCCCCATGGGATCTAAGCCTCCTCTCAATTAGAAGTACAGTGGGCATCACCATCCCAAAATCCTCAAGATTGGGGAGTTAACAATGGACTAAAGTAGACTTACTATTATTCTACGATAGACTTATAGTTATTCCAGCAATGGAAGAATTTTTATCATTGATGTGGAAGCAATGGCTACCAGAGGTCCTGAGGGGAAGGAGAGGAAAAAATAGTTGTAATGTGGGGGAATTTTTGGGACATTGGAGTTGTCCTGCATGATGTTGCAATGACAGATACAGGCCATTATAAATTTTGTCATAACTTACAAAATTGTATGGGACAGAGTGTAAACTATAATGTAAACTATAATCCATGGTTAGTGGCAATGCCTCAATATGTGTTCATTAATTGTAACAAATATACCACACAAATGAAGGATGTTGTGAATGTGGGACAGTGTGACAGGGAGAGGGAGTGGGACATATGGGAATCCCCTATATTGTTTACGTAACATTTATGTAATCTAAAATTTCTTTAAAATAAATAAATTAATTAATTTTAAAAGATACAAGAAAAGGTATCAAATATTTTAATGCTCTAGTTCTAATGCAATAGTTGTCATTTATAAACAACATGACCTTAGGTGAGTAACAATTTCTCAATGCATGTTTCCTTGAATATAAAATTTGGTTAATAATAGTACCTACCATATAGAAATATTAGGAAGGCTTAAAAAGATAAAGTATATGAAACTATTATCTTCTGTACACATAACTTCTATTATTAGATCATTTTTAAAATTTCCTATGACTTCACTTAGTTCAGGCTCTCAAATTTAAAGGTTAAAATTTTGATATTATTTTAAAGGGAAAACAGTAAAACAATCTCTACAATGAAGATATCCCAGCTGGAACAAAATCCTTTACATTCCAATAATAATAAAGCACAATAATAATTCATGAGTTAGAGAGAACTTAGTAAACCTAAAAACTCACTTTGATATTTTCAAATGATATTGCATTAAATGAAAAAAAGGATTCTCTAATCTAAATTCATCAACATATATTTGGTGATATACCAAATAAGCCAAATAAAAAATGGGCTATTTTGGACATTAGGAAATTAAAATTCAGTGATATTCCCTAAGAACTCACAAGTAATAAGGTGGCACTCAAAAAGTAACAAGCTGATATTATTAAATGACGATTACTTCTCTTACAATAATTTGTTAATTCTTTTTTTCCTAGATGATGGCCAAGGATAAAACCTTGAAAAGAATTAGCTGTCTTGAGTATCAAACATCTTATGTTTTTGTGAAATCAATCAATGGAATATAATAAGAACATGTATAAATACTGATTCAATGTTTCCTCTGCAATGTGATGGTAAATTTGGGGAATGGCGATACAAGTCAATAAAATTACATTAATATATAAGTGCAATTCTATTTAGTGACAATATCTCAAACAAGTGGTTGAAAATAGTGTGTCATATAGCAAATTATGGACTTTTTTCCCTCTAGGACAATGAGTTCTGCCTTTTGTCAACTTAGCAATTATAAAAATCCTCAAGACTTTGAAGGGGAGATATGCCTATTTTCCTGCCCACAGAGGCATGTATCAGATAGATTGACTTAAAATCTCCTGTACCTAGAGTTAATTGTAGGATTTTCAATAACACTGGCATTATATAACAGTTTTAAAAGAACTTATCTATCAGAGGAAACATGGCTCTTATAAAATAGAAAAACATAGTATTAAAAAAGAATACCTTGCATTTACTTGGCCTTCATTTTGGTTATTTAGAAAATATTAAAAAATACTGCTTTTCAAACAATGTAGGCACAAACTCATGTGCATGAGAAAGTGAAAAGTTTAAATATTACCTATTATAACAGTCATTTTAAAATAGCTTAACCAAGGATATATAAGCAGTTCTAAATAGAACCATTATTTAACTCTTGAAGCCATCAAAGTATATTTAAATTAAATTATTCCATATATTTTGCAATTATTATTTTTCTTTTAAAACAGATCTATGCTTACTGTTTGTTTTAGTTTAAATGGCTTGCTTATTTGAAAAACTCTTCCAATGTTTGATTTATACATTTCATATATATCTTTGATTGGCAAATGCAAGGAAAGAAATAAATGGCCAATTAACTGAAAATTGTACAGTAACATGCCAATATACAGATAATTTAAAGAATTGAACATGAGTTATTCTGCTTTAAAATTGTTAGACTGAGAGAATTTTTGGAATACTTATTTAATGTGTAATAACAAGGAAATCTGCATTCACCGTATTTGTACAGTATTCACTTTGATTTCATGTATTTTAAAATTTTATTTTCTACAACAACATATTTTTATTGATTATCAATCACCTCTATTACTCATTAGGTGTTGAGACATGAATGAGCATTTATTTTAATGTTTAAAATATCAATAAATGAAGCAAAATTCAGAAACTTATGTACCAAAACTGATATATTGGGTTGCTGTGACAGCATGCAATTTGTATACTACCTAATATTTAAGCATTTACTTTTTATATATTCTTTGATAATTTTACTACATTTTCAACAATAAAATTACTGAACACCTTAAACAAATGTTATTATAAATTATTATAAATCATGTACAATTATTGTAAATTACTCTTGTAATGTTATAATAAAGGAAACAAAAACTTTATGGCAAGTGTTTTACATATAGCCCACCTCTTTATTGCTAATATTACAAATAATTCAAATAGTTGACAATAGCTGCAATATTTAATAATTTATTCCATACCCATACACTCAAACACACTCACATAACAACCAACCAACCAACCAACCAACCAACCAACAAAATCAGATACTTGGCACCTTTAAGTACTCCATCATATAAAGGACAGACATATGTATGTATATACCATTATTCATATGGCATATTATGTATTATTTAGTCTAAAATACAGTTAATGTAAATTAGAAGAAAACTAGGCAGTATTATCATCAAATTAACAATGAATGCTACTTTAAATTAGATCCCTAGACTTAGAGAACTGTCTTCTTTCTTCAAAAATTTTATATTAGCCTGAAAGAATAACTTCAGGAAGATTTTCACTGTTGATGTTTACAGTTGTAAAACATGAGTTGATTTTAGTCTAAAAATCAACAGCTATAAAACATGAGTTTATTTAAGCAAAAACATAGTATAGATGAGATTAAATCTATGAACTTAATAATTAACTAAGAAATAATTGAGAATGGCTTCTTACCATTGTCTTTAAAAGTCTAATAAATCTGAACTTTTACACTCATCTCAGCATGCATATTCATTTAAGATCTTTCTATAAATGTTACTTCCTCAGAAAGGCTTTCCCATACCACCTTATTAACATTTTTTCATTGGTTTCTATCCACATACAATGCTTTAGTTTTCTTCATTATATTATAACTTCTAATAACTATATTATAAATTTATTTGTTAGTTGTCTATGTTCCCTATTAGAATGCAAGCTCCAAGAAGTATGGACTTTTCTATCCTTCATCTTGTTTCCTATGGCATCTTCAGGATTACTTATTATCATGCTTAGTATTGAATGGTTACTCTCTATATATTGTGTTAAATAAAGGAAAATACTTTAAATATTGTAACTATGGTTTTATATTTATATACACATGCCTATATATACATCTATGGATATAAGTGTGTGTTATATGTATGTATATATGCATTTATGGATGGGTATATTTGTGTGTATGTGTATAAAACATCCTTGTGTGCCAAAAAGACTTTTTGACTCAGGAAATAAAACATATTTAAAACTAATCACTTTATAATGTTTTAGGTTTCATTTTTCCATGTCTGTAATGGGAGTCAATAATAAACTTTACTTCTGTGTATTAGTTAATAGATGGTGACTTGGTTCTAGCTTTCAATAGAAATAAAACAGTTCCACAGATAGTACAATATTTCAGTGAACCTAAGTTGCCATTCACTGTAAAGCACACCAGTAATAGGAAGAAAGGGAGAGAAATCACAATCAATTAAAATACAATACCATGCTTTATCATTTAAAAATTTCATTTGATATTTATTGAAAAAGCTCTTTAGATGTGCTTAGTGATATCTGTTGTTCTTGTGTATATGCAAAGGAAAATAGAAGCAAAATGTGCTATTTAAGGCATTTCTCAATCTTCTTTGCATTCAGCGTTCATCTATTCTAAATCAATTTTTGACTCAGAATGGTCAATGTTACTGTCACAAAATATTGTCCTGGTCCCATAAAGAAGGTGTTCACTGTTTTCTCCACATGTTCTTGCATACTGCTGATATTTATTCTGTGAGTTTTGATGCTGGTGTTTTGATATCTTTCCAGGAAGACTCAATGTAAGATTTTCAATAATAACTGCTCTAATATTCCTTTTATCAAATGGCCTTTAAATGATTTGTTGACTGAAATTTTAGGAAGTTGGAGATTTCTAGTCTTACCACCAGAAATAACAATTCAATTTACCACATGTAGGCAATGATAATGACATCCTCAATGCTAATTAGCAGGCAGTATTATATCTTCAAGTAAAAGAAACATCCCTATTTCAGAGATGTTAAAATGTGAAAAAGAATAACTTACATTGATAAAACATTGCAATAATACAATACATACAATGTTTGAAGATACACTTTAGAACCTATACAAGGCTATATTTGGTGTCTTTAAATACTAACAGTATTCTTTGGAAGGAGGTATAATTATCCCTATTGGACAAATAAGGAAATTAATGGTAAGAAATTTAGACGTTTGGGTGATTTATCCCAAGGTCTCACATCTAATAAAATGCAGTAGGGATTAGATGCTAAACAAGTTTAATTTCCAAAGATTAACCACTCTTTAATACAAAGAAACACTCATTTCATTGGTTTTGTGATTGTAGGGCTCATAATAGAGGCCTTTGTTTTATTGATAAACTCTTTTGCTCCTGTAAATAGTGGCTTTAGAGCAGGACATTTTTCTTAAAATAATTTATTAATGATTTGTATGGACATGTTTCTATTCTTTATTTTGTGCAAGCTAATTCAAGCTTAATTAGGACATAAAAACATTAAGTGTACCAACATGTAGTAGACCCAAAAATTAGTTTCCTTTTTTTATCTTTAGAATAATTCATACAAAAACCTCCAGCATCACCATTCTAGAGAATGGACTTTAACTTCTCACCTCTACCAGGTGGAGGGGGAACAAAAGCAAGTATTAGAATGTCAGCTAAAGATGATTGACAGTAGAGCATCATTACACTTAAAAGTCACAAGTAAAATAGAGCTTGTTTAGAACTATTCTTTAAAGGGTTTGGAAAACAAATCATTTTTTTAATTAAAAAGAAAAACTCTGATAATCTCCCCAACAACCCTAATCTCATTTCCCTGCTAAGAGAATCCCAGGTAAGATCTAAAGCAGGGGTTCTTAAACTTTTTTGCTCCATGGACCCCTTTGCCAGTCAGGTGAAATCCACAGACCCCTTACTAATATAATTTACTTATAGTGTAAATAATACATTATTCTGTGTATTATTTAATAAATATATCATACCCGCACCAATACTTCCCCATAAGAATAATGTTTTTTGAATTTCAATTCAAGCTCATAGATGCCTTGTTAAGAAGCCCTGCTCTGAAGGCTGCCGTTGTCTTAGAGATGATGACACCCTGAACTCAGGGACTGAACCATGATCTAAGTTGCATGATTTGTCAGGGATTCATTTAGAAGGGATGATCAGGAGAAAATACGGGGAGCTTCCAGGTACAATATTCTTCCTTAATAAAAATAGGGTGATAAGAAGATAGACCTTCCACAAATACTCCTTTTTTGCTGCTTTTGGATCCATGAGTGAGGACATACTTGAAACTCTGATGCCACCTTATGAATGTGGAATATAGCAAACATAATGAACAGAATGATGGAAACGTCTTCATTGTATCAACAAGGCACCCTTTATGCTAGCCTCTACTTCTAGAAATCCTTTTAAGTGAGAACATAAATATGCCTATAGTTGAAGCCAAAATTGTTCAGATATTCTGTAATTTAAAGAAAATACATTCTAACCGAATCAGTGTAATATATGACTATAATGCCCACTTTGAAAATCAGATTCAAGATTAAAGATGTTTGTTGCTTCTTGCCATTCCCTCATTCCACCATTTGTCTTAAATTTCTAAGACACTAAACCACAGTATAAAGAGCATGTAATAAGGAAAACAGGAAGCAATTTTTGTTATTAATTTATAAAATGGAAAACTTTGAAAGCTTAGGAAATATATCAATGATGTCTCCGGTCTCCTTGCTTATCTTTATTTAGTTTTCTGTGGTAACCTTCTATTTTCCTCTGATTTATTTTCACTGCTTCAATTTCATATCATTCACCTTTTTTTATCAATTAACAGCTATTTATTTCACCATATTCGGTTGTAAATATAAGAATTTATTATCAATGTTAATCTAAATAGCAGAAAATTTAAGTGTTTTTAATACATATGTTTGGCATAGAAGTTTGTGCATTATATTTTAATTTAAAATTGAGCTATACTTAACATAATATTAAAATTATTTACATTCCTTCCACCTATGCCAATTGAGGTCAAAGGCTTAAAGAGGAAGATAGAAAACATTCAGAGGAAAGAGGGAGTATATCATAAAATGCAACAGTTTCCAAAGTTAGAAGGGTTAATAGGAACTACCTATTCCAATACCTTTATCTCATTCATGAGGAAACTGAGGTTGAGAGAGGTAACGTAACATCAACACCTGGCAGTAGCAGAGTCAAGAAATAAACTCAGGTCCTTACTTCCTAATGTGGTCCTCTCTGGACTGTATTATATGGTATGCTTTCAAAACAGAGGCACCAAATGTGACCCATGAAGAGTGTACTATGCACAAAAGAACTGCAAGATTTTTCCAATTTTTATAGACAGAAATCGGGGGAATATAGGTGAGAGTGTACATTCTGCATGTGGGATAATGGTGGAAGGATCATAAAGTTGGATCAGGTCGAATTTATTGACATAGGTTAACTAAGCAGAGATTCTGGATTTAATATTGTAGGTTGAGAGGTTAGAAAGGGCCCCAATTGTTTGTTCAGGTGGCTGGCTGAAGCATGTACTAAAAGGTGGCCTATAATGCCTGAATTCAAAATGCCAGAACTGCCCTGGTATAATTTAGATAAGGGACTCCAAAGGCTTAGAGAGATTAGAATGTTAGAGTGGATTTATCATGTAATACATGTTCACCCACACCAGGAATGTCCAGAGGACAAACTTTTTACCAGGACTATATGGAATAAATTTGTGAAAGCAGCTCTATTATCCCTCAAGAGTTTTGTTGTTGCTCTTCACTTTAGGCCAGATATTATGGTGAGACCAGCTGCCACTGAACTTGGATCCTTAAACACAACGGGGATGATTGGACCCAGGATGGCAGAAGCCAAGTGGCAGCACTTAATCACCAAATATAAAGTAGATGTGGCTATATAATAGAGAGCAGAGTCAAAAGAGTAATCAGAATAGTCTGATTTGCAGGGACCTATGGCATTGGCTAATGAATCCTGGGGTACCTAGAAGTAAAATAGGTAGGCAAGCTACTAAATTCTTACTCAATCTGTATAAGCAGAAGAGTTCTAGGTCAAGTGATTGAATCACAAAAAATGATTCACAAAATGGATCACAAAAATGGAAAATCATGTTCCGCAATCAGTTCCCAGGCTCAAGACAGTTTACAGACCCAGAACCTCTTGAATGAAGGGAAGGTTGGGTCCCCTTAGGGAAGGACCCTGCCAAAAAAGTATATACCGTTAACTTTCTTCTGAGACTTCAGCAAAGGGATCTACAGCATTTTATCAGGGTAAAGTATATTGAAGAAAATGAAATTATCTGATATATTGAGGATTATTAGGCAGTAGCTTGGAAGTGATTTTAATTCCAGGACACCCAGAATGTCACTTTGGTCCACCAGTCAGAGTAGGGCCTTATGGAGGTCAGGTAATCAACGGAGTTTTAGTTACAGTGGGTGCAATGGGTCTCCATATTCATTCTGTGGCTTGTTCCCTAGCACCAGAATGCATAATTGGAATAGACATATTCAATTTCTGGCAGATTCCCACATTGGTTCCCTGATTTGTGGAGTGAGGTTTTTTTATGGTAGGAAAACCAGGCAGGAGCCACTAAAAGTGCCTGTACCTAGCAAAACACTAAATCAAAATTAATAACACATTCCTGGAGCGATTACAAAGATAAGTGCTACCATCAAGGACTTGAAAAATGGAGGGTTGGTGACTTGATTCTCCAATTTGGCATGTGCAGAAACACAGACCTTGGAGGAGGAAAATGGATTATCATAAATTTAAGCCACTGGTCATTGCAATTGCAGCTACTGTTCCAGTGAGTTATCATTGCTTGAGCAAATCAACACATCTCCTGGTAACTGATAAGCAGCTACTGATCTGGAAAATGCCTTGTTCTTGACACCTGTTAGTAAAGACCACCAAAAATTGTTTGCTTTCAGCTCACAAGGCCAGCAATACACTTTCACTGTGCTACTTCAGGAGTAAATCAGTTCTCCAGCTCCATGTCAGGGACCTTTTCCTTTCATAAGACATCATACTGTTCCATTATGTTATGATAACATTATGCTGATTGGACTTAGTGAGCAAGAAATAGCAATTATATAGACTTATTGGTAAGGCATTTGTGTGTCAGAGGGTAGGAGAGAAATTCAATAAAAATTCAGAGGCATTCCACCTCTGAAATATTTAGGCACCCAATAGAGTGGGGCATATTGAGACATCCCTTCTAAGGTGAAAGGTAGATTGTTGCATCTGGACTCTTCAACATTGAAAAAAAGAGACACAGTACCTGATTGATTTCTTTTGATTTTAGAGTCAACATATTCTCATTTAGGTATACTATGCCAGCACATTTACTGAGTGACACCAAAAGGTGTTACTTTATTTTTAATGAATCAATTCAATTGATACACATTAATAAAGCATAAATCCATCAATGTGTACAGTCAATGGTATTTGGTGTAATCACATATTTATGCATTCATCACTTCAATCATTCTTAGAGCACTTTCATTATTCCAATAATAATAATAATAAACAAAATCTCATCACCTCTCAATCATTCTCTGCTTCCCTGTCATACATAGCTGCTATTTTTTTGCCTTCTCTCTAGTATATTTATATTGATATTTTGTAAAAACAGCCTTATAAATGCAATATCACTCATATTCGTGATTTACTTGAGGTTTTACTATCTTATAAAGTCCCGTGTTATGGATTTTAGCTTCCCTTCTAGTAATATTCATGACCTTACATTTTTGCTTTCAACCACTGGCATACCCAAATAATGGCTCTGCTAGTTACAAACACCATGATGTGCTTTCACCATTTCTATTCATTTCCAAAGCTTTATAAACAACGTTTTTTACCAATTCTGCACAGATTAACCCTCAGCTTTACATTCTCTTCCTTCTATTTTCTGGTGACCTACATTCTAATTATTAATTCCATGAGTTTATACAATATATTTAGTTCATAAAACCACAGTCAGACAGTATTTGTCCTGTTCTGTCTGACTTGCTTCACTCAGCATAATGTCTTCCAGGTTCATCCATGTTGTCCTATGCTTCACAACTTCATTTCTTCTTATGGCTTCATAATATTTCATTGTGTGTATACACCACAATTTATTTATACACTCATCGGTTGATGGACATCTGGGTTGTTCCTACCTTTGGGCAATCGTGAATAATGCCGCTGTGAAGATCACTGTGCAGATGTCTGTTCATGTCTCTGCTCTCAGTTCTTCTGGATATATACCTAGTAATTGAATTGCCAGATCCCATGGCGAGTCTACATTCAACTTCCTTAGGAATTGACAAAGAGTCCTCCACAGTGGCTGTACTATTCTACATTCCCACCAACAAAGAATAAACGTTCCTATCTCTCCACATCCTCTCCAACATTTACAGTTTTCTGACTTTTTAATAGTGGCCAGTTGAATAGGTGTGAAACAATATCTCATTGTAGTTTTGATTTGCATTTCCCTAATCACTAGTGATGTTGAACATTTTTTTCATATATTTCTTCACCATTTGTATCTCTTCTTTGAACAATTGTCTTTTCAAATCTTTTGCCATTTTTTAAGTGGTTAGTTTGTCTTTTTATTGTTGGGTTGTATGATCTCTTTATATATCATGTATGTTAAACCCTTATGGGATATGTGATTGCCAAATATTTTTTCCCATTGCGTAGGCTGTCTTTTCACCCTTTTGACAAAGTCCTTTCAGGTACAAAAGTGTTGAATTTTGAGGACATCCCATTTATATATATTTTTCTTTTGTTGCTGTTGCTTTGGGTATAAAGTTTAAGAAACTACTGCCTAAACAAGATCTTGAAGATGTTTTCCTACATTTTCTTCTAGGAGTTTTATGGTGTCACTTTTATATTTAGGTCCAAATATAAAGACCATGCTGTTTTTACCACTGTAGCTAAGTAATATGCTTTAAAGTCTGAAAGTGGTAGTCCTCAAACTTAATTCTTCATTTTTAAGATCTCTTTGGCTATTTGGAGCCCCTTACCCTTCCAAATAAATTTGATAATTGCTTTTTCCATTTCAGCAAAAAAGGCTGTTGGAATTTTTATTAGGATTGCACTGAAACTGTAAATTGGTTTGGGTAGAATTGACATCTTAATGATATTTAGTCTTCCAATCCATAAACACAGAATGTCCTTCTATTTATTTGTCTTCTTCAGTTTCTTTTAGCAATGTTTTCTAGTTTTCTGATAACAGGTCCTTTATGTCCTTGGTTAAGTTTATACCTAAATATTTGAATGTATTAATTGCTATTATAAATAGAATTTTTTCTGATTTCCTCCTCAGATTGCACATCAGTAATGCATAGAAATGCTATTGATTTTTGCATATTAATATTGTATCTTGCCATTTTGCTGACCTAGCCTATGAATTCTAGTAGCTTTCTTGTGGATTTTTCAGGAGATTCTAGATATGGGACCAATCATCAGTGAATAGTAAAAGTTTACTTCTTCCTTTCCTATTTGGGTGCTTTTTATTTCTTTGTCTAGCCTAATTGCTCTAGCTTGAACCTCTAGCACAATATTGAATAACAATGGTGATAGTGGGTATCCTTGTCTTGTTCCTAATCTTATCCAGAAAGCTTTCAGTTTTTCACCATTGAATAAAATGCTGCCTGTAGCTCTTTCATATATGCATTTTTTCATATACAGAAAGCTTCCTTCTATTTCTATTTTTTAGAGTGCTTTTTATCAAGAAAGCGTACTGTATTAGTCAGCCAAAGGGGTGTTAATGTGAAATACCAAAAATGGGTTGGCCTCTATAAAGGGTACTTATTTGGGGTAGAAGTCCACAGATATCAGGCCATAAAGCGTTAAGTTTCTTCTCTCACCAAAGTCCATTGCCACGTATTAGAGCAAGACAGTTGCAGGCGTTTGCCAGGGTTCAGGCTTCTGGGGTTCCTCTCTTCCCGGGGCTGCGTTCCTCTCCGGGCTTAGCTCCTGTTTCCTTCACAAGGTCAGCTGGCTCCTGTTTCCTCCACAAGGTCAGCTGTAGACAATCAGGCGAACGGCTTGCTTCTCTTCTCCTGGGGCCTTCTTTCCAATATCAAAACTGCTTCTCAAAAGACTGCTTTAACTGTCCTTTGCCTTGCCTTTTATATTCAATTTCCCACCCACCAAGGGGTGGGGCTCAACGCCCTAATCCTAACCTAAACATGCCCAGATTAACAGATCAGTTTACAAGCATGATTCAATTATATTTTTGGAATTCATAATTACATCAAACTGTCACATTCCACCCTCTGAATTCCAAAAATACATTACAATATTTAAAAAACTTAAATCAGTAACAATCCAAGTACAAAATCATATCAAAATCATTTTAAAGAAATACAGTTTGTCTTCAGTCAAAGTCCCGTCTGCTATAGACCTCTGAAATTTACAAAACCATTTAACTGCTTCCAATACACAAATGGAAAGACAAAGGATAAACATTTTCAATATCATAAGGAGAAATTGGGATGTTAAACATGAGTTATGGATCCTCTACAGTTCAGTAAACCTGCAGGGCATCCTCCATTCGATTTCAAAGTTTGAGAGTCATTCTTAAGATAATGGTTTCTTTTCCTTGGGGCCACATGGGAACCCACCCTTTCCACAGGCTTGCTCAATGGCCATTTTCTTGGTTCCACCCTCATCAAGCATCTGGGTGTTGACCAAGCTCCAGACCTCACCCTCCAAGAGTATTCGGGTGATTGCCACACTTTACCCAATCTTTGGGTTAGAGTATTAGCCCCCCTAGCACAGTGAGGTGAAGACAACATTCCCCCTAACCTTTGGCATACAGGCTCAACCCCCTCAGAGCAACGAGTTGACCACCTGGCCTTCCCTAACCTTTGGCATACAGGCTCAATCCTTTCAGAGCAATGGGTTGACCACCTGGCCTTCTCTAATCTATGGGGGACAGGTACACCCCTCTCAGACCAATGGGGTGTTGATCTTAACCGCCCTAATCTTTGAGGAATGTGCTCCAACCTCCCTGTACCCTGGGGTGGCAAAACAAGCATGATTCAATTATATTTTTGGAATTCATAATTACATCAAACTGTCACAGGTACCATATTTTGTCAAATGCCTTTTGTGCATCAATCATGAGCGTCATGTGAATTTTCTTCTTCAATTTATCAATGTGGTTTATTACACTAAATGATTTTCTTGTGTTGAACCACCCTTGCATACCTGGGATAAAACACACTTGTTCATGGTGTATAATTCTTTTAATGTGCTTTTGTATTCTGTTTGTCAGTATTTTGTTGAGGATTTTTGCATCTATATTCATTAGAGATATTGGTCTGTAATTTTCTCTTTTTGTAGCATCTTTATCTGCTTCTGGCATTAGAGTGATGTTGACTTCATAGAATGAGTTTGGTAGCATTCTTTCCTGTTCAATTTTTTGGGAAAGCTTGAGCAAGATTGGTATTAGATTATCTTTGAATAATTGGTCTAGTCCCAGGCTTTTCATTTTTAGGAAGTTTTTGATGACTGTTTCAATCTCTTCACTTGTGTTTGCTTTGTTGAGGTCTTCTACTTCTTCTAGGGTTAGTGTAGGTGGTTCATGTGTTTCTAGGAATTTGTCCATCTCCTCTACATTGTCTAGTTTTTTTAGCATACAGTTGTTCATAGAATCCTCTTATGATCTCTCTTATTTCTGTGAGGTCAGTGGTAATGTCTCCCCTCTCATTTATGATTTTATTTTTTTGTGTCTTCTCTCTTTTTTCTAGCTAAGGGTTTGTCAATTTTGCTGGTCTCAAAGAACCAACTTTTGGTTTGGTTGATTTTCTCTATTGATTTTTGTTCTTGATTTCATTTATTTCTGCTCTGATCTTCATTATTTCTTTCCTTCAGTTTGGTTTGGGCTTAGTTTACTGTTCTTTTTCTAGTTCCTCCAGGTGTGCAGTTAGATCTTCAATTTTAGCTCTTTCTTCTTTTTTAATGTAAGCACTGAGGGCTATCAATTTCCCTCTCAGCATTGCCTTTGCAATGTCCCATAAGTTTTGATATTTTATGTTCCCATTTTCATTCATCTCAAGATATTTGCTGAATTCTCTTGCAACTTCTTCTTTGACCTACAGATTATTTAAGAGTATGTTGTTTAATCTCCATATATTTATTAATTTTCCCTTTTTCCATCCATTATTGATTCCCAGCTTCATTCCTTTATGATCAGAGAAAGTGTTTTGTATAATTTCAAAGTTTTAAATGTATTGAGATTTGTCTTGTGACCCAACATATGATCTATCTTGGAGAAGGATCAATGAACACTTGAAAAGAATATATATCCTGCTGCTTTGGGGTGCAGTGCTCTATAGATGTCTGTTATGTCTAGTTCATTTATATTATTCAAATTCTGTTTATTTATCCTCTGTCTAGATGTTCTATCCAATAGTGAGAATGATGTTTCAAAGTTTCCAACTATTATTTTAAAGACATCTATTTCTTCCTTCAGTTTTGCCAGTGTGCTCTTCATGTATCTTGGGACACTCCAGTTACATGCATAAATATTTCTTCTTGGTGAATTGTCCTTTTTATTAATATATAATAAACTTCATTCCTTATAACAGTTTTGCATTTGAAATCTATTTTGTCTGATATTATTATCACTACTACAACTTCTTTTTTTGTTATTATTTGCATGGAATATCTTTTTCCAAACTTTCACTTTTAACCTGATTGTGTCCTCATGTCTGAGGTAGGTCTCCAGTAGACAATATATCATTTTTTTAATCCATTCTATAAGTCTCTGCCTTTTGATTGGGGAGTTCAAGCCATTACCATTCAATATTACTGTTGTAAAGGTATTACTTACTTCATCCATTTTGTCCTTCAGCTCTCTGTTGTCATATCATTCTATTGTCTCTCTTCTTACCCTTTAGTTTTCCCTTCCCAATAATCTTAATTTCTATATTCTTCTCAAAATCTTTTGCCTTTGATTTTTGCATTCAGGCTACAGCACTCCTTTCAGTATTTCTTGTAATTCTGGTCTTTTGGTAACATATTATATCAGTTTTTGTTTGTAATTATGGTCTTTTGGTAACATATTCTATCAGTTTTTGTTTGTCTGAAGACTTTGAACTCACCCTCATTTTTGAAGGACAGTTCATCTGGATACAGAATTCTTGGCTGGCAGTTTTTCTCTTTCAGTAACTTAAATACATTATACCACTTTCTTCTTGCTTCCATGGTTTCTGATGAGAGGTCAGCAGCTAATCTTATCAAGTTTCCCTTGTATTTGATGCTTTGCTTTTCTCTTGCTGATTTCAGAATCTTCTCTTTATCTCTGATATTTGCTATTCTGAATAGAAAGTGTCTCAGGGCAGGTCTATTTAGATTTATTCTTTTGGGGATGCATAGTTCTTCTTGGATGTTAATATTTATGTCTTTTGTAAGGGTTAGGAAGTTTTTGGTTATTATTTCCTCAAATATTATTTCTGCTCCCTTTCCATTCTCTTCTCCTTCTGGGACTCTGATAATGCGAATATGCATTTTGTGTTGTTATTCAATTCCCTGAGATTCTGTTCCATTTTTTCCATTCTCTTCTCTTTCCGTTCTCCTGTCTTTTCCAGTTCAGATGCTCTGTCTTTGAAATCACTAATTCTGTCTTTGAGCAATTCACATCTGCTCTTATGTACCTCTAATGCATTTTTAATCTCATCTCTCATGTCTTTCATTCCCATAAGCTCTGTTACTTTCCTTTGTAGGCTTTCAAATTGTTCTTTATGCTCACCCAGAGTCTACTTAACATCTTTTGTTTTTTCAGTCATATTTTTTAAAATTCTTTGAAGTTTAGGAGAGCTCTGTGATTATCACTGATCAGTTGTCTTAAATCTTGCATCTGTTCAGGATATTGGGTTTGTTCCTTTGGCTGGGCCATCTTTTCCTGTTACCTAGCATGACTTATAATTTTTTCCTTATGTTTAGGAATCTTAATATGTTGGTGAATTTAACCTGATGACCAATTTTTCTCTCTTGCCTATTTTGTGTTTTTTTTTTTTTCACAGCTTTTCTTTGATATTTGGTACAATTTATTCTGTCTTTAAATTGCCCAGTTTAAGTTATCAAAATTGGGCCAGGGACTCACTAATGAGGCAGAGATTTTGTTCCAGGGGTTAGGATAGAGAGATAACCAAAAACATTTTTTTCCATACAATTTCCAGAACAGCCAGCAGATGGTGCTCATCAGTGCACCTATACACAGAGATGTTTCAGTCTTGGCTTTCTTGTGTTCCTGTGTTGAATCTCCAGAGTGGAGGTTCAAAGCAGGCTCTGCTGGCTGAATACAGTGAAGAAAAGACCCCTGATTCCCCCTTCCCTTTCCCTTAAAGCAGCAGTCAGGGAGGAAGATGTCTGTTCCCTTCTCAGTCAGCTCCAGTGAGTCAGGGGTTTTAACCCTAGCATAATGTCTTGTGGTGGGAGATGGGAGCACTTCCCAGCAACACCAGGGACTTGGTAACTCACATTTGTCATTTCAAGTTCTTCATCTCTGTCCCTCAACCTCCTGGAAATTGTATAACACTGTCCCTGTCTGCTGACCCACAAAGCAGGTCCCTGGACAGCTTTTGGCTCTTTCTCCATTGTTTGTGTGAGAGCATTGAGCCCTGCCTGTTAGTCCAATTCCATCTTCCCACAAGGTGCTAGTTTTAAGTGGAGACCAGAATAAGAGACACTCTACAACAGGTCAAAGCTGCTGTGCAAACTGCTTTTCCACTTGGGCCATATGATCCAGTAGATTCAATGATGCTGGATTTTCAATGTCAAATGGAGATGTTGTCTAGAGCCTTTGGCAGTCCCCTAAAGGAGAATAATAATTCTTGCCATCCTCTGAATGTATTGTATTAGTCAGCCAGAAGGGTGCTAATGCAAAATATCAGAAATCCATTGGTCTTTATAAAGGGTACTAATTTGGGGTAGAAGCTTACAGTTACCAGGCCATAATGCATAAGTTACTTCCCTCACCCAGCTCTGTGAGGGGTCCAGCTTCCTGGGTTCCTCTCTTCCCAGGGCTTGATTCTCTCCAGGTTCAGCTACTTGTTCTCTCCACAAGACCACTGTAGACTATCAGGCAAATGGCTCGTTTCTTTTCCCAGGGCCTTCTCTCTTTCCTCATGTCCAAGCTCCTCTGTATGCTTATTCCCCAGGGCTTCAACTCAAGACACCAACATCAGAACTCCAACTCAATACTCCATCTCAAACTCCAACTCTGTCCTTTGCCATGCCTTTTAACTTTGATTCCCCACACACCAAGGGGAGGGTCTCAATGCCCTACTGATGGGGCTCAATCAAAGCGCTAGTCATAACTTAATCAGGTCCAAATGAACAGACCGGTTTATAAGTATAATCCAATATCTATTTTTGGAATTCATAACTATATCAAACTGCCAAACTGCTACAACATGTACTCTATTTTTGAGAAACAGCTTCTATCCTGCTACTGGTTTTTGGTAGACACTGGATTCTTAATCATGGGTCACTAAGTTGCTGTGAAACCTGAACTGCTTATCATGAACTGGGTGTTGTCTAACCCACCAGCCCATAGAGGTGGGAATGCACAGCAGTGCTCCATCATCAAATAGAAGTTGTATATATATAAGACTGGTCTGGAGCAGACTCTGAAGGCCAAAGTAATTACACAAGGAAGTGAGTGAAATGCCAATGGCCTTCATTCTTGTTACATTATTTTCAAGTTCAGAGCCCAAACTATGGCCTCCTGAGGAGTTCCCTAAAATCTGTTGATTGCAGAAGAGAAAACTTAGGCCTTGGTTTACATATAGATCTGCACAATGTGCAGGTACCACCAGAAGAGGACAGATATACACTATAGCTCCTTTCTGGGACATCCCAGAAGTACAGTGATAAAGGGAAATCATTCCACTGGACAGAACCTTTAAGCAGTAAATCTGGTTGTGCATCTTGTTTGGAAGGAGAAATGGCCAGAGTATGTTAGTTTACTGATTCATGAGTCTTGGCCATGGTTTGGCTAGATGGTCAAAGACATAGAAGGAATGATTGGAAAATTGGTGACAAAGTGTTTTGGGGAAGAAATATGTGGATAGACATTTCTTAATGGATAAAAACATGAAGATATTTGCATCCCATGTGAATGTTCACCAGAGGGTGACTTCAACAGAAGAGGATTTTAATAATCAAGTGGATAGGATAACTCTTTCTGTGGACACCAGTCAGCCTCTTTCCCTAGCCATTCCTAACATTGCCTGATGAACTCATGAAGAAAGTAGACATGGTGATTGGGATGGAAGTTATTCATGGGCTCAGCAACATAGACTTCTAGTCACCAAGGTGACCTGACTACAGCCGCTGCTGTGTGCCTAATCTGCTAGCATCAGGGATCAGCACTCACTCCTCAATATGGAACCATTCTCTGAGGTGATAGTCTGCTACTGGAGGCAGGTGGTTTTACATTGGACCACTTCCATCATGGAAGGGAAAATGTTTTGTTCTAAGGGCAACAGACAAATACTCCAGATATGAGTTAGCTGGTTCTGCCAAATCTACCATCTGTGTACTTACAGAATGCCTTATCCTCCACCATGGTATTCCATACAGAATTGCTTATAATCAAGGAACCCACTTCACAGCAAATGAAGTAATGGACTGGGCACATACTCATGGAATTCACTGGTCTTACCATGTTACCCATAATCCTGCAGCAGCTGGATTGATAGAACAGTGGAAAACCATTTTGAAGACAAAATTACAGTACCAGCTTGATGGTAATAAGTTGCAAAGCTGGGGCAATGTTCTCCAGGAGTCTACGTATGTTCTAAATAAGTATCCACTCTATGTTACTTTTTCTTCTAGAGCCCGGATTCATGGGTGCCAGTGGAGTTGGGAGTGGCATACTTACTATTACCCCTAGTGAACGACTAGAAAAAGTTATCTTCCTGTCTTTGCAACTTAAGCTCTGGTGGTCTAAAGGTCTTAGTTCCAAAAGGAGGAATGTTTCCACCAGGAGACACAAGAATGATTCCATTGAATTGGAAGTTAAGACTGACACAATTTACTCTGGGCTACTTATGCCACTGAATCAAATGATTTACTGTAATGGCTGGAGATATTTATCCTTATTATCAAGGGGAAAGAGAACTTCTACTACACAATGGAAGTAAAGAAGAGTATGCCTGGAATACAGGGGATCCCTTAGGGTGTCACTTTGTACCATCATGACCTGTGATTAAAATCAATGGAAAACCACAACAACTTAATCCAGACAGGACTACTGACGGCTCAGAATGTTCAGGAATGAAGGGTTTGGTCAGGCTAAGGACAGCTGAGACTCTTGCTTAGGAAGAAGGCAGTATGAAATGTGTAGTGAAAGAAGTGGTTACAAATATGAGCTACAACCACGTGAGGAGTTTTAAAAATGAGGACTATAATGTTTATGGATATTTTTTCCTAGTTTTGTTGTGAATATGTCTATATATACAAAAACCAAATATTTTTGTTTTCTTCTCTATCTTATCCCTTTCTCATATAACATTAATTTTATTAACTTTATGTCACAGTATTTAAGCTGCAAGATATCATATTTAAGAGTGAGTATTACTAAGGACTTGTACCCTCTTTGGGGGAAAGAGTGCATTTCCAGTTATATGCAGGACAGTTGAATTAGATTAGGTGAAAATATGAATGCTAATGTTTTTACTTCGAGATTAAGTATGGTTTAAGGAGTTATTTATGGGTGCCAAAGAGACAAGGGATGAACTCTGATGGTTAAGTTGATGTGTCACTTTGGCTAGGTTATGGTGTCCAGATGTTTGATCAAGCAAGCTTTGGCCTGATTGTTACAGTGAGGGTATTTCATGGAATTAAATTATCAGTCAACTGATTGCATGTATGGCTGATTACATCTGAAAATAACTGAGGAGCTTACCTTCAACAAGGAGAGAAGTCTCATCCACTCATTTGAAGGCCTTAAAGGGGGAACTGATGATTTCCTCAGAAAGAAGAATGTCTATCTTTCCTCCAGCCAGCTAGTTTCTTCTGGAAAATTCATTAAAAACTTTAATCTTTTGGCCTTTTCTACAGAATTCAGACTGGCTGATCTTCACAATCCTATTAGCCAATTCCTATAAGAAATCTCATAATATTTACATAATATTTAAATATAAATATAAATATTTATATTTATATAACCTGTTGGTTCTGTTGCCCTGGAGAACCCTAACTAATCCAATAAGTCAAGGCAAATTAGCCTTAACCAAGCAAAATCTTAAACAAAGAAAGAATACTAGGATGTGGTACAGAGGCAGTGACCCTGAAAGACTGATTTAATTTAATTCAAAACAGTGCAGGTGGAGTTTCTCCTCTCCATCTACTTCCCTCTCCCAATTCTCCTACTTTTATACTTCTTTCCAATGTTCTTTTATTTTTCCTAAATATTTGTTTATTTTTCTTGTTTTTTTTTTTCTTTTAATTTGTTCTTTCTGTTCATATATTAATTCATCTAGTATATATGCCTGGCATTCTTCTAGTTTCTAACGAAGAAACAGTAAATACAACAGGCAAATTATTTCTTTTCATGCATATTTCACTCTTGAGGGAGCAAAGATAATAAAAAATAAATATAAAGCCTAATATTAGGCATTTCTGATGTCTTAAACATTATTCTATGCACTTCAGGCACAATTGCGTTATTTAATCCTCACAGCAAGCTTACCAGCAGGGAACTTTTATTATCCTCATTTTCATCAGGTGAGGAGTAGAATTATAAGATAAAACTGCTTGAGATCACACAGCTAGTAAATAGCAAAACTTAAAAATCAAACCCAGGAAATATGTCTCCAATCTCCAATGCTCTCAACCACTATGCTATGGTAACACTTGGTGTGACAAGAGAACTGAAGAAAATGGAAATGCAATAAGTAGAATATAGAGATGAGTGTGTGTGTTTGCCAGGGATTTGGGAAAGGGGTGGGAAGGGGATGTAGTATTTGACCTAAGTGGATCAGAGAGAACCTCAGTGAAAGCATAAAGAACTAGTCATTCAATTAGATGAGGAAGAACTTTAAGGAAACTGCAGAGGCAAAGCCTTGCATCTGTGATATGCTTCTGTGCTCATTGATCAACAAAAAAATAATAAGGTTGAGTTGTAGTAAGAGGGGGAGCATAGATGAGTTAACAAAGATAAGCAGGGATGGGGTCATGTTGTACTTTGGATCTCAGTGTGTGTGTGTGTGTGTGTGTGTGTGTGTGTGTGGAGAGAGAGAGAGAGAGAGAGAGAGAGAGAGAGAGAGAGAGAAAGAGAGAGAGAGAGAAAGTTTGGTTTTTTGTTTGCTTGTTTTTAGGATATGTCAGGCATCAAACCCACAATTTTGTACGTGGGTAACAGGCACTCAACCACTTGAGCTCCCCTCTGTATACTTTTTATGTGATGAAAAACCTTTGAGGAACTTGATCAATGTAATGATACAATCAGAGAAAAAAGTTTAATCAGACTAATAGCACCAAGAGTGGTGGAAGAAGAATCAGTAAAGATTTGTGAGAGAATGTCTTGGGTTTTAATAGCAGAGATGGTGAAAGAAGATCAGATTTTTTTATATACACATGTATATTAAAATTTCCTGGTTCACTGGATTTGGGATGTAAGAGAGTGTTATCAAGGCCCACTTCAAGTTTTTTGACCTTTGCACACAGCACCAGGTGCTGGGGAAGCATAGGGAAGGAGGAGATTAGGGAGAAGAAGAAAAGTCCACTTTGAAACTTGATAACTTTGACATGAGTCTTGAGCTGTCCATTATGGTAGCCTCTAGCACTTGAATAGAAAAATAAATTTTAATTTTACTTAATTTTAATGAATTTAAATTTAAAATCTGTTATTCCAGTTATTGGAAAAAAGTTTGAGGCCATTTGAGAAATTTGTTTTGTGAATTTACCTTTTCAATTATAAATTTTATGAGACCCAAATACAGATGAAGTAATTTTGAAGAAAATTTAGAGTCTGAATTGAAATATAAGTATAAAATGACCATTTGATTCCAGAGACATAGTATGGAAAAAAGGAAGGTAAAAATATCCCACTAATAATTTTTTAATTTATTTCATATTGAAATGATAATATTATGGTTTTATTGGGTGTGGCAGTTTGAGATTATTTTATGAATCACAAAAAGAGAAAGATTGTTTGTAAAGTAATCTGTTCCTTTGTGTGTGATACCCTTTGGTTGCATTAAATTCAGCTGAGATGTCTTTGATTAGATTACCTGTTAAGATTTGGGTATTTGATTTGACTATGTCAGAGGGTGTGATTCAGGCTGATTTCCCACCCCTTTTCTGGTTCTGATATAAATGGACACTAGAGAAGACACAGGGAGAGACACAGGAGACAGAGAGAATTCTGTCATTTTTGTTCCAGCCATGCGACAGAAAGAAGGCTCAAACAACCAAAGCCCCAGGGAGAGATGAACCATTTTGCCTGATAGCTTCCAGCTGCCCTTGGGAAGAGAGCCAAGACTGATACAGGAAACCTTAAGAGACAATGCCAGGAGAGAGAGGACTTTACTTAAGCACAAAGCCTCAAGAGACTAGGCCCACAGAGCCTCAAGAGGAAGAAGAAGCCTAGATGGGAAGGTAGAGACCAGCCAGAGACCTGCAACCATCTTTCTTCAACACATGGCAACTGACTTTGGTGAGAAACCAACCTTGAGTTGTACATTTTTATGGCCTTGTAACTGTAAGTGTTTACCCCAAATAAATACCCTTTATCAAAACCAAGATATTTCTGTTACTTTCCATAGGCAACCCTTTGGCAGACTGATACATTGGGTTAAATAAAATATATTATTAAAATTAAGCTCACCTGTTAATTTTTACTTTTTTGATGTGACTACTAATTTTTTTTTATATATGTGCCATGTGTTATATTGCTATTGGACAGTGTTTTATTAGATATTCAAAAGGTAATATTGAGTAGGTGGAAGGATATTTTAAGTCTTGAGTACAATAGGGAGGTTGGGATAAGAAATATAAATTTAGAAGACATCAGTAAAAGTTTGGCATTGAAATTTATGGATGAAATCAGTCAGAGAGTGAATTTGGTTTCAAGAAGCCTGGCTTCTTGATTTCTTGGTTTCAAAGCACCTGGCTTCTTTGGATGAGGTTTTGTTTGTTTCTTCATTTTGCATGTGGGAGGAGAGGAATTAGAGTTTATACCTTAACTGTTTTCATACAATCTTAGAAAAATAGCTAGATGCTTGCATTGAAATGCAATTTTCAAAAGATGAAACTAACATCCAAAAGCAATCAAAATCAACAACTAATTTACCAAAAGTTTCACAGATGAGTGGTGATACATTTACATTAGAACATATACATTGCAGCTCACCATTTAGCACAATTTCCATTATACCTCGGGTGACCAGATACCCTGAGCCCTCACCCCTAACTGGCAGCTTCATATTTTGATTTTATATTAATAATACTCCCTTTCACTCTAAAAGTTTCCCTGGTTTGGATAGTAAATTATATAATCACTAGAATTTCTTTTTTTTTCCAAATTTGTTGAAATATAAGTTAGTTTGCTTGGCCAAGCTTTCTGTTGTTGATTTTGATACCTTTACTTTCTTCTATGTTTTACTTTCTAAATATCTCTCATATTGTTCTCTTTCTTCTTCTCTAACATTAATACCATAGATCAGGAATTTCTTATTTCTTATTTGGATTCTGCAACCAGATTATTAATTGGTCTTTCTTTCCAACTCACCACTCTAATCCAATCAACACTCCACATTTTTGAAGACTGATTTTTTAAAAAAAACATTTCTTGCTAAAAATTATTTTTTAAAAAGTGAAATATTTGGAACGGCATGAAAAGAGGAGATTCAATGTATGGTAAAGCTTGACATGAAAGCAGCTTTACAATATGCTGACAGTTGAATTGGACCTTCATGAATAAGATAGGTGTTCATTCAGGTAAAAAGAAAAGTATTAATAGGAAGATAAGCTGATGAAAAAGCTGAGAATGGTGAAACTCAGAGAAAAATAAAGACCTCCCTAACATATAACTGTTCTGTTAATGCTTTTTCAAAAAACTGGATTTTGAACATTTTTATCCTTCTCAAACAATGATTATCTTTTTTAACATAATGATTTTTTTCACCCCAAAACATACTAAATAAATGCACTATAAGAAGTGACATTTCAAAAATATGAATTCAAAGACACACTGATCAATTTACTAGACCTATCAGTTTCTAGTTTGTAAAATATCACATCAAAACATTTGAATCACATGCCATGTTTTGATGAACCCTAAGCAATTCACTTTCCTGTGTGTGTGCCAGTCAAGGAGAGTGAAGAGATTAACATTTTCTGCAACTGTTTCAACTGTTTTGCATGTGCACTATTTCCAGACATTTCAAAGAGCTCTCATGTTTAGCCTTTACCTTGTCCTAAGGATTATTTTCCTTTGTTGTAACTATTTTAAGGGCATTTTTTTTTTCAAAATGACTGTCTTACTAAAAAGTTGGAAAATTGGTGAAAAAGAAATAAAGAACACAACCTACATAGAATGAGCCCTTTGCAGCCCTTATCCAATGACCATGAAATTATCTTTTCCTTCCTTGAGGAGTACATCATAATTTCAGGACATTACATGTTATGAAAAAAAATGTATAAGTTTCTAATTATTCATTTGGTGCATTAAACAACTGCCATTTATAGAAACCACCTCCAAGAATTTGCAGTAGGCACAGGTCATCAGTGAGGCCATATTTATGAGGACATAAGTGTAATGACCTAAGCAGAAAAATGGGGAATTAGGATGTCTGCAATGGAATCTTCTGCTAAGAAGATGCCTGGGAATAGAGACTTTGTTTTATTTACTGCTCTATGCTAGCATTCTAGAACAAAGTCAGTCATGTAACAAGTACTAAATAAATAAAAGAATGGAACTTCCTCATGGGATCCCAGCAAAAGAGTTAACATAGCAGGTCTGTTTCCTCACCTTTAGTTAAGTGGTCATATCAAGGAACCTTAATAAGTCTATTTCATCTGTTTTTAATAATATAACTAATATAAACATGTGAAATGTTCTTTTCTGTTGCTTCTTCCTATATCTACAGCATTCTCCTTTTTTTGTTGTTTTCTTCCTTTCTTTTCATCTTTTCCTCTATTTTTCTTTCCATCTATGTTCTTTTTCCCTTCTTTGTTTTTTAACTACTTAAAAACAAAAAGGACTGAATCATTTCCAGTGAATGTTGCATGAATTATCTTGGCTTGGAAGCAGGAGATGGAGTGGTCTAGAAAAGGGGAAACAGCCCCTCCCTGCCAGTCACATACAACATAGAAAGCACTTCTTTTTATATAGGAAGAGAAAGGTTATCAGGTCCATAAAACAGGGAGATTTTTAGATGTTACTTTCTTACCAATATCTCTTCTGTCGATTTTTTTTTGTCCAAAAAAGTTCTGGCAAATTTTATGTCTCTGTCATAAATATAAGCTCTTTCCCCTCCATCATTTGCTGTGTTTATTTTATTCAATTATCTTATTCTATTGACCTTATAGAAATCCGCAGTTGCACATTGTTTTCCTATTTTAGTTGAGCAATAATGGAATTTACAGCATCCTTTCTATACCTATTCCCCCGTTCCCCTTCCAAAGTTCAGATGTTGATGTCATGTACCCTTCTAAGGGATATTCCATTTTTAAATAATAAGGTGAATCATAGGAAAGCTTAGCCCAATGAAGTAAATTGTGAAAAGTTGAGCTTTAAAATTTTAATTACTATTACCCCCAGCTTTGAGAGATCTTTTGGGGCACTCATCGTATCCTTAAAATCATGCCATATGGCAAATATGTGCTCCTTTACCTCCTTAAAATGAGTATTGCTTCTGGCAAAATCAGATATGTGGATCAGTATTCATCTATCACAGCATTCATTTTCTCTTTCTTACTCATCTTGATGTAATTATAGCTACCAACCTATCATTTTATTGCAGTTAATACCACAAGATCCTGACTTAGGAACAACAACAAAAGCAACGAAATGTTTGCATAGAATAGCAGAACAGCAGTTTATGAGCAAAGGAACATTTTAAAACTCAAATGATGCTTTGAATAAAAGGAAAATAATTGCTTGTAATTGCTTGTGAAGAACAAGCTCTACAACCATTAATTTCCTGCTCTAATATGCATTTTTCTTTCTTCCATTTTTCATCTTGGTAACAAATTCCTTCACTGTTTTGTAGAAATAAATAACTGATATATGTAAAGTCATCAAAACAATGATTCTTCTGCTCTTTTTAAAATGATTTTTAAACATATTAATGTATTGCATTTAAAAAGGGTCACAGTGGCCTAATGCTTATCCTTATCTTGGTTTGCCAGTTCTGCTATGACAAATATCACACAGTTGGTGGGCTTCAAGAATGGAAGTTTATTATTTCATGGTTTTGGAGACTAGAAGTCCAAAGTAAAAGCCCAAACAGTCCATGCTTTCTCTTGAAATTGATAGCCTTCTGGTGTAGGCTTGCCACAATCCTTGAGGTTCCTTGACTTGCATTTCTACTTTCATCACATGGTAATATGCTTCATACTCTAACTTTTGGTTTCTACTGACTTATTGTGTCCAAATTTCCTTTGCTTATAAGGACTCTAGTCATATGGATTAAGGCCTACCCTAATTCAATTTGGCCTTATCTAAGTAGGATCGTCAAAGATTCTATTCACAAATGAGTCTGCATCTTAATTAATAAAGGCATCTTTGAAGGTCCTATTAACAAATGGATTCACAACCACCGGAATGCAGATTAAGACTTAAACATGTCATTTGTGGGGGCCATGATTCAATCCCCAATGCCAATCTAACACTAGGACTCATTGATTATATCCTATTTGCTGTTTTTATTTTATTCTGCACCACTGCTTTTAGTAAATCAGTTCTTCGTTGGAATCATAAGAAACTGATGAAACTCCTATGATATTCAGTGACTCTGAATGTATCCTCCAGCTGGCTTTTATTCTATCCTCCTTTTCTGGAGTTATTTCATTGGTCTTGGCTTTATCTGCTTAAATTGTAAGTTTCTTTAGGACAGTAACATTTTTTCTATATTATTGATTTCATACAACAATTTCAGACATGTAGTAGAAACAGTCATATTACTGAGAGTTTACATCTAATCATTTTTTGCATGTCACTTTCAATACAAAGTTTTTCCATATTCATCATTCTGCGTGCTGCAATTCTTTAGTTTGCATATAACAGCATATCTATTTGAGTACGTTTTCTATAGCAGTTTTCAACTCTGTGACTGTGACAGTTTGAAGTCCTTTTATGAATCCCCAAAAGAAAAAGATTGTTTTTTAACTAATCCATTCCTGTGGGAGTGAGACCCTTTTGATTTGACTATATCAGTGAGGCATGACTCAAGTTGGGGCTCCGTCCTTTTACTGGAGCTTTATACAAAAGGAGACATAGAGAGAGACACATGGAGAAAGGAAGCTGCCATTTTTGATCCTGCCATGTGAGAGAGGACTCAAGGCTCGCTTGCTGCCAAAGCTTAAGTACAAAGCCCTCAATAGGCTGGGCCCACGGATCAGTTCTAGGTTAAAGTGACAATATTCTGAGGGAAGAGAGAGGGAAAAACAGGTGTACTGTGGGGGCATTTTGGGGACTTGGGAATTGTCCTGAATGACATTGCAATGACAGATACAGGCCATTATATATCTTTCCACAACTAATAAAATTGTGCAGGAGAGAGTGGAAACTACAATGTAAACTATAATCCATAGTTAGTGGCAATGCTCCAAAATGTGTTCATCAATTGTAACAAATGTACCACACTAATGAAGGATGTTGTTAATGTGAGAAAGTGTGGGAAGAGTAGGAAGTGGGGCATATGGGAATCCCCTATATTTTTCATGTAACATTTATGTAATCTAAGTGTCTTTAAAAAAAATATATATATATATATATATTTTTTTTTTAAAGAAAGATGAGCCATATGCCTGATAGCCCACAGCAGAACTAAGGAAGTAAAAGAAGCAGCTGAGACTTACAGAGGAGGCCCAGAAAGAGACAAGCCCTGTACTTTTATCACAGCTGAGCTCTGGGAGATGATAGATTCTGGAAGGGAAGGCATGAACCTCGACAGAGATCACCCACCATTTTTGCTACATGGCAGGAAACAGGATTACCAGTAAATGACTTTGGTGAGAAAGCATGTCTGATGCTGCCTTGGTTTGGACATTTCATAGCCTCAGAACTATAAACTTTTTCCCCTAGTAAATTTCCCATTATAAATGCTGACCCATTTCTGGTACTTTGCATCAGCAGCCCTGAAGCAAAATAAGACAGTGCCCTAAATGGAATATGTGTACATAAATATGTATATGCATATATATATTAATATGCATATACTTTATTAAATATATCAAATTTAATTTAGAGTGCACTTTTAAGTTGGTATATTTCTTAAATATTTTGATGGATTTAATAAACATAAAATTCAGTCATTTTAAGTTGAAGAAATCCATATTTTATTTTTGGCAGCAAAAAGTAACTACATATCTTGGTAGGAGTCCTTTTCTATGAGTATAGACAAGCAATGCAGCAAGTGCATGAAAAGACATAATCAAATGATTAATAGATGTGTGTAAGGTTTTTAAAGGACTTGGCTTCCTTCCTCTGTTTAACAATGCATATGTTATTTATAAGATAGTGCAAATATCCCCACATTAATTCACCACACTACACTTTCAAAGGATGAAAAATTGTTAAATGGGGTGAAAAATATCAGACATTTTAAAATTAAGCTATTATGCTAAATTTATGCAAACATGAATATTGTTAACTAAAATAATAATTTTTAAAATGGTATCTTTGAAATGTTCATTTCATTAGCATATGTGTTCTTTTAAAAATCCTGCATTTAATATTATTATTTTGAAATACATGGAGATAAATTATATATAGGAAATGCTAGTTTAATGTTGTACTTTAGCATATGAGACGTAACGGGAAAGGTTCTAAGATTTTCAGATAGAAACGAGATGCCCATAATATAATTATATTTAATTTGTGCAGTTTGCATGGCAAGTCAATATTTTGATATATGTCCTGAAAATAACTGAATATATAGGTCCTCTCATCCAAAATTATTTCCAAGAGAAATATTTTTTAAAGAAAAATTTGTTGCAAAACAGATTTTCTTTTAAAATATTGCTAAAATAGAAACTTTACTCGCAACCCCAATACCTGGTCACCTAGCATAAAGCTACATGCATATTGATGGAAAGTGAGCAAAAATATTTTCTCTGTGAGAGTAGGAACTTTATCTACTTTGTTCATTATTGTATCCTTAATACCTAAAATACTGCCTGAAATACAAGAACTATCAAATAAATTTAGATGATTATTTCTTGAATAAGATGCATGCAAATAAATGCTGATTAATACCATCAGATAAATCTTTTTTAAAAAGTGATCACCACAAAAAGACATGGAGAAACCTTAAATGCATGATGCTAAGTTAAAGAAGCCAGTCTAAAAAGGCTATATCTTTTATGATTCAAACTCGGGGTTCAGGGAGAGTGGAGAAGGGATGAATAGTTGAAGCACAGGGATTTTTTGTGCATTGAAACTGATCTATATGATACTGTAATAGTGGCTACAAGACATTATTCATTTTTCAAAAGCCATAGAATTGTAAAACACCAAGAGTAAACTCTAACGTAAAATATGGACATTGATTAATAATAATGTATCAATATTGAGTCATCATTTGTAACAATCTACCACACTAATGCAAGATGTTAGTAATATAGAAACTTGTATTTGAGGTGGTGGTGGTGCTGAAGGTGGGGTTTATTATAATATGGGGACTCTCTAAACTTCCTGGGCAAGTTGTCTGTGACCTTACAACTGCTCTGAAAAAGAAATAGTCTTTTAAAAAAATGATCCTGTCACTAATCTATTTTAGACAAACTAAATTTTTTTTCCATTCCTGCATTTTTCAGCAAATATTTATTGAATACTTACTTTGTGTAATGCACTTTTATAGCTCTTGGAGATTTGGCACTGAGCTAACCTGACAAACATCCTCGGCCTCATGGATTTTACAATCTATTGTGAGGATGCAGACAAAAAGATCAGCGATGATAGATCTATAGAGGAAAACAAAGCAGAGATACAATGATCCAGGGACAGGGAATTCTGATTTTAAGTTGGAAAGTTAGAGAAAATCTCACTGGGAAGATGACCATTGAGTCAATATCTGAATGAAGTAAGTTAACACGCACTGACACTTTAACACAGAGCATTCCAAACAGGGAGAAGCAGAAAAATATCAAACGCTTAGGCATCAGCATTCCTGGTGTGTCTAAAGATCAGTCAAAAGGTTACAATGCCTGAAGTAGAATGAAGGGAGGGTAAGTACTGAGAGGTGACTAGTGAGGATACTCTTAACACCAGTTTCTGATTTTGGAACTTCAAAAGAACAGAAAATTTGGTATGACTAAATGTCTAAAAAAGAGAACACCTATTTGCTTTTCAAGGTGCAAATTTTCCAGTCTAGCTGAAATACCAATAAATGGTATTGTAGGTGGAAGAGTTGCAGTGACAAGCAAGTTTGCAGGTTTAGAAATTCCACCAATCTGTGTTGGTGGCAGTTGTGTGTAGATTGTTGTGAAGATTAAATGAAATATACATCTAAGGCTGTCAACACAATACCTGGCAAGTAAGTGCTCTAAAAATATTTGAAAACACTTGTCTTTTAGGATTTTAATAATAGTAATAATAGAGTAGTAGTTTGACTAGTATATGATTATTGAATTAGTAAAGGAGGTTTCTGAGAGATCATAACAAAAGTAAACTTGCAAGTAATTTGTGCAAATGTTTCTTTCCCATATTTAGAAAATAAATAAATATTTGGATCTATTAACTGCACCCTTGGAAGCATGTTGATGATAAAGAGGGGTTGTAGACTTTGAAAGAGAAAACTATGATTCCTAGGCAAGGTTTGTTCAAGAAGTCATGCTAAATGAACCATGTAGTAGAGTGATTAAAATATTCTCAGAAAGGCTCAATGCTCTGAGGTGCATTCTCAGACACACATTTCCCTGCAAGTGATTTTCTAGGAGTGTTCTGGGGCAACAAACACTGTAAGTAGTGAGAGAAATAGGATCGGTCAGAGGATGATGTCAGCCTACAGTACTTTTGCAATGGAGGCCACAGCTTGATTCCACAGGGAGCTCTGAACTGAAGTGGCCATTCAGGGATGACCTGAATTGAAACAGGGGACAATCATGGATTTCAGCTTCTCCTAAGAATGAGGTATAGCATTAGTCTAGGCAGCTCCTTTGGCTGAAGGCAATTCCCAGAGAGGCACTCAGCTGGGTAAAAATTCTTGAAACTGGTAGGTGGAAAGTGAAGAGTGCCTAGGTCCTGAAGGCCAGGTATGGGAGGCAGTGTCTTCACTTCCTCCACTTGTCCTCAAAGCTCTGTTCTTGATTTTGTCCAGGACCTTGTTTGTCAACTTTTCAGATTGGGATTATGCTGTTTTTAATTTTATATTCTAATCATGTTCTAATATAGTACACAAAATATGTGTTATTATTTTATGGTTTATAGGTTAGTACATACGTTTTCATTGTATGATTATACTTTATACATACATGTTATAAATATTCTTGTGTGAATGATATATTTAATACTAAAGGAAAATTTAATAATAAAATATAAATAAATTAAAAAAGAAAACAATTTCAGAACCCCAACTTTCAGAGAAAACTATCATTGACACTTTCGAATAAATTTTTGAGTATATGTATCAAGAAAATACAATGTAGTTTAGAAACTTTCTAATCTGTTTTTTATTATCAACTTTGTATACCATGAAACTACCCTTATTTCAATAAATATATGTTTACAGGATTGTTGTAATGGCTGAAGATTATTTGATTCTATGAATTTACCATAATATATTCATTAATGAATGTACTATTTATTGATTCACTATTGTTGGGTATTTAACTTGTTTCAAGTTTTATTTTTACTATAATGTTTTAATACACAATCTTAAAGATATTTTTGCATCACTATTACTTCTTAGTATACATTCCTATATACGTAATTGTTAAGTTGAAGTATATCAATATTTTCAGGGCTTCTTTTTAACATCTTTATTTGCTTACATTGTTGCTAAACTCAATCACTCCTGCATCTCTTTCAGCATGATAAATCATTCTATTCTAATTGACGTCTGCTTAAACTAACAGTAAAATAACAATGACTAATATTAAATAATCAGAATTCATTGGTTCTGTAATTGGTGGCATGTGGATCCTGCAAGATCCCCCCTCAAAGACTTCAGATTTTATTTCCCCCTTGTTTCTGGGAATGTTGCCATCTAGCCCCTCTCAGCTCTAAGTCTGCTTTGGGAATTGATGGTGACTGTAGAGACCTACCTTGTCCAAAGTCTTTTCCATGCCTCATGGACAGCCAGCACCTGGGGATGCCTAAGAGTTGCCTCCTGAAAGCCTCCTTGTTGCTCAAATATGGCCTCACTCTAAGCCAAACTCAGCATTTAAACACATTACCTTCCCCCTGGCTTGGTACATGATTCCTGGAGATCATCCTGCCTGGCACCGAGGGATTATTAGCAAATGCCAATAATAATGGAGCTGGAAAAAGACATTGACCAAAAGAGAGAAATGGTAAATACAAATGATTTTTTATGGCTAAGAGATTTCAAAGTGAGTTGGGAGGTCATTCAGACGTTATGATTATGCAAGTCTCAGCATGATCTCATTGACTGTCACAGTAAACAGTGCCTCAAATAGCACAGCTCCTTAGGGCTCTAGAAATATCCAGAAACTATAAGCAAGGCAGACAGCTAAGGAGTTTGGTGCCCTGTCAGTGGACCTTATTTGGAGTTTGTGCTCCTCAGTGTAACAGAGTTAGACTCATTTGTAGGTTCTCTACACATGGCTGTTCTGCCCCTTTTATTTGAACCCATAATTAACACTGTATTTGATAAATATGTGTCCTGGAGACTCAAATCTTTGGTCTGCCCATCTGCCAGTCGAGCCGTGAATTTCAGCAGAGTTGCAACAACTACTCTCAGGTTTATTGGACTCACCCAGGACAACTAACAAGGTAATGATGTTGGACAACACCCATCCCAAGGAGCAGAGTGTGTGCACCTGCAAGTAAGATAGTTCCATCTATCTGCCCCATGGTATCTAAGCCCCTCTCAATTAAAGGCAGAGTGGGCATCACCATCCTAAATATCTCAAGATTAGGGAATGAATAATGGACTAAATCTACTTATTATTATTCTACTACAGGATTATTATTATACTAGCAATGTAAGAACTCTTATCATTGATATAAAGGTAATGGCCACCAGAGGTTCTGAGGGGAGGGAGAGGGAAGAATAGGTGTAATATGGGGATATTTTTGGGAAATTGGATTTGTCCTGCATGGCATTGCATAGATGGATACAGGCCATTGTATATTTTGTCATAACTTACAAAACTGTACAGGACAGATTGTAAACTATAATATAATCTGTAGTCCATGGTTAATACAATGGTTAATACAACCTCCATGGTTAATGCAACCTTCAATACAGGTTCATCAATTGTAAGAAATGTACTACACTAATGAAGGATGTTTTTAATGTGGGAAACTGTGGGAGGGAGAGGGAGTGGGACATATGGGAATCTCATATTTTTTATGTAACGTTTATGTAATCTAAAGCTTCTTTAAAAATAAAAAATTAATTATAAGACAAGAGATAGTGGGGTATAAATTCTGAGCTTCCTTGCCTTAAAGGATGCTTACTTCTATTTTTTTTCATCTGATTTTGTTACCAGACTCTTGAACACAATGTTAATAATTGCTAACATTGACTGATAAGAAAGACATTGTTAAGTACATGATTAATTAATTAAATCTTCACAACAACCAAGATAGTTATATCCTATGGTTTTCTTTATTTCACTGATTATAGAATTAAGGTATAAAGAAGTTAAATTATTTGCTAAAAGTTATGAAGATTGTAAGTGGTTCAACTGGGATTTGAACCAAATGAGTCTGGCTCCAAAATATGTGCTTTTATCTACTATGGTACACTGAAATTTGAATTGCTTTCAGATTTTTGTACCTGAAGATAATTTTCATACTCCAGAATTAATGTACTAAAAATTCATACGAAGGGGGCTTGATCACAAACTCTGAAAAGGGACTAATCCAAGAGCATAAATAAATTACTTTAAGTATTGTATATATAAATATTGTAGTCAAGGTGAACATACTCTTTAAGCATTAGATGTACATCAATTGCAGGAAGGGAACTATGAGTGGCTGAGACAATTAGGCAGTATTTTCCTGACTAGATATCAGGATCCACGGGCCTATCTCTCTCTCTCTCTCTCTCTCTCTCTCTCTCTCTCTCTCTCTCTCT
>JAKSZT010052319.1:294056-352022 GCA_026826555.1 Tolypeutes matacus | reverse complement strand
TCTCTCTCTCTCTCTCTCTCTCTCTCTCTCTCTCTCTCTCTCTCTCTCTCTCCCTCCCTCCCTCTCTTTCTCTCTCTTTCCATGTGTATGTGCAAGAGTAAAGGCGACACAGGAACTGTGCTAAACACTTCTGTTTCTCACTAGAAAGCCATACAGAGCTCTTTTGTCATAGCCTGAATAAATCTTTTAAATGAACTGTTATATATGTATGAGTCTTATTTAAGTTTTGCAATTGGCCAAATATTGACAAGAAGTTTAACTTTTTTTCTATTTTAAGGCATATAAGAAATTCTGTCCCACAATTTCTCAGTAGATTATAACTCAATAAATCTAATAAATGTAGACCTTTCACATAATCAGTTATAAATAAAAGGAAAGTATATGAATTCATTATTAGTTTTTACCAAATCAAAAAGATGCTTTCATTTCAAAAATTTCAACAGTGCAAAAAAATGACCTTGCTAACAAAGAGCACATTTAAAATGGTCATATTAAAAATCACTGAAGATTTCTTTTTTATGTTCCACACTATTCACATTAGTTTTACAACTTTGTCTTGATTATATATCATTCAATTTTTAGAAGAAATTTTTACTAAGTCCAGAAATTAAAGTTAGAAAACAAATAAACAAAAAATATGAGCAAAACTTCATTACAAATCTATTCCAACTTATCTTTAAGAAGAAAGATCTTATTTTCACTTATTCTGAGCATTGACAATTGTCTATTAATTGTAAAAGTCCCCATTTATATGTTAATCAATAAAAATAATGTGTCAATGTGTCCAAGGAAGGTTTATTTTATGTCATTCAGAAAGTTATTGCAACTTAAATTCACTTTTCAGACCTAAAAACTAAAAATAAAAGCCTAATTTACATCATAAACTTAATAATTGATACAGTCTCTCAGGAAAAATGTAAAAAATTGTAACTTAATTTTTGCATTCAATTTTGAGAGCAACTCAAGATCAATGAATAACATTTCTCAGAAGGATACATTTCATATTTGTGTAACAAAAGGAATATGTATTAATGTTTCTAAAGTTCTTATAGAAATGAGATATTGCTGTTTAATATTACTGCAAAGAGAGGCAACTTATCCTCCAAAGCAAACTCAAATAAGGAAAGGAAGTTTTGATCTGCCCTTGGAGGGACTATAAAAGGAAGGTAACCAGTTCCCCATTTCACTTACCCTTTGAGCAAATTCAACCATTTGTTTATATTAGCCAAGGAAAGGGGAGGTCATACAGATATTCAGGGCCATTTGTGAAAATATAGAAACCCTACAATTAAAGGGCTAAAATAAGAATGGTACCATCTGAATATTGTAGTACCTGACTCTTTTACATAGAGAAAAAAACAGGCACCAGAATGACCTCTGACACCACCTCAAACTTTGTACTGTACAAAAATGTTAGACTTTTTGTTTAAAAAAATCAATTATGTCTAGCTCAATTGGCCAACAATGAAAAACTTTTAACATTATTTTAAAAGAATGAATGTATGAATAACTTTTAAAAATTCAATTATTTAGCAATTACTATATTCCTAGAACATGTGTTACCCTTTAATCCTAAAACAGAGTTTTGAGAAAAGTAGTATTATTGCTCTAATCTAGAAGCTAGCCACAAGTTTGTGCCCAATCAAGCCATAACATGATAGAGATACTTTTTTTCAGATTCACTAATGCACTAAATTTAGAAGGCTTTGGGCAGTTGGGCCGAATGTGAACAGTCTTTTCAATAAGACTGAAATTTTAACCATTATGTCACACTGCAAATGAAAGAATGTCTCAGACATGGGTCCCACAGAATATAAAGAGAATGGTAAATTGCTGTTATTTTCTGAAAGTTAGAGGATCACAGGTTCATCAAAGAAACATTTATTATACATGGTCTCTACTTTTTAAAGGATTATTCTGCATACTCATAGAATTCTTAAATTTCAAAGCTTGTTAGGTGGCTGTTTTCTTTCAAAGGTTGAATAATATTTTTTGTCCCTTATAAATGTCATTCATTATCTGCTCTAGGAGTTTTGAAATTCTTCCTGAATTCACTTTTAAGATTTTTAATTTTTGGTTAGGTCATTCAGGGCAGTAAACAAAACTGAGAGTAGTGTTAGTTCTTTTAACTGTGCAACTAGAATTACCTAATCTTTCAGAATATGTTCTTCAATAATTTTGACCACTGCAAATAAAATCTCTTCATAACTCCATCAAAGAGAAATGTTAGGAGACATTCTTCATAATTAATACCATTCATTTCATGTCTGTATTCATAATCCAGATGAACTCTAGACCCCTGCACTCAGGCTTTACATTATTAAAGACTGAATTCTGCTCAGTATTGGTTCAATGAGAAATAGATGTTATTATGATCTAAGAATTAAAAAAAGAAGTAAAAATATATAAGGTCATACTGATTAACCCAAAACTCCCATGTGTTTTCAAGTTTTAAGACAATGATTTTGTAATTTTTGAGATTCTCTTAAATATTTTACTATGTGTCTTAGGTCAGGATCCCTGGAACAGACACTGGAAGAATGACATAGGTATGAGGTTTATTGGAAATTGCTCTTGGAAAAAATACCTGAAGGAGAGTAAGGAGTGTAGGATTGGGGAGAGAGAGAATTTGAACTTCAATGCAGTTACAGAAGAGGTCTCAGTGAACCTCAACGGATTTGTCCTGAATTGAAGTGTTAATGGTGTAATTTTCACCAGCATATACCTATCCTTAAATTATAGTTTTTTAACCTTTTTTTTGTGGAGAGGGGTAACCCTATTCCTTTGTTTGTGGAAAGAGTAATGTTAGTTTAAGACTGTATGTACCCAGAAAAGATCATGTCCTTACTGCTAATCCATTCCTATGGGTGTGAACCTATGGTAGGTGGGATCTTTGGATTAAATTACTTCAGTTAAAGACCTTTGAGTAGATTATTAAATAAGGTGTGATCCAGGGAGAGTCTTAATATTCTTACTGAGACCTTTACGAACAGAATGAATGTGGAGAGACAGACAGAAAAAAATTCCAGATGCTGAGGGAGAAGGCCCTGGAAGTCAGAAGATGAAATCAATGGAACCTAGGAAAGAGCAAGCCAGAGGAAGTCAGTAGCTGAAATCAACAAGGCTCAGAAGAGAAGGAAGAGACAGAAGTCACCTCCATTGTGCCATTGTGACAGGACTCTAGGAACACCAGCAGCTGGTCTTAAGGGAGAAAAGCATTTCCTGATGAAGCCTTGATTTAGACATTTTCATGGGCCTCAGAACTGTAAGCTTACAACTTAATGAATACCCATTGTAAAAGCCAACCCATTTCTAGTATATTGCCTTGGTGGCATTCAGCAAACTAAAACCACTAATAATGTTGATCTCCATCTTATTACTTCAACTTTTGAGGTGTGATGTTAGATCGTAGTTAGGAGAGAGGTGGGTAGGCGAAAAGTGGATAATGTTGAAGACCAGTTCTTAGCTTCCAAGCCAATCCAATCTGAGGGAAGAACTAAACCTAGTATATTCAACATCTAAGTTTTATTCCATATATAATATAGAATAAATTAGTAGTTATTGTTTTGATAAAAATTTAAAATGACCTGACTCTACCCTAACATTTTTCCACAAGAGGAAACTGAGGCATAGACACATTGAATGATTCATCCAAAATCAAACAGTTGATTTTGGCCAATGTCAGAATGAGATCAGGCTCTCAGCTAGAATTTCCAAAGTATGGCTATTCAAATATACCCCAAATTTTGTCAACTTTTTCTGCTTTTGACAAAACTCATTTTCTCAAAAATACAGAATGAAGCCACAGAGATCATTTAAATTCTTCAGTGTTATTATTTTGTAAACCTGTGATTTTGTGTCAACACCTTTCATAGGAAAGTGAAGAAAACTTTCTGAGAGAATAAAGTGGACATTTGATCACAGCTTTTCTTTCGCTTCCTTATATTTGTTTTTAATGACAATGATAAGGTCTCCATTAATCTATATATATTTGGTCTCCAAAGACAGAACAAAACACATTAATAAACATCAATAGAAAGATAATTCACTGAGGTAAAGGGGAACAGCAGCCAAAAACTAGAATTTAATCTTCATAAGGAATTTGTTAAAATAACTTCAAAAAAACATTGAATGGAAGTTAAGCATAATAGTTTATTGGTTTATAGACATTACTTTTCATAATTGCTTTAATATAAATTTATATGACTTGATTTTGAAAATGTAAGTAAGATCTCACGTCTCACTGATGAACATCACATCTTTATTATTTAGTGTAATAATCCCTGCAATTGTAATTAGGTTTATGATTGCATTTTTGACTGTTTCACAACTGAGTTGTCTGTAACTATTGTAACTCCAGGACAATTTTTTCCTTAACAATGGTTTTGTTTTATTTTGTCATCCATATACAAGTTTTTCTGTCCCTCAAACTTGAAACAAGGAGCATAAGTTGTTGAATGTATGCCAACACATTGCACCAAGAAGTAAATATTTGATTTACAGAGAAATTATTTTGCCAACTCTAGGCATTAGAATTTGGTTCTTTTTCCTTTTGCACAAGATGAATCTTTAATCAGTCACTAGTTCTTGTTGTAGCTCTTAATTATTCTCTCTCTTTTTTTTTTTTTTTAACTTTTCTCCATAGCCACCATCACATGCCATACCATTGACACTTTTAAGTTGCATTGCTTCAAAAGCCTGTCCCTGGTCTCCTTTCTTGGATCTGGCTCTCATATTATCCATTCTCCAAGCAGCAACTAGACAATCTTTTCTACCTTTCTAAAATAAAATGTAAGGTGCTGCCAATCTTGTGAAAACTCACAGGGTCTTCCCATTGCCTTTAGGATTATGTTTAAACTTCATGAATTGAAATTCAAATCCTTCAGACTCTGAACTACCATTCCAAACTTATCTCTCTTCAACCCTCCCATTACATAAGATACTTAACTGTTTTCAAAGTATTTGAATGGTGTCAAGCTCATCCTTTTAAACAAACACATTGTCTCCTCCATTAAACTCTTTTTTCTTAACTCTGGACTATTATAAACCTTTCCTGTCTCAGATTAATTATTACATATTCTTATAAGACTGATTTTTCATAGACTTCTGTAGGTGCCCCTGTTCTGTGTCTTCACTTATCTTACATTTTATTGTAATTACACAATGAATTGTTTTTCTCCCCACTGTATCAGAAGGTCTATTAGGTCAGGTATCATGTCTCCTTGGTAACCCTTTGTACTATAGCATATAACTCATTATTTGGGAAATTTTAAGTGTTCAATAAATATGTGTTGAATGAATGAATAACAAAGGGTAGGCTGAGTTCACACAGACCAGCTCTGACTCAGACTGAATGTCACAAAATTTTAAAATGCTTAACATGACTTTTGATTCTGGTTCTTTGGTCCAGTACCTACCCCCTGTACTTACTGCCACTGCAACTTCACCACATATGACTTTCCAGGCATATTGGAATTATTTCACTTCTGTAATAGAGCCACATTCACTCTTGACCCCGGGCTTTCCCAATGATTTTTCTTGTATCTAGTATGCTATGCAGTCTCCTTATTTTTCCTATCCTTTACCTATAAACATCCTTTATCTTTAAATTCCTTCTTCATACTGAACACTCTTCTAATCACTTGCTCAAAATCTAATTTCCCAATTCTATTGCAGTCTCATTATGGCAGAGGCTAAGTCTGTCTTCTTTACCAATCTATTCTTAGTGCCTCCAAGCATAGTGGCTGGTAATTATGTATTGAATTGAAGATAGCATAAAGAATTCTTGAGATGAATTATGTCCAACATCTAGAGATGTAAAATTTATATAATGAAAAATAAATATCAGTGGAGCTTATGTGCAAAAAAAGTGTGAACAGCTTTACAGCATTTTCTTATATAATTTGTCAACAAATCCATGTGCCAGATACAATTAATAATTTTATATTATAGATGATGAAAGTCCCAGCACAGTGATGCAATAGAAACCAGAGTAAAAGCAAGTTATGCTCATTTTCTTAATCTTTGTAGGGTGTTGCCTCTAAGTTAAAGGAAATTGAGGCAGGATAGAATAGGGACTTAAAGGAGGAGGGGCATAAAACCCAGTGGTTTACATAAACACACTGGGAAAGAAATCCTGAAGTACAACCTGCAGTCTGCTAACTCATACAGACAAGTTAACACAAATGAGTTATCAGAAGGCAGCTAGGTCTTCATAGAGATCTTTTGAATATAATGTTATTTTATAGTTAAGCTTATTTTGTTAGAGATTGAAAATAACTAGTAAATAACACTAGTGAATTTTGTGTTTCTGTGTTTCTGTGTCTAATTCTCTGTGTCTGCCTATTTGTTCAATGTATATTTTCATACCTCAGAATGGTAATATCAAAGTAACAAATAAAAACCCTTTGAAAAGCTCTATTCAAATTGTTAAAAGTTAAATAAGTGCTTATATATGTAAATGAATATTCTTGGAACCGAAATTTAAAAAGTTAAGCAGGATGGAAAGGTCATATAGAAATCTAAATATAAAAACTATTGGGAACTCCTTAACCTACCCAGCACCCCTCCAGGGCCTCTTCTCTTTGTGAGAGCTATGAGGGAGGGGCTGGGTGTGACAAGATAAGGAAATTCAGGTTTGGCTTGGAGTGCTTGTCTACTAGGCCAGGGAATTGGGAAGTGTGGTTTGTTTTACAGTTCCCCAGTTTAAACCTTTAAATAGTCTTGGACTAAGGGTGATTGGTGATACAATTGTCAAGTTTCAGTAAAGGCAGTGTCCTTGAGATCTGTAAAAGGATCTTTTCTGAATTGTGACTGAAGCAAGTTGAACATTGTGGTGTGTTTCAGAACGTGGCAGTCAGTATGATTTTAAAATTATTCACAATTTAAAATTCTATTAAAGAAAAAAACAAAACAAAACAGAAAAATGCTAGCCACTTTGTATGCCTGCAATTCAACAATGGCTTAGGCCTGATAGCAGCCAGCTTCCCCTGCCAATTTGCCTCCAGAAAACTGTTTCAGAAGGGTGTCCTTGTAAATGTTTCATAATGTATCTCACTAAAGTACTGATAAAATAGTAAACTAAAGAAAGCATATCTTTCTGAAAATCATTCCCTATAAACTATCAATGTTCTAGTGTTGCATGCTACTAGGTATTTAAAATAAAGAAAAGTTATGTTTGCATATAACCAAATTAAGTCATTACTCTGACAAGTTCGTTTAAGTTTAAAGGTAATTTTATATTGTAAAAGGTTTATTTGGACATGGTTTTCAAAGCCATTTAGGTAACTCATGTATGTAAGGTACATGAAGTATGTGTTTTGTATTAAGAAAAAAGAAAGTAACTTTGCCCTAAGATAAAACAACAGGTTATTAAGAAATAAAAATGTGGGGAAAAACCTGAATGGATACAGAAAGTGCAAAAATTTAATGGAAAAGGAATTTTTGTGGTCAAAGTTGGTTAAGGTTTAATGGGTCTACCTATAAAGTTTTAAAAGCCTTAGTATCAAATAGTATATTGATGTAAAACTAAAATTTGATCCTCTCTCTGTTAAAGTGACAAAGTTTCTTAAATTATTCATCTATTTTAGTTGAAGGATATAATGAGTTTTCTCCTGAATAATCAGTATACAAAGCAGAAAGTATTTTATCAAAATAGTTTCTTGTACTTTAGGATATCTTTATCATGTCTTGGTTGTGTAAAAATCAAAAACAAGTCTTCCCACTTTAAAAGAATATAAGGTTCAAACCTAACAACTTTTAATACTTTGCTTTCTCAAGGTCAAATCCTTAAAAGGTATCTTTTATTTCAAACTATTGAAAAAAAATTGTTCTTTCACCTTGAAAAATTGAAAAAAGTGAACTTGAATAAAATTCATTTAATATGTTATAAGTTGAATGAAAAATATTTAAAAAGTGTTATAAAAACTTAAAAGGGATTTTCTAACTTTTGTTAAACAAAGTTGTATGGAGAAAATGTTCACAGAAACCTCTCCACCTGAGAATCAAGAAGCAACTGCTTGGCCCATATCTGAATGGTATGCCCCTGCCCCCAGAAGAAGCATCCTTGTGGCCAGACAAAAAAAGTGGCCATCAAGGGGCTGGCATGGAGTGGTACATGACTAGGGCATTGGGTATTCCTATAAAGTATTCTGACCTAGTTTATATCATACAAAATTGTGAAGCCTGTTCTCAACTCCAGCCACAAACAGAGCCTGACGGCAGCGAACATGTCCATAAAGCCACACAATAAGGGGATGAACTTCAGTGTTGTTGGACTCTCTTGTGTATTTAAACCAGGCCCCCAGTACCATGCACGGTGCCTCTCCATTTGTGTTATTGGCTAGGAGGGTCATTATGCCCCCTAAAATAATAAAGATATCTGCCACATCTGGCTATACTCTGGAAGTAGATGGAATACGTCATTGATTCAGACTCTTGCAACTCTGCCAGCTGGCAATGGCTTGATATCGCTAGATCTATCATGGACATTAACTCCAGACTGACTTTGTTTTGTAGTGCCAGAGGGCTCTGTGCACCAGGCTGGTGGAACACTGGAGCCAAGCTTCCTGTTCTCTTGAGGACCAGTGGTGCTGCAGTATACTGGTTGTGTGAAGCATATACCAAGTGGAGCAATAATTGCCAGAGTAATGTGGGTAGAACCTAAAAAACAAAATTGGAATTAAGGATTGCTCCCGTGGAGAGACAACATGTATCGTATTGCAAACCTAGAGCTCACCCATTGGGGGCCCATGTATTAAGACCTATGAGAGAAACTTCAACTGTCATTTTGCTTACTGGAGAAGATTTCTTTATCTCTGAGTACTCTCTATGCACTTATGTTTGCATTCTTAGGCTAATCTTCCTGCTTCATATGAGCTCATCCAATGTCTTCCTCAACCGGGTGACCACCTGGCAGCTGCACACAACCAAATGGACTGTTGGGGTATGCAGATTATGTGCCAGCCTCCAGTGGCTCAAGTCTTCCTTAGAATATCTTTCCCTTATCTAATAAAAGTAATTAGTTATTGACCATAAATTATAGCCACCCTTCTAATTGGCAACTCCCAGAACCCACAAACTTCTATAGTTACTCTGCTTCTGTTAAATAAATCTCTTCTATTGTCAGGGAACATGTCAACAAAACCCAACCATCCCTTGTATCAGTTTGGGATAACCTCACTTGGAGCAATTTTTGTCTCTAAAGAAACAACAGGAGGCTTAACAAACCTCCTCCCTTAAACCCCCCTGTCCAGCTGCAGGGATCACACCCTGGGGAGGATGGGCAGATAAACTTTAAACATATGCCAATTTGCCAGGGATATAAGTACCTCTTAGTACTGGTAGATACTTTTAATGGATGGGTGGAAGTGTTTGCCACTAGAGCAGACACAGCAAATGAGGTGGCTAAGGCCATCCTAAAGGAAATTGTCCCCATGTTCAGACTGTCTAAGTCCCTCCAGAGTGACAATGGGCCAGCCTTTACTAGCAAAATTACCCAAGATCTATGGGCTGCCTTCAGAACTAAATACTGTCTTCTTAGTTCCTGGAGACCCCAATCCTCAGGGAAAGTATAAAAAGACAACTGAACCTTCAAACAAATTCTGGCCAAACTTTGCCAGGAAACTACATCACCTTAGGCCACCAATATACCCATGGCTTTGCTGAGGCTGCATATAGCTCCAAAAGTCCAGCTTCAGCTTAGCCCCTTAAAAATGGTCTATGGGCAAACTTTTCTCACCTACAAACTGATGTTGGACCAGGAAACCCAGGAACTCACCAAATACTATATAAACCTTGGAAAATCTCAATTAATCATCCAGGAGCCCAGGAACAAAATCCTCCCTAGCGTCAATCATGACTTGCTCTTACCTAAAATAAAACCTGGAGACCATGTTTTGATTAAAACCTGGCAGGAAAACAAGATTCACTCCCAATTAAAGCCAAAATGGAAGGGACCTTACTCTGTGGTTTTAATCATTCCCACAGCTGTTAAAGTAAAAGGAGTTATCAGCTGGGTAAAGCCCACTGTCCAAGAAAGTGCCAATGCACCAGAAGCATCTGCTGAGGCATTCAAGTGCCAGCCATCAGACAGCCTAGAATATCTCTTCAAGAAGCTAAAGCTAACTACCTGATGACAACACCCTCGCAGCCTTGACTTTGTGGAACCCCTTAGTGATGTTGCTTCTTCCTTATAACCTCTATTATCATAACTGCTATGATCTCTCTCCCTTGGTGGATAAAATTTGTTTAGCTAGTAATATAACAATACTAAAAAACTCCTCTTTAAATTAATATTCTTGTGCCATGTCTCTAGATGAAACAAACCAGGCCAAAACATTCTTTATTCAACCTTGTCCAGAGGGTTGACACCCTCTTTAATAACCTCTTCTAAGTGTCAACTTAGAAGACATCCATGATGTCTAAAAAAATCTAAGGCCTAGCCTGCAGGCCTCTGGTCTTGGGCATATCTCCACATGTATGTTTTTCTTAACCTTCAGTTTAAAAAAGAATGGAGCAGTCTGCTGCTAACAAGTGATCCTTTACTCTTAGTAGGCCCCTGTATATTTAGGCTCCTAATTAATTTATCTTTTCCAGGATTAATGCATTCCAAAATGAACTTCTGCTCATGCATAGATTTCATCTGGTCTTGACCATTAAAACAAACATCCTAACCCCAGTAGCAGAGCAAGAGAGTTTTACATCCTGTCAGACAGGGACTACAATCCCTAATCAGCAAGAAGCAGATACAGAAGAATGTCCTTCACACATCAACTCCCCTTTAACATTAAGAGTGTACAACTCTCTCAAGGAGTATTTGAAGCAGGATAGAAAAGGGACTTAAAGGAGGAGGGGCATAAAACCAAAAGAGTTATACAAACACCACCTGGAAATAAATATTGAGGTATAATCTTCAGTCTTCCAACTCATACAGAGAAGTTATCAGAGGGCAGCTAACAGCTCCCATCCAGCAGTTGCATTATCAGAATGTAACTTGCAACATTCTCACACAGCAGAAAAAAAGAGAAACAGAAAGGGTCCCACCATCATCACCTGCATATTTTTGTAAACATCTCACAGCAGCTTAAGGCTCAAGGAGAATAGACAGAAGCCAATTACCACCAGACAGAACCTCCTAGAAACCAAACCACCCAATGAATTTCTCCCCTCTGTCCTAAAGACTCCAATCAGCAAAAACCCTACCCCCAATGACAGCCAATAAAACCAGAAACCCCTAAAGAAGGGGTGCACATCTCATACTGTAGCATGGCTCATATCCATGCCTCAGGTGTGTAACTATCTCTTTTCTAATTTCTTGATAAATGCTTTACTCCCTTGCCTACCCATGGTATGTCCTTAAATTCTTTTATGTGACATAGTCAAGAACCTAGGCACTGCCTCCAATGATAAAAGTATAACAAAATAATGTTCATTCTGTAGAATGAAATGCATTTACAAATGCATTCATTTCTAAAGAACACAGAGCATATGTTCTGGACAAGCAAAACTATGTTTCGTAGGTTATATAAGAGGGGCCCAGAAACCTACACACTCTAGGTATGCATTAGAAGGAATTTATTCTTATAAAATCTTCCTAATCCTTGCATACTGTCAAGTTTGTGGTGGTTTAATTATGGATTTCTATAATTGCAAATAAATATTAACTAACAAACTTTTGAATAATTTGAAATCTTCTGTTTTACATTTTCAAAGATATATAAGGTACATTTGTTTTTTCCCAGAATGATTCACAAAGATAGAACTGAATGTAAGCTGTAGTTAAAATATCACTATATATGACCATTGGCTTAACTTTTACACATAATGAGTTTCAAAAATCCTTTAGTTACCCTTCCTAAATTCAACCAAGCTAATAATATTACAATTTTTAAATATTCCATTTGGTTTGTGCTGAAATATCTTTCAAATCTCCATCTAGGTTTCCTAAATTATGACTTTTGTGGTATAAGGATGGGTAATTAACACAGGAGACCAAATTCCTAAGTCTAAGCATGTATCAGTGAAATGTGCTTATTTTTTAATGTGATGGAAAGGTTAAGAAGCAAGTGACACAGGATGGAAAATCGCTTTGGCTCACAACACAGATTCTGAACTGAAAGGAGTGAAATGACTGCTGGGTTTGAAAATAGAACTTATTAGCTAATGCAAAGAGGTCCACCCCATTTCTGAGAATGATTCTGGAAAAATTGCTGAAAGTGTCTTTAACGTTTATGAAAAAATATTTCTTTGATATCATAAAAATCAATAGCCCCATTAAAAACATTAAAATAATGAGAATAAGACTTCAAAACTGTACTATAAAATAACATATGGTGTTAAGTACCAACTTTTCAGCCTTATTTGATGAAAACATATACTTTAAGGGAAAATTAAAATATATTTAATATTTAACATAAGCAATATAGGAAAAACCCAACTGGTATATTTGATGTTAGCAATATGAAAGACTATATTTCTTTGTTTCATTGTTTACTTTAATTTTAATTTTTTTCTTTCTTATTTACTGTCTTTGATGTACTTGATATTTTCTGCTGTTCTGACTAACTTAAGTGCCCTTGTCAACAGTTCAGTTGTTGAATGAGCAAAGTGTTAGTTACAGTGTGAAAATCTGGTGTGCTGTTGGAAAAGGACAAGCCATTAACTTGTGAATTTCAACTTCCAGTGGTCTATTGCTCAGTGATGGCTGAAAAGTCCCTCTTATGAATTACCATTAAGGATAACCCGACATATGAATTTTTTAAACTTTGTAATTATGCATGATGCAAGCTCTTGTGCAAGATTACTTCCACAGAGTATTTGTGGAGGTGCTTTTTTCCTTAAAAAATCATCAAATATCCTGCTTTTTCAGAGATAAAATTTGAAACAAGAATATAGCCTTTAAGAAATGAGCTAAAAATACCATGTCAGAGACTACTTTCAAATAATATAGCTAATTTTTGAAGTTAGAAGCAATCAGAGTAAATTAATTTACCAATATATTTCACTCATGATCTCCATATAAACAAAATATCAGAATGCATGGAAGTTTGCAACCTTGTTTCAGATTAGAGTACCTGGAAACTGCATAATCAGTAGTCATGCAAAATGGCAAGTATTATGTAAGGGCAGGGTGATTATGTGTTATTGTTCTGTCTCTCAAAACACGACATTATCGTTAGACTCCATGGTTATATGGAAATTATACTAAGCACACTTAGAAACTTTTTACAACATCTGTGTTTTAAGTAATTTCCATAATTTTAATACATTTGGGTATCAAATATGTGGTTTTCAGGATTATTTTGAGCTCCTATTTACATATGAGAGATATTGAAATAGGATTTTTCTCTACACTTCCCAATAGAGAATCTTTTTAAAATATATTTTTTTAATTTTTTAAAAGATACTTAGATTAAATAAATGTTACACAAAAAATATAGAGATTTCCATATGCCCCACTCCCCACCCCTCCCACACCCTCCCACATAAACATCCTTCATTAGTGTGGCACATTCATTGCAATTAATAAATGCATCCTGGGGCTTTGCCTCTGAGCATGGACCATAGTTCACATTGTAGTCTGCACTCTCTTCCACACAGTTCTGCATGTTATGTGACGATATAAAAAGGCCTATATATGTCATTGCAATGTCATTCAGGACGATTCCCAAGTCCCGAAAAAGGCCCTGTATTACAACTGTTTTCCCCTCTCCCTGCGCCCAGAGCCACCAGTGATCACTGCCTCCACATCAATGCTGTAATTTCTTCCAAAGCTAGAATAACAATATGTCTATAGTAGAATACCAGTAAGTCCACTCTAGTCCAGAGTTCATTCCACAATCCTGAGGATTCTGGGATGGTGATGTCCACTCCACCTCTAATTGAGAGAAGGCTTTGAACCCATACAGCTGATGGATGAGAATCTCTTGCTTGCAGTTGTTGGCTGTCTCGTTTCTTTGGTATGGTGGTTGTCAATACTCACCTCCTAGTTAGTTGGCCTGGGTGAGTCCAGTGAACTGGAGAGTAGGTATTGCATCTCCACTGAAGTTCCAGGCCCAGCTGGCACAGACAGCCCATTGACTCCAGTCTCTGGACATACACCTACAAACTCCAGCACCAAGTATAGGTTTAAATAGAAGGGAGAGGTGAGTCATGTGTAGAGAAGACATAATTGAGTCCAATTCTGTTACTCTCAGGAGCACAGAATTCAAAGTAGGTCCCACTGGCAAGGCAACAAACTCTGGAGCTATTTGCCCTGACCATAGGACCCAGGTATCTACAGAATCCTCAGGAGTCCCAATATTTGGGGTAGTATCCACTTTGACAGTCTATGAGATCCTGCCAAGATGTGCATAAGCATTACATCTGGGATGACCTCCCGACACACTTTGAAGTTTCTTAGCCATATAAATTCATTTGTCTTTACCTTTTCCCTCTTTTATTTGAGGTATTTTCCCAGTTGCATTGCTAGTTGGTACTTAGTAGTAATCCCTCAGTGCCAGGGAAGCTTATCCCTGGGAGTCATGTCCCATGCTGGCCAAAAGGTAATGCATTTATATGCTGAGGTTGGCTTAGAGAGAGGCCACATTTGAGCAACATGGAGGCTCTCAAGAGATAACTCTTAGGCACCCAACAACAGTAGGCTAAGTTTCAATTCAAGAGCAAAGGCTCATAAGTACAGTCATCAGTATCAAAGGCCCATCAATGGAGCATCCTTCTTCACTAGTCATTGCCCCGTACTTGGGGGATTGTTGTGTTCCATTAGAGAATGTGGCAGAGCTCTCCAAGTTGGGAATTCAATATTCTCTTGGTTATTGTGTGAGTCTCCACCCACTGTGACAATACCCCGTGAATATTTGAGGTGTATTTATATACCTTATATATATGCCCAGGTGAACTTCCTCCCATATCTCCCATCATTGACACTCCACACCAATGATCCTCCCCTGCCCCAGTTGTAACTTTTTCTGAGCCAAAGCATCTTCAAAAATGAAACCACTAAAATGGCCAAATACAACTGTAGCAGTTGGGCAGTTTGATGTAATTATGAATTCCAAAAATAGATTTTGGATTATGCTTGTAAACTGGTCTGCTAATCTGGGCATGATTAAGTTATGATTAGAGCATTAACTGGGCCATATCAGTAAGGTGTTGAGCCCCACCCCTTTGTGGGTGGTGTCTCAAAGATAAAAGACATGGCAAAACACAGTGTTGGAGCAATTTTGAGTTGGAGTTGTGATGCGGAGTCTTGAGCTGGAACCCCGGGAAGTAGCATACAGAGGAGCTTGGTCGTGAGGAAAAAGAGAAGGCTCTGGGAAGAGAAGCAAGCCATTTGCCTGATAGTCTACAGCTGGCCTTGTGGCACAAAGCAAGCCTGAGCCCAGAGAGAGTCAGGCCCTGGGAAGAGAGGAACCCAAGAAGCCGGAACCCTGGGAAACATCAGCAGCTGTCATACACTAACACATGGCAACAGATTTTGGTGAAGGAAGAAACTTATGCTTTATGGCCTGGTAACTGTTAGCTTCTACCCCAAATAAATACCCTTTATAAAGACCAACTGATTTCTGGTATTTTGCATCAGCACCCCTTTGGCTGACTAATACAACAATTAATAAGAAAAAGAAATAATAATGATAGGTTTAAATATAAGAAATAAAACACATAAAAATTTTAAAAACCAAAAATTAAATTAAAAGATTGGGATATTAAAATATAATGAAAAATATTTTAAAATTTTTTTTGACATTTTGCATTTCATCATTGTAATATCTGATTCCCCAGTGCCTTACTATTTTTTATTTTGTTTTCAAAGAAGTTCTAGGTCACAGTAAAGTTGCATCCAGAATACAGGGGCCTTTCATATACCCAACATCCTGCCTTTTTCCCCCTTCCCATATTAATATATTTTTGTATGTGGATGGTACCTTTGTTATAACTGATACACAAATAGTGAAACATAGCTACTAACCATGGTCAATGGTTTACATTAAGGTTTACATTTTAGACCATACACTTTTATAGATTTTGATGATATTTAACATGGCCTGTGTCTATCATTACAAGACCATGTAGAACACTTCCATTGCCCACTAAATACCCCTTGTTTGATCTATTCTATTCCTCCCTTCCCCTCCCCTCAGGGCCCATGACAATCCCCTGGCTTCACTCCTTGGATGATGAGAGTCATACTTACTTGCAACATCACTGAGGTCTTGACATATTGGTTTGTCCTCTCTTATTAGAAACTGCCCATGCTCTTGAGGGACTCCTGCCTCTGTTTGTGAACAAATCGGTCCTCCCCAGGATGGGAATTCAACTCCTTCCTGCTCATTATGTGGGTCTCCACCCACTGATACAACACATTATGACAAAATGATCACTCACACACTCCCTAAAAGCCTGCTCCAGGCGCGCCCTCTCCCAAATGCCCCTCACCCAACACCCTAAACTAGTAATGTTTCCTTGTCATATTGCCAAATGAGCATTCCCAACTTTGTACTTTCAACCACATACCCGCAAATCCCCAGTATTCACCTGATCCCTCTCCCAACCCTCCCCCCAGTTCCCTGGACCTTCCAACCCACCGTCCACATTTTACCCACCTGTCAAACCTGCACCACCCAATCCAAAAATATCACTACCCTCCTGTCATATCCCTTCAATGTGCAACTACACACTTTCACCCTACCATATGTTGGCTCACAGCCTTCTTCTCCCTTTCTATTTCCTGTAAACATATCTTCCAGACAATAGCTGGAAGATATGTTTACATATCCAGAGTCTGCTCAATTTGCTTAATTCATATCAGTGAGGTCATGTACTGTTCATCCTTCAATGCCTAAATTGCTTCACTCAACATAAGGTTCTCAAGATTCATCCATTTTATGCCATGTGATAGCACTATATTCCTCTTTACAGCTGAGTAATATTCCATTGTATGTATGTACCATATTTTGTTTATCCATTCATCTATTGATGTGCATTTGGGTTGATTCCGCTATGAACATTGGTGTGCATATATTGTGTCCTTGCCTTCAATTCTTCTGGGTATATGCCCAGCAGAGGAATTGCTGGATCATGTGGCAGTTCTATAGTTAGTTTTTTGTGGAACTACCAAACTGTCTTCCACAATGGCTGGACTATTCTAAATTCCCACCAGCAGTGGATGAGGGTTCCCATTCCTCCATGTCCTCCCCAAAAATTTTAGTCCTCTGTTTTTTTAATGGCTGCCAGTCTAATGGGTGTAAGATGGTATCACATTGTAGTTTTGATTTGCATTTCCTTAATAGCTAGTGATGTTGAGCATCTTTTCATGTGCTTTATAGCCATTTGAATTTCTTCCTTGCAGAAGTGTCTTTTCAAGTCACTTGCCCATTTTTTAAATGTGTTTTTGGTCTTTTTATTTTCAAGGTTTAGGATTTCTTTATATATGTTGGGTATTAGGCTCCTATCATATTAATGGTTGCCAAATATTTTCTCCCATTTGGTAGGCTGCCTTTTTACTTTCTTGATAATGTCCTTTGAAGTGCAAATGTTTTCTAATTTTGAGGAGATCACATTTATCTATTTTTTCTTTCACTGCTCATGCTTTGGGTGTGAAGTTCATGAAGCCATTTCCTATTACAAGGTCCTGTAGATGCTTCCCTACATTATCTTCCAAATCTTTATGGTCTTGGCTTATATTTAGATATTTGATCTATATTGAGTTAATTTTTGTATAAGGTAGGAAATTGTGTTCCTCTCTCATTCTTTTGGATATGGATATCTAGTTCTCCAAGCACCACTTTTTGTAGAGGCCATTCTCCCCACGTTGAATGGGCTTGGTGGCCTCATTGAATATCAGTTGACTCTATATCAGGAGATTTTAAGGTAGATAATTCTTTGCTCTGGGGTGCTGGCCTATGCATTATAAGATGTTTAATAGCATTCCAGGCCTCTACTCACTCAATACTTATAGCACCGTCTCCCCAAACAAAAATGTCACTAGACATTACCAAGTATCACATGGAGGTCAAAATCCCCTAGTTGAGTATACCTGGACTAAGGTAATATGGGATAAAAATATTTTTTAAAAAGAATTTAAAAATTAAAATTGACATAAGGATATTACAATTCTAGTTCAATTTTGGACTTGATATATTTTTTAATATGATCTCTTTCTCTCACTCTCTTTCTCTCTCCCTCTGTTGTTTTCTCACCTGGAAGATAAGAACACCAGACTAGAATAAAAGTTTTCCAACTGTATTCTTCTGATGTTCAGGTTTCCTACAGATTTGATTTGAGCTTTATTTTAAATATGTTTTTAAAGTAATCTTAAAACCTCAATGAAAAAAATAGAAAAAATTCTACTTAAATCTAATATATACCTAATTTTAATATTTTATAAAAATTCACTTATGCTACTGAGTATTTCTGTGCTGACTTCAGAAATTAAGCTTCTTCCTTTGCTGTCACTGTGCATATGAAACAATTTCTCATAAATATGTAATTTAGAAGAAATGCTGAAATTCTGTAACTTTTTAAAAGGAAAACAAATGTGTGCATGTCCAATCATTGACTCTTGGTTTGGGAAGCAAACTATGCAGTGCTTGAATGACTGCTTAATAATAGACAGCTAATGCTCAAGGATAAGTGATCTCTACCAACTAATTATTAGAAAAACAATAGCAAATTTTCTTTACATTTTACTTTTGATAATATTTCCATATAATTTAATGCTTATATGTCAATTTTGAAGTATTTTGTTATGTTATTGCCCAGGAATGGGAAGAGTTACTGGATCTTGAGATTTAATACAGAAATCTCCTACTTCCATTACAAACTTCTTCATTTGTTTAAATGAATAGTGCTTGAGGTTGCCAAAAGCCCTAATGGAAACTATTCCCATTTGCTTTGATTTACCTGTGTAGATTCAGACTTTTCAATACCGTGTAACTTAAAAAGGGGAAAAAATAAATTGGATAATGAAACTGACATAAAACTGCAATTGTCATCCATAATAACAACTACTAATTAGTTTATTTATCAAAAGATTCTCATTATTTTCATGTATTGACTTTTTTTGTTGTTTGTTTTTTTGTTAGAAAGCCAGCGCAGGATGATTAATTTTTATTTTTTGGGTAAGTATGAAGAGATAATGTAAATACAGTTTGAAAAACTGTAAAGCCATATATAGAGAGAGGATTATTGGGGAGGAAAACAAATAAGGTATATGTATTTAGCTTAGTTTAATAAACTATTAAGTTATTTAGATAAAAAAGAACAATTAAACCATTGTTATAAATCTGAAACTCAAGTATTTTTGATTGTTGAGGTAGTAAATTTTCTATCATATAAAACCTCAGAGGTAAATGTAATACATAAATTCAACACATTTTTGCTATTTGTTAAATGTGTATGTACATAAATATATGCACCCTCTTCAGTTAACTGTAGGTGGACAAAATTAAAGAACAGATCTTTGCTACATCCAACTTATTTGACTCCAAAATAGTACTTGCTTTCCAGCTTTCAGCATATATACAAATTTCTTACCTAGTTGTATAAGATAAACCTGCACATTTCAACCTATATTTTTCCAGTGTTAATTACTGGCTATATCAATTTGTTACACAGGGACACTGGTATAATGGGATTCAAAAACTCACATTTTGGAGCAGAAAATGAGAAATAAACAATGATTTCAACACTGTAAACTGAATTGTTCCATAGCAACCCTTATAATGCTAATGCATGGCAGATCACTAATCATAAGGCATATTCAGGGATTTAAGGGTTATAAGTGTAATTAAAATTTTTGAAAAAATCATATTGTTCCCCACCATTATCTTTGAAAACAGATACTTTCACTTCTAGTATATACCTTTTATATACACTCATGTGGACATTCCATTCAATTTACTGGAATGATTTTTAGAAAACAATGCATTATAAATAAAATATGGAGTGAATAAAATGTGAAGTCTAACTTAAAACAATTACCTATCTAATAGCATCAGAAAAGTGATATGCTTTTAGTTATTGCATGAAATACACATAATACCTAAAGGTATTTTTTCAATGATTTCTAGTTGTAAAATACATATGAAACACAAAAATATTGCCAGGAATGCCCATTATGTGCTTTTGACATTACATAAATAAGAGATAAATACTGCAGTTATACTATTGGGATTCAGAAATAATTAAATGATAGGACTGAAAAGACACTATTATTCAATTGTCTAAAACGTGTAAAATTCCTTCTGTTTCCCAATGAAATCATTCATTTTAAACTATGCCATATTTAAACTAAACATTCTCTAACGCTGTCTTCCAGTTTGTCTATATGCTTGCTCTCCTGGCTAGGTGCTTGCTAGAAATTAGCAGGAACAGGCCCCGCCCCCCATTATCACCTGGCAAAGTTAAACCAAATTGCTAACCCTTCCGCCAGCTAGGCTGCCCTCTTCTGGTCAATGTAAGAAATACAGCCAGCAGGTCCATGTTTTACAATAAGATAACAGTAGATACAAATGTTAAAAAAAAAAAAAAAAAAAAAAAAAGGTATATCCTACATCCCAAACAGAACTTCCCTGAATTAAAAAAAAAAAAAAAGAAAAAGAAAAAAGAACACTTTCTACAAGTAAACAGTTTCAATCATTTTGAGAACCGGGTAACCAAGAAGCTTTATATAGTCTCTTTTTCAGTATCTTGGAGAAAGATCTGGATTACAGACAGTAGGTGCATTGAGTATACTCTATCTTTTATAATTATTTGTGTGTTAATACAAGTTATATTTTTTTGTGAGTTCACTTTGTCTCTATGGATAAGTTTTCTTATACCTAAACATAAATCATAGTAGATACATGCTGAATAGATCATATCCTTAAATCTTTTGCCACAAGTATCAAAATGTTTCAGAGCTGCTGTTTCCTTTGTGAAGATTAATTTTAAGTTTCAAGTTGTTTTTCTCTGTGGTTCATCCCCATGCCTGAGATTTGCAGTAATGTAGGACCAGTTTACCATCACTACCAAAACACTCATAGAGCGTTCCAACTTCCTGGTCTGGGGATGGGGCAAAGGACTGATTCACATATATAAACAACTGCTCTGAGGCCACAAGTTTAAGGAACTTTTTGATGAAGTCAATGAGTCCTTGGATGGTTCGGGTTCGCTCTACAGCCCACTTCTTTGTTTTCATGATGGGGGTGTCTCCCACGGCCTTTAGCAAAATGTCAATTTTTTTCTTGGTGTCGCCGGCAGGTTCCTCTGTCCCCGGGGAGACTGCAGCGGAAGAAGAGGGTTCCGGAGTAGCTGTTTCTGGAGAGACCTCCGTAAGTCCTTCACCTCCAGCAGCAGCTGAGGTAGGGAACTGCAGCACAGACTCGGGCTCTTCAGCCATCTTGCTCCACCATGTATTGACTTTTAATATGTGCATAAGTAAATTTTGAACTGATAAATTAATTCTAACAAGCACTTATTTAATCTATTTTTCTTACATTGGAAGACTAGTTTAATCTTAAAAATGGTTCTATTGCTAAAATGTCTGAAATCAACTATGGTAGTTTTAAATTTCTATTATTTCTAAGCCAGGAACTTATAAACTGTGAAAGGCACCAGAAGAAGGAAACAACAAGCTTACTAATATCTTAGTTTTAATGTAATTCTCATATTAAAATCGTTATCAAGTCACTTTTTCCTAAATACTTTTTATTGTTGTTATAAAAACATAGCAGGAAATACTGAAATCTCCTCTTAATACAGTCCTGGGTAGTGGGCTCTAGGGTATGCCTTGATCCCTTACAAGACTGGTAACTTAACTTTTTTTATCCCATTTCCCCTCTCTTTTGCCGCAACCTGTAAATATTTTCTGGATCCTCTCAGTTTATCTCCTAATTGTGAATGGATGCCAAAATAACCCATTGTCAGAACTTATATTTGTAAAAACTGCAGCCTATAACCATGAATGGGTGAGAATTATTTCTCTGCAGGTGTCTTAGCAAGTATGGATGGTGAAATCTACTCCTAGCTCCTCACCACTTCCTTTCAATGAAAACATGCATAGTGAAGTTTTCACCTTAAAATGTCACCCAGAAATTTGAATAAATTGAAACTGCCTGAGGGAATGGATTATTGATTTTTTTTCACAAAATATTTCTAAAAAGGGAGTACTTTCAAGACACTGCATTAAACAAGCTTGGTCTCTTAATAGAACACCTATTTGCAGGTGCTATCCCTTGCTTTCTGTAAAATAAACAGGAAAATAAAGAATGGAAGCAGTATAAAAATAGACACCAGGAAATCACTGTGAACTGCCTTGAAAATAATGTCGGTGGCATTGCTTGCAATGATTCAATGTCCAGGCTTTAGAATGATGCAGATCTGATTTTGAAATTATAGATTTATTTCTTGTTAACTAAGAATAATGTTATCTACTTTTTGCTGAGCTTTTCTTAAGGCCTTTGCTGTTTCTCATTTACTCGCCAACAATATAGGTGTTACTATTGCTATTTTACAGATGATAAATCTGAGTGAGCCTCAGAGAGGTTAAACAAGTTGCCTGAAGTGACAAAACTAGTTAGTGGCAAAGCCAGTCTAGAGACAAGCTCTTTTATGTTCCTCTTTCCAGGAATTAACCAAGGAGAGATCAAAACAATCAGAGCAATTGGTGGAACAAAGCACTTAAAATATGAGCAATCCTTACACTTAACATGATTCAAAATTATTTTTAACCCATTGTTTAGACATCAAATTATTTCCCTCTGAGCAAGGGCTTAAAATGTCTACAGAGCAATACAAGACTCTTCTTAAACACTACACTCCATTCCTTCCCAGCACTAAGTATTATGACCTTCAGCAACATCACTAATTTCTCAAAACCTCACTTTCCTCTCCTATGAATGGGTTAAAACTAAACTAGCATCAAGATGAAAATATATGTGTTTTTTACAGTGCCTGTAAACCAAAGAGCTTTCTACAAAAGGTAGATACTACTGAGTACTTACTGGGATACAGCCATGGATAAATCATTACTCTACCTTTTAAGAGTCTTACAAGGCAGGTAATGATTGCTAGGGAATTCAGAGTAAATTCTGTTGTAGGACAGAAAAATAGTCAAATTACTCAGCTTCTATACACAAGGAGTTCAGAATTTGCTAGACACTGATTTTGTATTGATCTTCATGACTGTAGGATCCCACTTAAGTTATTTTGTCATGTTCACAACAGTTCAAGATGACATGGCCTTAATATTGTGGATCAGAGTAATGTTAAGTTCTAGACACCTACACTTGGAATGGGGAACCCTGTTTAAAACAAATTGCAGGAAGTACCTTCACATTCTCTTAATTTTCTTGGATAAGTCACCATGTACCTGCCTCATAGCCTTTGCACTTGTTTTTCCACATGCTTGGAATGCTGACCTCCCCTCCCCTATCCCTAGATATCTCCATGACTTGCTTCTTCAGGATCTTCATCAATCACTTTCCTATAAAGCTCTTTGTAACTTTCCTATTTAAAAGAGCACCATTAACATTGACTACTCCCAGCCCCCCAAAAACCCACCCCTCTTAAAATCCTTTTCCTATCTGTTTCTTTTCTATTCCACTTTCACTCCATTAGGGGAAAACATTTTATGCTTTTTTTTTTACCAGTACCTACAATAGTTCATCCACTTATCCCAGGATATCACGATCCTAGAAACCATTCTGTAGTAGCCACACAGTTAATCACAGCTCTCCTGTTATTCAAAAAGAGTATGCAAAGGGCTACAGGGAAGCTATTTAGAGAATACCATATTACTGGACAGAGGAGGATAATGGGAGAACTGCTTTACTCTCTTAAAAGCCAAGGGAGTGAACTTTTAAGATAATTACTTGTAAAGATTGTTTGGGCCTGCAAAAATTGAAGATTGATATTTGAATGCAAGTTGTGTAGTTTTTTAGGCAATAGACCTCCTGATAGGTTCCTATGCTCTCTAAAGTATGTGAGATAAGTGAGTAGATATCATGGCCTGATAAAGAGTCCAAGTGAGCTGCCTGCCTTCCCATTATTTGGCATGATTATTTCTAAGTGAGTGCCTAGACACTGAAGTAGCTGCCTGGGTTTGAGCCATTTGGTCAGTACCTCAAAAACAGAAGGGCTTATTCAGGCAAGGAAACCCAGCAACAGAAGACCACAGAGAAGACACCAACATTGGCTGGGAAGTGTGGACAGGGGAAGGATTCACTTTTGCAGGACTGATTTTCAAATATCAGGGAAGCCTGAAGTGTTAGGGCACTTGTCAGACCCCTCTGAACCATTCATACAACACTTCAAAAGAGCTCTGGTATTTGAGCACTTGACCCAGAAAGAATATTATTCAGTACCAGGCAGTGTTAGCCAAAGAAATACAATGATGAACCCTGAGAGAGGCCTGTTATTTAACCTTCCTTAATAAATAAACATTTGCCTTTTCTACCCTTCTTCCTCTCTGCCATGACAAATGGGGGTAGCTAAGGATTAGAAGAGAGTGGAGCTCGTTTCACTACCCAAGGATTCTTCTTTCTTCCATTCCAAACAGCCAGGGCCTCCACTTTAGCCTATAATTGAAAGAGAGGAGGAAAGAAGGCTTTAAATAGAGATTGATATTGAAACTGGAAACAAAACAATAGAAGGGAATGTATCTTATATATCATAATGAAATTTTTCTTCTAACCAAAAGTGTCTGTGAAGTTATGAAGTCAATGAAGATGTCATTAAAGAGCCACCAAGTGGTATTTGACCCATTATAGTTATAATGATGGTTATTGGGGGAAATAGAACCTCTTAATATTGAAATCCAATTTAAGTCCAATATTTAAATTTAATATTTAAGCCCAGTTTTTTAAATTGGGGTACCTGAATATTACTGCTATAGTGTGATCTAGGTGTTGCTTAGACATCTAGACTACCTCCCTGGGTAGTAATAAAGTTACTTACCATCTTTGAAAGATATTTTGCTTTTGTGTCTTACAAAGCCAGATTCCAAATCTGAAACATTGGTTTAGGGCCAGGCACAAATTATCCCTTAGAAAAGAGTAGCTATTTTAAACTTTGATGGATAAAAACAATTTTTCATTATATGTCAGAGAATCTGATTTAAACTCAAAACTTCAAAGAAGAAAGTCAAATACAAACTTATTTTTCAATGAGCCATATTGCATTTTAAGATGTGCTATAACCAATTGATGACTTGTAAGTAGACCAAAGGGAAAAGTTTCATGGGGCATCTCAATAAATATTTGTTGAATGAAAGAAAGCACTCTCTACCTTGGCATTCTGAATATAGCAGAGACTACCTTAATTGAAGAAAAGAAAAAAAAAAAAAAAAAAAAAAAAAGGAGCCAGTGCCTTTAGATCTTGTGGTCTTTTATGAGTGGTGTTACTTCCCTACAGCCTCTCTCCTTGACTCGGAGGTTGACTTAAGCCATCAGAATAATCTTGGAACACCTGGACAACATGACAAATGGCTATCCCATCACTTTTCTAAAATTGTTTAAGCTAAAGCAATCATTTAAATGGATACTGTACCAAAGCATAATTTTAATGCATTAAAAAAATAACATAGGTATTGAGGAGGAAGGATTGACTAGTAATAAGTGAAAATATACATTTTTCCTTCATGTATTTAGGTCCCAAATAAATGTACTATAACTATGACATCTCAGTTTTGAAGTTTGAAAACACATGCCTTCCTTCTAATCAAATGCTCTTTCTGTTCTAAAGAGCAGTGAAGTTTTCTAATTTTTAAAGTTGTTCTTTAATGATTGGCATCTTGTTACCACTGTGTAGTTAATAATGATATTTTATACTTAGCATTATTTATGAGAAATGATCAAAGGGGTTTAAATTCTTTTCTTTATACCATCATGTGTCAATGGTTGGCATTTTAACTCCTTTTCATAACCTTTAGAAAAACTACAGTATAGAGAACTTAAGCCCTTTTTTTAATATCTCAGAAGAAAGGTGGCTTATAAATACAAATTATTAGTAAATATTTGCTTTTAATTCACAAAATGAGTCAGTGGGGAAATTGTGAATGAAATAAAATATTGATTCTCATCTCTCTTCACAAAATGAGTTGTATGAGTGATTTCTTTGGTGCTAGTGGTAGTGACAGTGGGGAGATCTCTCAATTTGGTGAAGGCAACACATAAGATAATATATTACCATTTTTCCTTTATTTTGATAAAACATAGCTTCTAGAAAAGAATCCATATGGATTTGGAAAATTAGAATGAGGATAAATATTACAAATTTTTCTCTACTAATAATTCTTATTATATAATATTAAATTTAGTACACTTTTTAATAAGTACATTGTCAAGTTCTAAATTTTAATAAGTGTTGAGTATACGTAGAAAAGACCATTTTGTATATACTTATTACTGGTAGTCTTAGTTTTCCAGCCTGCTATGACAAATTCTACCCAATGGGTTGGCTTAAACAATGTGAATTTATTGGCTCAGAGTTTCAGGGACTAGAAGGCCTTTTCCTCCCAGGATTTGTAGTGTTCTGGGTGACCAGAAATCCTTGGTTCCTGTGCTTTCTCATCACATGGCAATGTTTTCTCCTTTCTCTTCTATGTGCCACTGACTTCTGGCTTCCAGCTCTAGCCATGGCTTTCCCTCTCTATGACTGGATTTCTTCTAATTATGAAAGACTCCAGTCATCTGGATTAAGGTCAACCTCATTCATTTGGACCACACCTTAACTAAAATAACATATTCAAAAGGTCTGATTTACAATAGCTCCATACTCACAGGATTAAGATTATAAACATGCTTTTTCTGGGGTAAGTAACTCAATCTACTACACAGGCATTTTTGCCCTAACCACACCCCACCTAGCTAGAAATAAACATTTTAAAAATCCTTCATTAAGGTTCTGAAGTTTATTTATTTTCCAGATTTTTATATTATATTTGACATATGCCAAGAATGCTTTTAATAATAAAAGCCCAAGTAACAGTCAAATTAGGACAATTATTGTCAGTTGAAAAGACCAAATTGATTAGGGAAAGGGAATGTTGGAAGCAGCAGTGAAAACAGAAATATTCCTATTTTTTATTAGACATTGCAAAATAAATTGGAAAAAATGTGTTGATTCAGGAAACTCAGTTTTTCTCCAACAGTTTCCAGAACTCTCTCCTTGTTCTTGGAATTCAACATTTGACTACAATGTGTCTGTGCATGCTTCTCTTTGCTTTATCCTGTTTGAGGTTCATTGGTCTTCTTAATGGGCTTATTCATGCCTTTAGTTCAATTTGATGTTTTCTACCATTTTTTCTTTGCATTTCTTCTCTCTTTCTTCTCCTCTGGAACTATATATATATATAGGTACTCTTGATGGTTTTCCACAGGTCTCTTAGGCTCTGTTCACTGTTTTTATCCTGCTTTCTTTCTGCTCTTCAGCATGAATCATTTCAATTGCCTTGTTTTTTTATTTCACTGATTCTTTCTTCTTCCAAGTACAATCTGCTGTTGAAATACATCTCAAAAACGAAAAGACAAACAACCCATTTAAAAAATAGGCAAGAAATTTGAATAGACACTTGTCCAAAGAAGAAATACAAATGGCTAAAAAGCACATGAAAAGATGCTCAACATCACTAGCTATTAGGGGAATGTATATCAAAATTAAAATGAGATATCATCTTATACTTGTTAGACTGGTAGCTATATAAAAACAGAGGACTACAAATGTTGGAGAGGTTGTGGAAGAAAGGGAACACTCATCCACTGCTGGTGGGAATGTAGAAGAGTGCAGCCATTGTGGAATAAAGTTTGGCGGTTCCTCAGGAAACTAACTATAGAATAGCCATATGATCCAGCAATCCCACTGCTGGGTATATATATACCCAGAAGAATTGAAAACAGGGGCAGACATGGCTATATGCACACCAATGTTCATAACAGCATTATTCACTATTGCCAAAAGTTGGAAGCAACATAAGTTGAATGGATAAGCAAATTGTGGTGTATACATACAACAGAATATTACCGTGCTGTAAGATGGAATACAGTATTAACACACAGGACAAAATGGATGAATCTTGAGGACCTTATGTTGAGTGAAGTAAGCCAGGCACTGAAGGACAAATATTTCATGACCTCACTTATATGACTTAAGCAAATTGAGCAGATTAACAGAGCTAGAATCTGGAAGATAGGTTATCTTATCTACTAAGAGGCCGTAAGTATGAATCTTAGGCAAATATGAACTCTAAGCAGTAAATGAGGATCAGGGACAGACATCTAAAAGGAACCTTTCTCTATGCTTATACTTGGACAAAAACTCTGAATAAAATCCTATATTATCCTTGAACAATGAATCGATGGATTTTTAGAAAGCAAAACTGTATCTTAAATAATCAGGTATCTAACTACATTGTTATGAAAATATCAGTCTGCATTATTAGGCCCAGCATGAAATATAATCTTCAAAAAATGTCGACTATTTATATCTATTTTTCGTCTTCTTCAGTTCAATATTAATTTTCTAATGAGTTTTTATTTTTTATCAATAGAAATTATATGAAAAAACTCACAAGGGTAAACAAATTCAGAAAATAAGAGAGAAATGATTTCATATTTAGGTGTAAAATCTTGATCCATGTTTAGAATACAAAGCAAATAACACCCAGTAAAATTAAATCTGTGATTTTGTTTGTATTACTTAAGTTTAATATTTTATTTCTTTTGTAGGGAAGCAGCTCAGGAAATAATCAACTATAATCACTCAACTGGTTCTAAATTTTCAAATTCTATCTGTAGCTATTTATTTAAATTTTTGCCACAGGAAAATTCTAAATATGCTTTACCTATGGAATTTGTTTCTAATATTAAACTTAGGAGCAAAGGAGCTATTACCTCTTCCTTGTTATTACCAATATATTTGCAGAGTTATACACAAACTACAAATTCTGTGGGTTCTTTTTGCCCAGAGCAGAGAACTGGGGTCCACACCAAAGTCTGAACATACAATGGGGTGAGTTTATTAAGCCAGCAGAGGTCTGGAGACAGACACAGTCTCAAATCAGCTTCCCAGAACAGCAGAAGCAGCAGTTTTATATTGGCTTGTATAGAGGAGAAGTTCAAAGGGTTGGTTACAAGATTGACAGGTGGGAAGGGTTTGTGTCTTGTGCATGCTCTATAGCATTTCATGCTTTAACAAGTTTGGTTGTACATTGCTGGTACAGAAAATGGTATCTAAATCTTGCCCAGAGGTGGAGTTTACTATTTTAATGAGTTAAAGTTCTGCTAAGTTCATTCAGAGATGGATGGATAGATGGATGGAAGGATGGGTAGTACACAAACAGGGAGAAGAGAGAGAGATAGAGAGAGAGCAAGAGAGAGAGCGATAAAAGCATGCCACCTATGAAAATCTATCTTTGGTGATATCAATCAAGGATATAAATTTCAAAGAACAATTTATTTGCTTTGAGGTAGATTTAGAGATATTAACTATTATATTGATTTATAAATACCACTTATTTTATGACATTTGTGTTAATTGTCCTTTACTTCTGAAATATTTCTAACAAATAATATTAACATAACACTAGCAAGAGTTCCCTCCTTTGGGTTTAACCAGATAATTACAGCTATTTCATCATGTTTGATAATGTCTTAATTTTATCAAGTAATGCTTTTATAAAAAGCAACTAGTAATATCATCGGTAGCTCATTGTGCTCACTTTTACTTAAAGATCCAATTTGTGTTCCATGTAATCCATGAAATCCATTTCAATGGCTAATGTGTATTTTTTGTTACATCTTGAGGAACATATCCTTACCTATTCAGTTTATTCAATAGAGAATTAATCCCATTTTCCCTCGTGAATATATTTTTTCACAGCTTTGAAAATCTGGATTAAAACAAACCAGGAACTATATGTATATAAAGGAGTTATGATGCTCATTTCAGAATTTTTGCTCTGCCTGAGAATATGATGGTACAGGTCAATGTCATCAGAAAGCCATCCCAACAGTTTGGAACAACAAATTTACTCTTTGAGAGATTTTAAAGGTAAAACACTAATGATTTTCAAAGGTTCTACTTGGCCAAGCTCAATAACACAGAAAATAATCCAAACCAATATAGACAATTATTTTATTCTATGTAAACCTCCATTTTTTCATATATAAGATAGTTTTAGTCAAGATTAAATGTAATTCCATACATATGTGCTCAATAGATATTTACATCTTTTAAAATATTCTGAATGCTACAGCACTATCCATGAAATTATATATTGTGTTCTTACAGAAAATATATTGCAAATGTCTTGAAAGGCTCTGAATTCTGTGTTATGGTTTGGACTATCCTTGTGGCTGTCAAAACTTTTTTTTCATCGAATCTGATAAAGACTGCCTTAATAGTCCCTTAAAGTGCCTTAACTTCACCTTAGCTTGACCTAACTTTTACCAGCCTTCTCCTGACTGCAAAGTCTCTGACTTCCCTCTTACCCCAGCCCTTACTCTATTCAGTTACCTAACAGGCATGTAACTGGAAAGCTCTCTATCTGCATGGTACATATAGCATCTCCTACCTGAGAACTGACTTCTCCCCTCACCCAACCCCCTAGACATCCCTCCCTTTAACTCCTTGGAAACATGCTGAGCTTTATCTGCTATAACATTGAACATTGCCCACCCAAAGTGCAGCTTGTTTTAAGAAAAGAGCACATACCCGTATGTTTTCCCAAAAACATGCACGCAAATCCCTGGCATTCAGTCACCTCTGTCCCCAGCCTTATATAATCTAAAGAGCAGTTGCCATAGGTACAGACACACTCAAGTGAACTTGTGGTCTTGCTGTCCATCATGAGGCAGTTTCGGCCCTTTATAAATAAGTTCCCCTAATAAAGGCTTTAGTAATAATCACCCTGGTGCTTATTGCCTCTTTCTTTGGAAGCTCAACAGGCCCTGTTGTAGGGTAATTTGGGGCACTCCCAGTTGGGTTTCTTTCTGGATGAATCTTGCTGCTGGCTCCAGGTGACCAAATTACCACAAAGGAAAACATTCTGAACCAAGTGGTCCTAATTGCAACCTCAATAAATCCCTCACCCAGGGCAGTGATCACCCATCCAAGTGATCAAACCCTCAGCATTCTCTGGTTCTTTTTCAACAGCCCACTCCAGCTGTTAGAAAGCTTGTTGTCCTTTGTCTTAAAAGAGGTGAGTTCACACTTGGTTTCAGCCCTCTCCTCCCCTGCTATAACACTCCCTGAAAAAGTCATCTTTGCCTGTTTAACATTGGCCGGTGCAGCTTTTCTTTGGACCTCTCTCCACTTTCAATTTGTTCTTCCAAATCTATAATGGTTCAGGAGATGATATAACCAAATGAGAAAAACATCTAAATAAGAGTTGGCTGGTTCTGCCCAAGGACTGAGGATTTCTAAAAGTAATATGTATGAGCCTTATTACATGCACTCTATGACAATCATTTTGGCTGGTCAGACACCGTTTATTCCTTGTTTCTTATACTTGACTGAAGAGTGCATAGTTTAGGTTCTCAGACTAATGATCTCAGTATATGACATAAAATTGCAAATCATAAAGGTGATGCTGTTTCAACATTTTGAAAAATAATTCTCTCAATTATTAAGTATAGTCCCCTGTTTAAACATATTTGAATAATTCATTTAGTCCTTCATGGCAATGGCCTGTACTTGCATAAATAGTAACAATTCAAATGAGGAGACTGAATGAGGTAAACATTCAATTGTTTTCTGTATTGGTCAGATTATTATATGTTTGTGGAAGCCACAAATAATTCTGAATATGATATTGAGCATTTACACGGAAAGAAGTAAATTAGAAATTGTTAAAAACTAATTCCCTGTTCACACACAGGCTAATCATACAAATTTCATGCTCCTGCTTCATATTAAGCACTTATTTATTTGTTTTTAATAATGTTTATACCTACTAATAAATACATGATTTAATTTCTATTTGCCTTAAATGTTTGATCAGTGTTTTACCTATAATATTTTTGCCTTACTAGATCAGCATGTATTAATCTCTGATAACAAGAAATAGAAATAAACATGATGATGACAATGAGTATGAGGATGATTTGTGATATTTAATATGTATTGCACATTTTGTAGCCTGGCACCAAGTATTGATGGGGGACAAGGTAGGGTGATTTTTAAAGTATGACAATTTTCCAGAGTGATTTTTTTTTTTAATCCAGCTGTATTAATTGCTTCATTCACTGATGTTGAAATGTCCTTTTCTATTCAAGTGAATGAAAATAATCACAATGTTAAGTACCTACAACATGCAAGGTTTTGGGGGATACAAAAATAAATAAGTCAAGTCTCATGTGTTCACAGGAAAACCAAGATCTTATGGGGACAACAGATAGATAATAGTAAACTATAGTACATGGCAGAATTTTAAAATAATCACCAACCTCTAAAACCCATGATGAAGGCATACTGGAAGAATCAATTTATTTTGACAAGAGAAAATCTTCATGGAAGAGATGGTAATCGATTTTTTCAGGTGAATGATTTTGAGAGTTGAAAATTGGGAGAGCAGATCTTCTCAGAGTGAAAGCTTAAGCATAGGCAAAGTTTTGGGGTAGGAAACAGACTCTAGGAAGCAAAACTAGCTGACAAGTACAGAAAAATACCTGAGGGCAATGGGTAATGAGGCCAGAAAGGCAGTTTGGGGCAAAGTGGCAAGAGATTCAAATGTCATTGAAAGGTGTCTGGTCTTTGTTCTTATCTTTGTACTTCCCAACCCAAACCATGTGTACACACGTTGAACTGGTTATAATTCAAAGTTATAAAGTCAAGCCAGGTTGCCAAATTTGTGACATTATTTGCAAAGGCGCACTAGAGCCCCTCTGAAGATATAGCCTAAGCTTCAACTACATAAATGTACTTACACTTTCTTACTTTTGTGACTTTTAAAACTTTAGTCTCTACGAAATTGCCAAACTTTTGGGAAGAGCCAAACTGCAGTTCATTATTAACAAATGGCTCAATAAATGAATAATAGCTGTAATGTCCAATAGACATTTCATATTAAGATGTCAAATGTAAATCTTGATCTTATCCAATCCCAATCTGATTGAGCACTTTTGATCAAATCAGTTCATGGTAACTCCATCTTTCCAGTTGCTTAAATAAAAAACTTGGTGTTATCCTTGAATACTTTAGTTCTTTTGCAGTCCCATATCCAAATTCCATTGGCTCTGCCTTTAAAATCTTTTAAGTTCTATCACTTCTCAACACTGCCAAAGCTGCCATCTTGATCCAGACCACTGTAAATTTACAGCTGGATTTTTTTTCACTACTCTCCTAAAATATCTCCCTCCCTGCTTCTACCCATGCTCCAAATTAGTTTATTCCCCAAACATTGCAATATCATTTTAAACATACAGATATATCATGTTGTGAAATTAGAATGATCGATGATTTTACAAACTATCTTGATTTGCTTGATCTTTCATTTTATCCAGGGAATTATAAAGAAGAAACAGAGGTAAACTGAAGCAGGCTGACAAACCAATAATCATTTGTGTGCTTCTAAAAACCTCTGCCCCAACTTGGTAGGAAGAACCATTATAACGAAGATTTCAAGCTGATACCAGCAAAGTCTGCTGATCTTCACCAAAAGGCCACAATCTAACATCAACATCCTGCTTGCTAATTAAGGAAATGGGCCTAAAGGACACCCTGCCCAAACAGCCCTATGGTACCCATAAAGCATGTCCTCTTTATCCCTTCCCATTCCCCCACACCATTCCCTTTGTTTCAAGCAGCTATATAAGCTGTTCCCCAGCTCACTCCTTCAAGCAGAAACCTCTTTTGGTGCTGCTTCTGCATTAGTGTAACTTTAGCTCAATAAACTTGTTCTGCAACCCCTTTTTTTAAGTCCTATTATTTTATTTTCAGCTATATATGCTAATGCTATATATATTATAATGCTATACCTTGGTTCAAAACTCTGAAAAGGCTTTTGATTTCACTCAGTAAAAGCTAGAGCCTTCAAAACTGCTTTTAAGGCCCTAGAATCTGACTTTTTGTTCCCTCATTGACTTTATCTCTGCTATACCACCTCCCTTCTTTTGCTCCAGCCCAACTGACCACCTTTCTGTTCCTGAAACACTGCAATCCTCAGAATATTTGGATCATTTCTTCTCCTTGAAATAAAATTCTTCTAGATATATGTAAAATGACTTACTCATATCCTTCTCTTCTCTACTTAAATGTCCCCTTCTCAATAGGTATAACCTGACCAGAATATTTTAAGTTGCAATATTGTATAGTAAGAAATTTGGCCTCCAAAAATAGATCTGGCCATTTTCTCATCTCCTGGAGTGTAACATCTAAATTTGTGGAATTGCCCAGGATAAAAGCCTTCGTTATTCATGGTGGGGCCTCCTGAACACACCCGAGAGTTTATTCTAAGGAGATGATTAAGGGTGAGGCCAGTCACACATGTGTGCCTTAGGATGTTAGCTGGTCATGCCAGAAAGACTAACCATGTGATTAGGGCATTAGGGCTTTAGGGTACATATCAGCCAGCCTCCAAGAAAGAAAGGGGGAACTGCAGACTGAGTATCAATTCAATCAATCATGCCTACATAATGAAATGCCATAAAAACTCTGGGCACCCAAAGCTCAAAACTCAGGTGAGTTTCTTTGATTGATAATACACACAGATGTGCTAGGAGGGTGATGTGTCCTATTTGCATGGGAGGAGAACAAGGAAGCTTAATATTTGAGACCTTCCTAAACCTCTCCTTATACATCTCTTCTTTTGCTTCCTCCTTATGCATAAGTTTCATGATACAATACAATTGTAATCATAAGGATAGCACTTTTCTGAGTTCTGTGAGTCATTCTAATGAATTATCAAAACCGAGGAGGGTATAGTAACCCCCAAATTTGTAGCCAGTTGGTCAGAAGTGCTGGCGGCATGAGAAACCCTGATATTGCAACTGTGCCTAAAGTGAGTTGCAGACTTTCGAGGACTGTGACCTTACCTCGTAGACTCTGACTTAACCCTGCTTACAGTCAGAATTGTGCTGTAATTGACACCAGAAGCTACTGAAAATATGCAACCATTACCAACTCCAATTATCCTGATCTTTCATAACATTTTATACTTTTTGGTAAGCACTTAACCATTGTAAACTGTTTAATACATCATTTGTTTATAATATTTTTTATTAGAGTATCTCTTTCCCAACTACAATTTGTGCTCTACTAAATGAGTACCTTTGTTATATTCACTTATATATGCAAATGACCTAGAGCATAATAGGTGCTCAATAAATATCTTTTTGCATAAGTAAAGCCTACAGTTATTGAGGTTTCACTGTGTGCTTAAGACTATTATACAAAATTAATTTAATTCCAAAAAGTCCTTTTGAAATAGGTTGTAATATTCTGCCTATTTTATAGCTAGGATACTGAGGTGTTAAATAACTTACCCAAAGATACACAGCTAATAAATAATAGAGCCAATAGTGAAAATTTAACAGAAATTAGATGAAACTATTTAAATGGGCAAGGGTTATACATTGTAAGGTAAAGAGTTGTAAGAGAATAGAGATTATTTGTGCTCCCCTTTCATTACATTTTAAGAACATAAAATAAGATTAAAATCCTTAGAGGAAGGAAGTCTTGAAAAAAATTAATAAAAGGCACAATGTGAAGTAAGTAGAGACAAAAAGGATATCAAGTGCTCCTGAAGTTGGAAATGTCATAGGAAAAGGAAGAGAAGGATAAGAGGTAATTGAGGATCAAATGTAATTATAAATATATGTGCTACTTTAGTACAATTATAGTCTCTTCTTTTCTCAATAGTGCTTACCTATGCTTATGCAAATAGACAAGGGCCTCTTAAAATACAAGGTTTTAATTTATCTTTAACTCAAGGTGTTTACAAAGTAAAGTGAAATACTAGAGGCAAAACTGAAGGACAAGCTTCATCATAATATCCTTTCTAAATTGCCAAGGGCTTGGCTCTGGTATAGTGTAGGTGTATTAGTGAGGAAAATAAAATTAGGTGATCAGGAAATTTTCTTCTTGCAATATGGTTCTAAAATATTTTGAAAATTACTCATATTGCAAAAAACCTAGATGTAGAATTCATTGCCATAAAATAAACATATTTTAAAGTACATTGCTGAGATCACAAGAAATTGAATGAAATCCTAAAGGTCTACAAAAGTAATCACAAAATTTAAACCATAGTAGAAAGTGGTAGTGGGGTGGGAGAGGGGGGAGGGATGAATGTCTGTTTTAGAAATCAAGAGCTTTGGAGAACAAGAACCATAGAGATATAGTCCTCAGGCCCATGCCAGAGATGGCCAGCAAATGGGGTTGAAATCAAAACCCTTTATAAAGGAGGAGTCACACACTGTCAGTTAAAGGATGGATTGAAAAACAAAATTCACTGTCTCAGGTCATGGGAAAATATGTTGATATCATCTCTAAAACTTGGTGGAAAAAGAAAGATAATAAAACTTTAAAAAATTCCTGCTAGGAATTTGTAACCTAGGTCGTTCCTCAACTGGGTGTAGGGTTTGCATTTATATGGATTGCATGATCAGGGACATCAGATACAAATTCCTATCATCTCTGGATGAATTTATCCTCCACTCAGATCACTCAAGTTTAAGTTCAACTAAATGTAAATTACAAAAAAAAAAATTAGAAATGAGTAAACAAGCCTTCATAGCAGGAACAGGACTAGAGCTAAGTGAGTGAGAAACTCACTTCAGGTGCAAAATTTAAGGGATATTATTGATTGAGTTGTGTGCCCCAAAAGGACATGTTCAAGTCCTACCCTCCAGGCCTGAGAATCTGTTTTGGAAATAGGATTTGTGATGGTTAAGTTCATATGTCAGCTTGACCAGATTATGGTGTCTGTTTAGTCAAGAAAGCACTGGACTGATTGTTACTGGGAGGACATTTCATGAACTTAAATCATCAGTAAATTGATTGCATCTATGACTGATTTCATCTACAATCAACTGAAGAGATTGACTTCAACAAAGAAAGAAGTTTCATTCAATCAATTGAAGTCTGTAAAAGAAGTTATGATTTCAACAATAAGCAGAGAGAATTTCTATCTTTACTTCAGCCAGCCAGCTTCTCTAGGGAATTCATTGAAAACCTTCATTGGAGTTCCCAGATTATGGCCTGCCCAATTGACTTTGGACTGGCCCATGCCCAAAGTTTCCATGAGAAAATTCTTATAAAAATTACATAGTGTTTACAGATATCTTCTGTCAATTCTGTTTCCCTAGGAAACTCTGGCTAATACAAGGTCTTTGAAGATGTCATTAGTTAAAATGAGTCCATACTAACTAGGGTAAGCTCTAACCCAATATGACTGGTATCCTTATAAAGAGGGGGAAATTGGGCAAAGACAGAGGGGGAGAAGACCATGTAACAATTTGGACAAAGAATACCATGAATTGCCATAAAGCTATCACCAGATGTCAGAAACAAGCATGGAATTGATTTTTTCCCAACAGACTTCAGAGGAAGCATGACTCTATCATCTTAGTTTCCTAGGACTGCTGTTACCAAGTGTCAAAAAATGGGTGGCTATCTTATTTTGCCAGGACTGCTGTGACAATAGCATGCTTTGGATTGAATTAAACAACAGGAATTTATTTCCTCATGGTTCTGGAGGCAAAAAGACTAAAATAAAGGTTTCAACAGGCCATGATTTCTCCTAGTGTCTGCAGCTTTCTGGTGCTGGCTTTCTGCAATCCTTGTGGTTCCCTTGTTTGCATTTCTGTTTTCATCACATGGTGATCTATCTCCTTAGTTTACTTTTGGTGGTGTTCTTTGACTTTTGGCTTCTACTGACTGATTGTATTCAAATTTCCTCTCTTTATAAGGTCTCCAGTCATATGGATTCAGGCTCATCCTGATTGCATTTGGTCTCATCTTAAAAGTATCTTTGAAGAGCCTATTCATGAATGAGTCCACCCCTGTGGCTCACCTTAACATATCCAAAGACACTATCTACAAATGGATTCACACTCACAGAAATGCAGATTAAGACTTAAACATATCTTTTGTGGGGTAAGTGCTTCTATTCCCAAAAATATGTAAATAAATAAAAGTTGAAATTAACAATGTGCAAGGAACAAAAAGATTATTAAAAATGACCAATAAAATTAGATGAAATACCACTGAAACAATTTAGGAAAAATAGTACACACTAAGATGCATATAGTCATTAAATTTAAATTTCTTACATGGATTAATCTGCAGGTTAGACAAAGCTGTAAAGAGAAATAGTGAACTGGAAATTGTTTCTGAAAATTGCACAAAAGATACTAAAAAGTATTATTATTGAGAACATAATGAGGACAAATATTGTTCTCATCACATTTCAAGAATGAGATAAAAGTGAGAATGGTGGAAAGGAAATATTTGAAGGCAAAATGGTTAAAAGTGTCCTAGAACTGTTGATAGACATGAATCCTAATATTCAAGAAATATTAAATCCCAAACAGGATAAATAAAAAGAAATGCACACCTACAGAGCAGCTAAATTTTTTAAAATTGACCCACAAAACAAAACAGGCCCCAGTTTTATCAGGATAGTGAACTGAGATATTTTAGGGCAACATTCACCCACAGAAATTTTGGACATCCAGCAAGATCTGGGAAAAAAGCTTATATTTCTTGGTGTTTTAGAAAACAGTTAAAGAATACAATAACAAGGCAAAGACTGAATCAAGACAAAGGCTACTTAAAAGCAGTAGGATGTCATGGTATCCTGGCTTGCTTCTCCCCCTTCCATCACTGGCCCAGAGCAAAGCCAGCCCATACTCCCAGTGCAGATCCCTAGTTTTGGGATCATGCACATACTGGGAACTTGTATCTATGACCCAATTGTCTAGTGTGGCCTAAGGGCTCACTGTCCCAGAAATTTTTCTATATGCAGAATGTGACTCACAGAACTTTCTTACATAATGTTGAGGGAGAGCAGTCAAGTGGTGCTGTTTGCAGAAAGGAATTGCTGGCTGTAGGACATACATTGCAAAACCCAAAAGTTTAAGGAAAATTTCTTAGGGAGGAGGAGACATTGTATCTGTGTAAATGGGAGTATTCCTGGAGCTACACTTGCACACTCAAGAAAAGACACATGGGTAGAGAGGATCAGGGAGACCTCAATACTTTGTTTTGGAGGTATTCTCTAAACTCATTCTATGGATAAGGAGAACACTTACACAGGCCAATCTTCAAAGAATGGGAAATGTGTTTTCTTTTTCCCTTCTTCTCTTGCTTATTTTTCTTTATTTTGTTAACTCCTGGCATTCAAGGAAAGCTTGGTCATCACACTAGCTGGATATAAACTTAAGGAACAGATACCTAAGAGTTTAAATTCCAGTGATAACATGTTAATTAAAAGATAAAAATGTCCAGATTTCAACAAAAGTTTAAACACATAAAAAGAAACAGAACGCAATGGACCAGAAAAAGTAGAAAGAATTAGAAACCATCAATGAGGAGGACAAGACCTAGGACATACGAGACAAAGATTTTAAAAATATTGTCCTAACTATGTACAAAGAGCTAAAGGAAAACATGAACAAAAAAATATAGGAAAGCAGGAAAATGATAGGTGAACACAAGTAAAATATACAGAGAGAGATGCAAATAATTATATGGAACCAAACAGAGCTGAAGAACACAGTAACAGAAATTAAAATTCCTGGAGGAGTTCAAGAGCAGATTGGAACTGGCAGAAGAAAGAATCTGTGAATGTGAAGATAAGATATTTGAAATAATTCAGTCTGGGGAGCAGAAAGAAAAAAAAAGAATTAAGAAAAATAAACAAGAGACTGAGGAACCTGTGGATAATATCAAGTGTATCAATGTATGTATTACAGGAGTCCCAGAAAGTGAAGAAAGAAAGGGACGGGAGACTATTCAGAGAAATAATGACAAAAATTTCCCAAATTTAACAAAAGACATGAATATACATAACCAAAACACTCAACAAACTACAAACAAGGTAAACCCAAATAGACCCACATTGAGCTGTGTTATAATTCTGAAAGCTGTAAGAGAGAATTAAAGCTCCATGTAAAAGTGAGCCTCAATATGATTAAGTGATGTTTTAGTCACGGTTCCCTAGGGAAACAGAATCAACAAGAGACATCTGTAAATAATATGAGATTTTATAAAATTGTCCCACACAACCATGGGGATTCACAAGTGAAAATTCCATAAGGCAGGCTGCAAGCCAGTAACTCAGATGAAGGTACTAGTTGAAAAATTCCCCAGGAGAAGCTGACTATCTTAAGTAGAGATGGGGATTCTCTCTCTGAATGCTAAAATAATTTCTCCTTTTAAGGTCTTCAGTTGATTGGATGAGACATCCCCTATTGCTGACAGCAGTCTCCTCAGTTGATTGATTTAACCAGTGATCTATGCAACCAACTCACTGATGATTACAGTCCATGAAATGTCCTTGTATTACAATTAGAAGAGAGCTTGTTTGACCAAACAACTGGGCACCATTACCTGGCCAAGTTAGCACATTAGCCTAACCATCACAGTGCAACCTTTGTCAATTTGACAGCCATACACATCACCTCAAACCATACTTAGCCTCTAAATAAAAACAATATATAACAATAGTAACAATAGTCAAATATCCTGCATACAAATGGAAATTCTCTAAATACCTCTAGAATAGGGTGCAAGTCCTTGCATAATATTCACTCTTAAACTTAACATCTTTAAATACTATGACATGAAATTAGTACAACTTATGTCATATGATAAAAGGAAAGGATAGGGAAGAAAACAAAGATATTCGTTTTCTGTATATATACAAACATACTCATAACAAAACAAGTAAGAAATATTCATGACCATTATGGTCCTCATATCTGTAACTGGTCACATGGTTGAAGTTTGTATTTATCACTACTTTCTTCACTACTCATTCCGTGTTTCCTATACCCTCAGCAAGCAACTCAGCTGGCTGTGGTTCTGTACCTGGTAGGTTGACCCTAACTTTCATTTCTGAAGATTCTGGGCCATTTTTAGACCTTCTTGGGTTGGGTTGTGAAAATTTTCCATTGACTTTAATCAGAGGGCATGGTAGTACTAAGAGACACCCTAGGGGATCTCATATTCCAGGCAAACTCTTCTTTATCTCCATTTTGTAGGTACAGTCCTATTTTCCCTTGATAGTCAAGATCAATCACCTTAGCCAGTACAGTAATTCCTTTCATTGCTTGTTGATTCAGAAACAGGAGGAGTCCAAAGTGGCCAGGTGGCAGTCTTAACTTCCAGTTCAATGGAATCATTGTTGTGTTCATTGGGAGAAGCATTCCTCCTTTTGGAACTAAGACCTATAGACCAGCAGAGTTTAAAGTTCCAAGTACAGAAAGCAAAAATTTTCCTAGTGGATCACTAGGGGTTATAGAGAGTGCTGCCATTCACATTTCCATCCTTTGATTTCTGGACCTATGAATCCTCACTATAGGAGAAATAACACCGTAGAGTGGATGCTGATTTAGACCATACACAGCCTCCTGGAGAACACTGCCTTAGCCCTGCATGGTTTTGCCACCTAGTTGGCACAGTGACTGAGTCTTCCAAAGGCCATTGCACTATTCTATCAAACCAGCTATTTCAGGATGATGGGGAACATTGTAAGACAGTGAATTCCATGAGCATGCGCTCTTTCCCATACATCATTTGCTGTGAAGTGGATTCCGTAATCAGAAGCAATATTGTGTGGAATACTATAGCTGTGGATGACACTCATTAAATACATGGATCGTAGTTTTGAAAGAAGCATTACATGCAGGGAAGGCAAAACCATATCCGGAGTATGTGTCTATTCCAGTTAGAAGAAATCCTGCCCCTTCCATAATAGAAGTGGTCCTATGAAATTAATCTGCCACCAGGAATGGTGCCATATCAGGGGTAAGTGTGGGTCTCTGCTGCTGGCAGATTGGGCACTCAGCAGTGGCTGTAGCTAAGTTGGCTTTGGTGAGGGGAAGTCCATGTTGCTGATCCCACATATAACCTCCATCCCTACCACCATGGCCACTTTTATCATGAGCTCATTGGGCAATAAGAGGAGTGACTAGGGAAAGAGAGTGAATGAGATCTACAGAACAGGTCATCTTATCCATTTGATTATTAAAATCCTCCTCTGTTGAAGTCAACCTCTAATGAGCATTCATGTGGTACACAAATACTTGCATGCTTTTTTTCCCACTCTGAAAGTTCTATCCATACCTCTTCCCCAAATCTCTTTGTCACCAATTTTCCAATCATGTTCCTTTCAAGTCCCTGACCATCCAGCCAAACCATGGCAAAGACCAATGAATCAGTATACAAACACACCCTGACCATTATTGTTTGAGTTCTATATAGTGGAATGATTTCCCTTCACTGTCCTTCTGGAATGTCTCAAAAAGGGGCTGCAGTGCTACGTGTGTCTACTTTCAGGTGGCACCTGCATATCATGCAGAACCAACTGTTAACCAGGCCTGAGGTTCCTCTTCCTTAGACAAGGAATTTGTATTGGTCAGCCAAAGGGGTGCTGATTCAAAATACCAGAAATCAGTTGGTTTTTATAAAGGGTATTTATCTGGGGTAGAAGCTTACAATTACCAGGCCATAAAGAATAAGTTACTTCCTTCACCAAAGTTTGTTGCCAAGTTTTGGAGCAAGATGGCTGCCAACATCTGCTAAAAGTTCAGGCTTCCTAGGTTCCTCTCTTCCAGGGGCTTGTGTCTCTCGGGGCTCAGGCTTGCTTCTCTCCACAAAGCCTGCTGTAGACTATCAGGCAAATAGCTCATCTCTTTTCCTAGGGCCTCCTCTCCTTCCCCATGACCAAGCTCCTCTGTGTGTGTACTTCCCCAGATTCCAGTATTAAAATTCTGCATCAGAACTCCAACTCTGTCCTTTGCCATGTCTTTTATCAGTGAGTCCCCACCCACTAAGGGGTGGTGACTCAACACCCTACTGACATGGCCCAATCAAAGCCCTAATCATAATTTAATCATACCCAGAGGAACAGACCAGTTTACAAACATATCCAATATCTATTTTTGAAATTCATAAATAATGCCAAACTGCTACAGAACTCCCCAAAAAGCCATAGTGGTGGGCTATAAAAGAGGAGGTAATATGGCAGGAGTGGTACACTTTGACATTTGGGCTACTTCTTATAACTAACTTTTGCTTTCAGGACCTGTGTGATACCTACTTCACATATACCACTTCCACTTTGTGAGGGAGTGCTCTGTCCATGCCCAAATTTATGGTAGGTGGGTCAGACAATATCCCAACATGATAGGAAACTCTGGTCTCATGGTAATTTGGTGGCCCTGGTTAAGTATTTAGTCTCTGTTAAGGTCCAATAGCAGGTTACAGCTGTTTCTCAAAAGGAAAGTAGTTATCTTCAGAGGATGACCAAACTTTGCTCCAAAATCCAAAGGGCTCACATATTAATTCTACTATAGGGGCCTGCCAAAGTCTCTAGATGGCAACTCTATTTGCCATTGACACTTCCAGCATTATTGTATCTGCTGGATCATATGGCCCAAGTGGGAGTGCAGCTTGTACAGCAGCCTGGACCTGTCACAGAGCCTTCTCTTGTTCCAGTCCCCCTTCATAACTAGCAGCTTTCCTGTTCACTTGGTAAATGGGCTGAAGTAGCACACCCAGTTGAGGAATACGTTGCCTCCAAAATCCAAAAAGACCAACTAAACAATGTACCTCCTTTATGGTCATAGGAGGGCCAGATCCAACAACTTATTCTTCATGTTAGAAAGGATATCTCAACATGCCCCACACCACTGGACACCTAGAAATTTCACCGAGGAGGAAGGCCCCTTTGTTTTTGTTGATTTTATTTCCCATCCTTTCTCATGCAAATACCTTACCAATAAGTCTAGAGTTATCACTACTTCTTTCTCAATAGGTTCATTCAACATCATATCAAGAATATAATGGACCAGTGTGATGTCTTGTGGGAGGGAGAGATGATCAAGGTCCCTGAGGACAACATTATGACATAGAGCTGGAGAGTTGCTATACACTTAAAGTAGGACAGTATATTTCCAGCTGAAAGCTGTTTCTGGTGGTCCTTACTAATGGTAATTGAGAATAAAGCATTTACTAACTCAATAGTTGCATTTGATGTACCAGAGTATATGTTATTTGCTCAAGCAATGATACCACATCTGAAACAGTAGTGACAATTAAAGTCACCACCAGGTTAAGTTTACGATGATCCACTGTAATCTTCCAAAATTCATCTCTTTTCTTCACAGTTAAGTCAGAAAGTTGAATGGGGATGTGGTGGGAATCACCACCCCTGCCTCTTTAAAGTCCTTAATCCCTCCAGAAATCCAGTATTACTTTTAACTTACTATTTTTTCTAGGTAGGGGCATGTTACAGTTGGTCAGTTTGATGTAATTATGAATTCCAAAAATATAATTAGACCATGCTTATAAACTGATCTGTTAATCTGGGCATGATTAAGGTGTTGACTGGGCCATGTCAATAGGGCGTTCAGCCCCACCCCTTAGTGGGTGGGGGAATCGAATATAAAAGGCATGACAAAGGACAGTTGAAACAGGTTTTTTTGAGAAGCAGTTCTGATGTTGGAGAAAAGCCCCCAGAAGAAGAAAAGTAAGCTGTTTGCCTGATAGTCTCCAGCTGCCATTGTGGAGGAACCTGAACAACTATGCCCAGAGAGAAATGCAGCCCCGGGAAGAGAGGAACAAAAGAAGCCTGAACCCTGGCAAATGTTGGCAGCTATCTTGCTCCAACGTGTGGCAATGAAGTTTGGTGAGAAGAAACTTAATGCTTATGGCCTGGTATCTGTGGACTTCTACCCCAAATAAATACCCTTTATAAAGACCAACCCATTTTTGGTATTTTACATTAGCACCCCTTTGGCTGACTAATACAGGGCAGTTCTAGTGCCTTCCACTTGGTTTTTCCTACCATAATAGCCCTCACTCCACAAATCAGGGACCCAATGTGGTGATTCTGTCTGTTGCTGAGTATGTCTACTCCAACTATATATCCTGGAACTGGAGAAATAACCACAGAATTGGTCCAGGGACCCACTGGACTCACTGTGAGATGGACTTGCTTGAGCTAAAACCCCAATAATCACCTGATCTCTTCAAGCCCTTATTCTGACTGGTGGACCACAGTGACATTTTGAGTCCTCTGAAATTAATGTCACTTTAGAGCCAGTGTCTAATAATCCCTAAAATATCTGATCATTTCCTTTTTCTGAATGCATGGTTACCCTGGTAAAAGGCCTATGGGAGCCCAGGATCTGGGCTGCACACCCACCTAAATGAAACACAGTCCAAAGCAGGGAGCCACTGACATAACCTGGATACTTAATAGTTAAAAAATAACAAGCCTCCCCTCAGTAAACTTTAATCCTTTCAAGGCTGTATACTCCCTTCCTGCAATAACATCACCAGACACTCATTTGTGCACTTCATGTACTCTTGCAGAAACTCTGTTCTCATACCCTAAGAATGTCTTTGTTCTGAGACCCCTTATATTGTCCCATCTTTACTTACTTTCATTCTCCAACTGGTCACTATCGGATACTCTTTCCTGTACAAAAGTCACAACAAAGCTCATGTCTGACCCAGTGCCATGTGTGTTCTTTGGTCATGTGGCTGCCACAAGTCATGCCCTTTAGGAGTTGGGTTGGAACAAGGCCATAGGTCTCTTTGGAGAAAGCTGGGAGGAAAATTAACAGTATGAAAATTTGGTAGTGTAACAGGATCCTTCCCCAAAGAGACATGGCCTTCCCCTCATTCAAGGACCTCTGGGTCTGTAAACTGTCTCAAGACTGGGAATTTATTAAGGGGCAACAGCACTTTATTTTGGTAATTCAACTTAAGGTTTTGTTCACTCAACCTAGAACTTTGCTGCTTATGTAGATCAAGTAGGAGTTTAGTAGACTGCCCATCTATTTTACTATGAGGTAATGCCACAGGTCTATGTGGTTCAGGGTCTTTTGATTGCTGCTTTGAGTCGCTTTTTGTTGTGGTAGTCATGCCCACCTTGTCTTTGGAGATTAAGTGCTGCTATATGGCTTCTGCCAGCCCAGGATCTGATCATCCCCATAGTGATTAAGGATTGTAGTTCTGTGACAGCAGTTCACACAGTAATATCTGACCTACAGAGAAGAACAACTGCAGTGCTCTTCAGGGAAGATGGAGTTAGTCTCACAAATTTATTCCTCACAGTCCTAATGAAAAGTGTGTACTCTGGACATTCCTCAGGTGTGTAGTCATGTCTTAAATGGTAAATGCATTCTAACATTCCAATTTCTCTAAGTCTTTGTATCTCTTCATCTACAGTATACCAGGGTTTATGGCCATCTCATCCTCAGGCATTATAGGCCATCATTTGGTCCATGTTTTAGCCAGCCACTTGAACAAGCTGTTAGGGCTTTTTCTAAAACCTTGAGGTAAAACATTGAATCTAGAATCTCTGTTTAGTGGGCCCATATCAATAAATTCATAGACTTCTTGGAAGATGAAATTGAAGTAGATAGGCAGAGCTCAACTCTCTCTCTCTTTCTCTCTCTCTCACATACACAAAACAATGGAAAAAGGGCAAAAACTTACCCTAGGGAACCTTGGGATTCTATAGAATGGGAAATTGTTGCATGTCATCCAGGAGGGAGAGACAGATAAAGAAGCCAAAGGAAAACCATGAGTTTCTCACCCTTGTGGCTGGAAATGACACATATATCTCCCCATCAAGGCAAATAGCCTTGGTAAAACCATTGGCTCACTGCAACCAACTGAGTGGGGGTATGCATTCCCTGGGAGGAAGAGGGGCCTGGCAGTGGGTGGAGATAGGTTTCTTTTCAGTGAGTGTAGCACTTTGGCATTTGATATAGTTACGAATTCCAAAAATAGATATTGGATTATGCTTGTAAACTGGTCTGTTCATCTGAGCATGACTAAATTATGATTAGGGCATTCTTTGGATCACGTCAGTAGGGTGTTGAGCCCCGTCCCTCAGTGGGTGTGGTCTCAAAGATAAAAGACATGGCAAAGGACAGAGAGAGAGTTTTTTGTGTTAGGGTTTTTGGAGTTGGAGTTCTGATGTGGAGTCTTGAGCTGGAGCCCCGGGAATAAGTCATACAGAGAAGCTTGGTCATGAGGAAGGAGAGAAGGCCCTGGGAATAGAGATGAGCTGTTCGCCTGACAGTTCATAGTTGGCCTTGTGGGGAAAGACAAAGCCTGGAGAGCTTCATAGTCTACAGCTGACCTTATGGGAAACAGAGGAGTTGAGCCCAGAGAGAAATGGAACCCTGGGAAGAGAGGAACCCAAGAAGCCTGAACCCTGGCAAGCCTCGGCAGCTGTCTTGCTCCAACATGTGGCAACAGACTTTGGTAAAGGAAGAAACTTATGCTTTATGGCCTGGTAACTGTAGGCTTCTACCCCAAATAAATACCCTTTATAAAGACCAATAGCTTCCTGGTATTTTGCATCAGCACCCCTTTGGCTGACTAATACAGTGAATTTGGTCAGTTGAGCCTCCTTTGAATCTCAAAAAAGACCTCAACCAGCACTGAGACAGTCCAAGATTGAGGGGAGAGGGGATCTGACCAGGCAAGCTGTCACATCCAGTTGCCCTGGGAGAGAGAGGAACTAGGTCAGTAAGGGGTGGATATAGGTGCCTAACCAGTCCAGCTCTGGCAAACTGTTAGAAGCCCAACTCACCTGAAGGAATGGGGCCAGGAAGATGCAGATAAGCTTTCAGAAGCATACTAACCTGTGGAGCCAGTGTAGTTCAGTGGAGGAATTCTTGCCTTGCATATATGAGGTCCCTGGTTAGATTTCCAGTACCTCCTAAGAGAAGGAATCCACCAGGTTATCAGGCACTCAGGCAGGACCTTATGACAGGGAGCATATAGACAGATAGTTTTTCTTATTTTAGGTCTTCTTGGATCTGTTATTTTTTTATTTTTTATTGCGTCCTATTCTTTTTCCCTTTTTTTTCTTTCTTTATTTTTTCTTTATTTTTATTTATTTATTTATTTTTGCTAAAACCTCATGCATAAGCTGCTAAGAGCCAGCTGCAGGGTGATTTATTGATGAGTACCAGCTGCCTGAGAAGCTCCTTAGGGGCTGAAGAGGGAAGGCTGTTTTTCCTGGGCTTTTTTTCCCTGGTTGTTGTTGTTTTGTTTCTTTTTGGTGTCTTTCCCCTTCTTTGTTTCCTTTTTTATTCTTTTACTTATTTTTTCTACCACTTTATTTTTTTCCCTTTCCTTCATTTTTCTATCTTTTGTCTTCTGTTGCTTTTCTTTTATTCTATGTCTACTTGTTTGGCCTTCATTTTCATTTTCTCTCTCTCTTTTATTCTTTTCCTCTCTTTTCATTTTTCTGGCCTTTTAATTCATTCTATTTTTTCCTTTATTTTATTTTTTGTTTCACTTTCTTCAATAACACATTTTTTCCTTATTACTTTGTATTTTTTATAGTATTTTACTCATATTATTTATTTTCCTAGCTCTTGTACAAAACCTCTTCTACCTTTTTTAATTATTATTACTATTATTCATTTTCTCTTCTTATCTCTTTCCTTTTTTCTGGTCCTAATAATTTTTAAACGTGAATGCAGAAAACTGCAAAGATATAGAATAAGAAGAACCAAGTGTTATAAAGGAACTTTACCAAACACACACACAAAAAAAACCAACAAAATAAAACCCTAGAGTAGAAAGAGAAGATAAAAAAAAAAAAAAAAACAACTAATAAGTCCACCAAGATAAACAGATGCCTAGAAACCAACAAAAATGACAAGCCATCTTAAGAAGCAAGAAGACATGGCCCAGTCTAATGAACAAACTAAAACACAGAAGGAGATGCACAACATGGAACAACTAATCAGAAATGTCCAAACAAATACTGTGAATCAACTTAAATGAAGGAAGAAATAAAAGATATTTAGAAGACACTGGGAAAACATACCATAGAAATTGTAAACATACAAAAAAGATAACAGATTAGATGGTGATGAATGGCACAATATAAGAAATAAAAAATACACTGTAATCACTTAACAGCAGATTGGAACAGGCAGAGGAAAGAATCAGTGATATCAAAGACAGTACATCTGAAATCAGACAGATTGAAGAAAAGATAGATAAAAAGATAGAAAAAGTCTAGCAGGGACTTAGGTATATGAATGACAATGTGAAACACACAAACTTACACATTATAGGCATCCCAGATGGAGAAGAGAAGGGAAAAGGGACAGAAGGAGTGTTGAAGAAAATAATGCCAGAAAATTTCCAACTTTTTTGAGGGATGTGGGCATACATGTCCAGGGAGTGCAGCATACCCCAAACAATATAAATCCTAACAGACCTACCCCAAGACATATACTTATCAAATTGCCCAATGCTCAAGACAAAGAGAGAATACTGAAAGCAGCAAGAGAAAAAAGATCCATCCCATACAAGGAAGCTCCATAAGATTAAGTGCTGATTTCTCATCTGAAACTATGGGGGCAAGAGGGCAGTGGCATGACATAGTTAAAATGGTAAAAGAAAAAAATTCCAACCAAGAATTTTGTATCCAGCAAAGCTGGCATTCTAAAATGAGAGCGAGTTCAAAATATTCACAGATAAACAGAAACCAAGAGAGTTTGTCAACAAGAAACTTGCCCTTCAAGTAATACTAAAGGGAGTTCTGCAGGTTGAAAGGAAAAAACAGGAGAGAGAGGGTTGGAGCAGAGTGTAGGAATGAAGATTATTGGTAAGAATAACTAAAAAGATAAAAGAGAGATAAAAACAACATAAGACATATATAAACCTAAAGAAAATATGGCTAATGGAAGCAATGCCTTGACAGTAATAACATTGAATGTTAATGGATTAAACTCTAGATTCAATAAAGAGACACAGATTGGCAGAATTAATAAGGAAATATGACCCATCTATATGTTATGTACAAGAAACTCACCTTAGACCCAGTGATGCAAGGAGGTTGTAAGTGGATGGTTGTAAAACAATTTTACATGCAAACAATAATCAAAAAAGGCAGGAGTAGCTAGACTAATATCAGACAAATTAGACACTAAATGCAAAACTATTGTAAGAAACAAAGAAGGACACTATACATTAATAAAATCGGTACTCTATCAAGAAGAAAGAACAATTATAAACATTTATGCACTTAACCAGGGTGCCTCAAAATACATGAGGAAAATATTGGAAAAACTAAGTAGAGAAAAAATGCCTCTAACATTATCAGTATTAGATAGAATATCTCAACAGATGATCAATAAAGAAACAGAGATACTGAATAATAAGTTATAGGGTCTAGACCTAATAGACATAAACAGAACATTACACCCAAAACAGCAAGATATACATTCTTCTCGAGCACAAATGAATCATTCTCCAGGATAGAGCAAATGCAAGGCCATAGAAAAACTCTCAACAAATTCAGAAAGATTGAAATTATACAAAATAATTTCTCTGACCACAATGGAATGAAGCTGGAGATCAGTAAGGGGCAGAGAACCAGAATAGGCACAAAACTATGGAAGTTAAACAGCACATTCTTAAACAATCTGTAGTTCAAGGAGGAAATTGCAAAAGATCAGTAACTACCTTGAAACAAATGAAATTGTCAGCACAACCTATCAAAACCTATGGGATGCACAAAAATCAGTGCTGAGAAGGAAAGTTATAGCCATAAACGCTTATATTAAAAAAGAAGAAAGAGCTAAAATCAAAGACCTAACTGCACACCTGGAGGAATAAGAAAAAGAACAACAAATAATCCCAAAGCAAGTTGAAAAAAGGAAATAAAAAAGATTAAAGCAGAGCTAAATAAAATAAAAAATGAGAAAAAAACTAGAAAAAAATTAACAGAAACAAAAGCTGGTTCTTTGAAAAGATTAATAAAATTGACAAACCCTTAGCTAGACTAATAAAGAAAAGAGAGCAGATGTAAATACATAAATAAGAAACAAAGAAGGGGATATAACCACTGACCCCACAGAAATAGAGTATCATAAGAGGAAACTTTGAAAAATTGAATGCCAACAAGATGGATAACTTTGAAGAAATAGACAAATTTCTAGAAACATACAAGCAGCCTACAGTGATGAAAGAAGAAATTGATGAACTCAACAGACAAATCACAAGTAATGAGATTGAATCAATCATCAAAACCCTCTCAACTAAGAAGACCTAATAAACAGAAGGCTTCACAGGTGAATTTGACCAATCATTCTGGAAAGAACTAACACCAATCCTGCTTAAAATCTTCCAAAAAATAGAAGTGGAGGGGACACTGCCTAACTCATTCTATGATGCCAACATCACTCTAATACCAAAGCCACACAAAGATGCCACAAGAAAGGAAATCTATAGACCAATCTCTCTAATGAACCTAGATGCTAAAACCCTCAACAAAATACTTTCTAATCGTATTCAGAAATACATCAAATGAATTACACACCATGTCCAAGTGGGTTTCATCTCTGGTATGCAAGGATGGTTCAACATAAGAAAAACAATCAATGTTATACACCACATAAACAAATTGAAAGAAAATAATCACCTGTTCATCTCTACTGTTGCAGAAAAAGCATTTGACAAAATACAGCACACTTTCCTGATAAAAGCACTTCAAAAGATAGGAATAAAAGGAAAGTTCCTGAACATGATAAAGGGTATTTTGAAAAACCCATAGCTAACATCATATTCAATGGTGAAATGCTAAAAGCTTACCCTCTAGGGACAAGAATAGGATGCCCACAGTCACTACTCTTAAACATGGTGTTAAAAGTACTTGCTCAAGCACTTAGGCAAGGAAAAGATATGAAAGGCATTGACATTGGAATGGAAGAAGTAAAAATTTCACTATTTGCAGATGACATGATCCTGTACATAGAAAACCCTGAGAAATCTACACCAAAGATTCTAAAGCTGATAAAAGAGTTCAGTAATATGGCAGAATAGAAGATCAACATACAAAAATGAGTAGAATTTCTGTACACCAATAATGAGCAATCTGAGGAACAAATCCATTTACAATAACAACAATCAAATACCTAGGAATAAACTTAACTAAAGATGTAAAGGACTTGTACACAGACAACTACACAGCATTGTTAAAAGAAATAAAAAAAGACCTAAATAATCGAAGAATATTCTCTGTTCATGGATTGGAAGACTAAACATGAAAAAGATGTCTTTCATACCCAAACTGATTTACAGATTTAATGCAAACCCAATAAAAATTACAACAGCCATTGAACTGAATTGGAAGAACTATTTATAAAATTTATTTGGAAGGGCAAGGAGTCCTGAATAGCCAAGGGCATACTGAAAAAGGAAAATGAAACTGGAGGAATCACACTACCTGACTTTAAAACACACTACAAATCTACAGTAGTCAAAACTGCATGGTATTGGCACAAGGATAGACATACTGATAAATGGAACAGAAGTGAGGATTCTGATGTAGATCCTCACATACACATTCAATTGATATTAGACAAGGCCACTAAGCCCACTCAACTGGGAGAGAAAGGCCTTTTGAACAATTGGTAGTTGGGGAACAGGATATCCATATCCAAAAGAATGAGAAAGGATCACCATCTCATGCCCTATAGAAAAATTAACTCAAAATATATCAAAGATTTAAATAAAAGAGCCAAGACCATAAAGCACCTGGAAAATAATGTAAGGACACATCTATGACATCTTGTATTAGCAAATGGTTTCATAAACTTTACAACCAAAGCACGACCAATTAAAGAAAAAATAGATAAATGGTACCTCCTCAAAATTAAAAATTTGTGCTTCAGAGGAGTTAGTCAAGAAAGTGAAAAGGCAGCATACTGGATGGAAGACAATATTTGGCAATGATCTATCAGATAGGGGCCTAATATCCAACATATATATAAAAAAATACTACATCTTTGAAAATAAAAGGACAAACCACCCATTTAAAAAGTAGGTAAGTGATTTGAATAGACACTTCTCCAAAGAAGAATTGCAAATGGCTAAAAAGCATATGAATAGATACTCAACATCACTACCTATTAGGGAAATGCAAATCAAAACTACAAAGAGATATCATATTATACCCATTATACTGGCAGTTATTAAAAAAAGAGGACTAAAATTGTTGGCAAGGATGTGGAAGAAAGGGGAACTCATCCACCACTGGTCGGAATGTATAATGGTGCAGGCATTGTGGAGGACAGTTTGGCAGTTCCTCAGGAAGCTAAATATAGAATTGTCATATGATCCAGCAATCCCAATGCTGGGTATATATATACCCAGAAGAATTGAAAGCAGGGACATGACCACATATATGCACACGAATGTTTATAGTGGCTTTATTCACTATTGCCAAAAGTTGAAAGCAGCCCAAATGTCCATCAACAGATGAACAGCTAAGCAAACTGTGGTATATACATAGAATGGAATATTACTCAGTTGTAAGAAAGAATACAGTATTAATGCACATCATAACATGGATGAATTTTGAAGACTTTATGTTGAGTGAAGTAAGCCAGGCACTGAAGGACAAATATTGCATGACCTCACTAATATTAATTAGGCAAATTAAGCAGACTCACAGAGCTAGTCTGGAAGACAGTAAGGAAGTAGAGAATAGAAAATAGAGAAAAGGGAGTAGTGAGCTGATGCCCATATGGACAATATCTATGATAAGGTGGAAGAATGTATTTGTATAGTGAATGAGCATGACAGTGATGCAGTGATGTGATTGAGTTCAGCGTTTCTGGTCAGGGAGGCAGTGTAGGTTGGGAGGGTTAAGTTGGCCTATCCATGGAACTGGGGGTAGTGTCGGGTGAAGGAGCATGTGAACTCTGGGGATTTGCAGGTCTGTGCTTAAAATTACAATCTTGGGAATGATCTTTTGGCAAATATGGCAGGGGAGCATTACTGGTGTAAGGTGTTGGATGTTGGGGGTGGGGTATGTAAGACAGGGTGCACCTGGGGCACGCTTCTATGGAATATATGAGTGTTCGTCTTGTCATAGTGTGTTATATCAGTGGGTGAATATCCACACAATAAACAAGAAAATATCAAAGTCCCATCCTTGGGAGTCCTGCTATATTCTCAATTAGAGGGATAAGAATCCCTCAAGAACATAGTCAGTACCCAATAAACGGAAACAGACCAATATATCAAACCTTCAATATTATTGCAAGTAACTATGAATCTTTTTCTTCAAAAATTGAAACTTATTGGTTATTATAGGTTCTGAGGGGAAGGGGAGGGTGAATAGAATAGATGGAATGCAGGGCATTTTCAGGGCATTAAAATTCAGCATGATCTTGCAATAACAGATACAGGTCACATCAAATTTCATCAAAACCTATAAAAATGTATGATTAAAATGTAAACCATAATGTAAACTATTGACCATGGTTAGTAGCAATACTTCAATATTTGTGCATCAATTGTAACAAATATACTACCCACATGTAAAATGTTATTAATAAGGGTGAGAGAAAATGGGGAACACATTGAGTATATGTGAGTACCCTATATTCTCTGTGTGACTTTTCTGTATACTAAAACTTCTTTGAAGATAAAATGAAAAAAAAAAAGGCACTGGGGGAATATATAGGAATATATGGAAGAAAATGTCACTGTACATACAAGACAACAAATCTCACAGTAATGAAAGACATGTCTAAATTTTTTTTTAAATTTTTATTACTTCAAATTCCTTTAATTTTTTTTATTTTAATGGTTATTTTAAAAATTATTATTTAATTTTCTTATTCATTTTATTTTGTTATTTTATTGGCTTCATTTTTGGATCACAGAAGGGTCACAAGAGTGGCAGAGGAGGATCACTGGTACAAAGTGTCATTGATGGGGAGATGCATGGGAAGGGATTCACTTAAGGCATGCCTCTAAGGCACATGAATATTTTCAAGGGTTCATGGGATAATATCGGTGGGTGGAGAGCCACACAATAACCGAAAGAATATTGAATGCCCATCTTGGGGAGTTTGCTACATTCTCTGATAGGACAGCAAGAATGCCCCGAGCACAAGGGCAGTGCCTAGTGAAGGAAGACAGAACATTATGCCAGGCCCTTAATATTGATGATTGTATTTATAAACCTTTTCTTATGAAATTGACTCTTAGTGTATTATTATATACTGCCTAAGAGTTACCTAGTGAAAACCTCCTTGTTGCTCAAATGTGGTCTCTCTCTAAGCTAAAGTCAGCATATAAACACACTACTTACCCCCCCACCTTCATCCCTGCATTGGGCATGACTCCCGGGGATTAGCCTCTCTGGCACCAAGGGATTATTACCTAGTACCAACTAGCAATGCATCTGGAAAAAGACCTTGATCAAAGGGGGGAAATAGTAAATATAAATGAGTTTTTATGGCTAGAGATTTCAAGTTGAATCAGGACATCATTCCAGAGGTATGCTTATGCATGTCTCAGTAGGATCTCACTGACTGCCAGAATAAACATTGCCTTAAATAGAGGGGCTCCTGAGGGCTCTAGAGACATTCAGAAATTATAAGCCAGACAGACAGCTCAGGAATTTGGCACCCTGTCAGTGGGCCTTACTTTGGAATTTATGCTCCCCAGTATAACACAGTTAGACTCATTTATAGGTTCTCTACACAAGGCTCTTTTGCCCCTTTTATCTGAACTTATAATTAGCAATGTACTTGATAAATATATGTTCCAAAGACTTAAATCTTAAGTCCGAGCAGGCCCAGAAACAAGTCCTCTAGTCTATTACAGCTATTATAGGTAGAAGCTGGGACCAATGAGTCTTAAGAGTAAAGAGGAAGGCTGAGTCCTCACAGACATCACCCACCATCTTTCCTCAACATGTGGCAACAGACTTTGGGTGAAAAAAAGTACCTTTTATGGTACCTAAAGAGTTGGACTCTTTAGGGCCTGGTAACTGTAAGATTTTACCCCAATTAAATACACTTTATAAAAGCTAACAGTTTTCTGGTACTTTGCATCATCACCCCTTTGGCTGACTATACAGAGGGCATATTTAAGGTACAAGAGAAAAGAGAAAAAACACAAACAACTGCCATCCAAGAATTCTATACCTGGCAAAACTGTATTTCAAAAACGTGGACAAGATTAAGTCATTCCCAAATAAACAAACACTGAAGGAGTTGTCACCACTACACTAGCCATGTAGAAGATGCTAAAGAGAGTTCTGCAAGTTGAAAGGAAAGAGCAATAGACAGTAGACTGTAGCTGAATAAAGAAATAAAAGACCATTAAGGGTATTGACAGGAGTAAATGAAAGTGCTAGTAGTATTGTATTTTGCGTTTGTAACTCTACTTTTAATTCTTACTTAAAAGGCAAATACATAATGTTTTGAATAATCAGTGCTTTTGGACTCATAATGTATAAATGTGTAATTTGTGACAAGAGCCACATAAAGAGGAGTAACAGAGAAGTATATGGGCATAGTTTCTGTATGATCTTTCAATTAACTTTTTATCAAAGCAAAAGAGATTGTTACAGTTTTAGGGTGTAAATTTAATCCCCATGGCAACTACAAGAAATAGGCAAAGTGGGAAAGGGGAATTAATGAGTATAGGGTTTCCGACTGGGGATATGGTAAATTTTTATTAATGGAACATTGTGAGTGTTCCACAATTTTGGAAAGTGACTGTGGTGTTTTGAAGCTATATGTATTAGAAAAACATGTTCTTAAATTTATAAATTCCTGTGGGTATGAACCCATTGTTATTAAGATATGCCACCAAGTGCCTTGTCATGTGACAAGCTAAGGGTGAAGAATCACTCGCAGCCAGCCCTAGAATAACAGTCCTCTACAAGAAAGCATCACCTTGATGACACTTTGATTTTGACTTTTTATCAGCCTTAAACCATGTGGGAATAAATTCCCATGGTTTAACCCAATCCATTTCACGATATTTGTTAGAACAACCTAGGAAACTAAAACAATGATTAATCTTATTGAATCGTATACTTGAGAGATTAAGACAGGATAGTTTATGTTATACACATGTTTCCACAATTAAAAGAGAGAGAGAGAAAGAGCATCTCTGGTGGCTTGAAACTGTATGTACCCTGAAAGTCATGTTTTAAAATCTAATCCATTCCTCTGTGTGTAAACATATTTTAAGTAGGGCCATTTGATGAGGTTACTTCAGTTAAGGCACGGCCCAGGTTGAGTATTAATCCACTTACTGGATTCCACTATAAATGGGATGAATACAGAGAGAGAGAGAATAAGATGTCACAGAAGCAAGAAGCTGAAATCAATGAAACCAGGAGAAGGACCAGAAAACACCACCATGTGCCTTTTCATGTGGCAGAGGAGTAAAGTACCACTGGCCATCAGTCTTTGGGAAAAAAAGCAGCACCCTGGTGATGACTTGATTTGGGCATTTTCACAGCCTCAAAACTGTAAGCTTGTAATCTAATAAATTCCCACTGTTAAAAGCCAACATATTTTGTGGTATATTGTATTCAGCAACTTAGCAAACTAAAACAACAACTAAGGAGACAGTGACAATTAAATACAATACATGGTCCTGAATGGGATCTAACAAGAGAGGAAAAATGGTTCATAGAGACATTATTGGAGCATATGAGAAATTTGGAATATGTAGTACACTTTATGTCAATGTTAAAGATCTTGAACTTGATAACTGCACTTAAGGTGTTTATATAAGTGAATATCCTTGTTTTTAGGAAATTTGCCTAAGATTAATAAGTATTCAAGGAGCATGATATATACAACTATACTCAAGTGTTCAGGTATTGGACAGGTAAATGAAAGAAGGAAAGGGAAGGGGAGGAGGAGGGAGGGGGGAGGAAGGAAGGAAGGAAGGAAGGAAGGAAGGAAGGAAGGAAGGAAGGAAGGAAGGAAGGAAGGAAGGAAGGAA
>JAKSZT010052319.1:85083-294046 GCA_026826555.1 Tolypeutes matacus | reverse complement strand
AGAGAGAGAGGGTGGGAGGGAGGGAGGAAGGAAGGAAGAGAAAGAAAAAGAAAAAAGAAAAGAGGGAAGGAGGGAAGGAGGGGAGAAAGGAAGAAAGAGGGAAGGGCGGAGGAGGAAGGAAGGAAGGAGATTGGACAGATGATTGAGAAAGAAAGAGAATGATATGACAAATATGGCAAAATGTTAAAAATTCATGTATCTGTGTATCAGGGGTGGAAGTTGTAGGCATGATGGAGTTCTTTTTATGGGATACATGTTATTTTTGTAACTGTCCTTTAAGTTTAAAAGTATTTCAAAATTAAAAATTAAAAACGAACAAAACAAAACACAAAAAACTTACAATCTGACTTTCCAAAAGCAATAATGAGTTAAAGTCAAATCACTGTGTTCAAAATGCAAGGAAATTTTTCAAAGTTTCAATTGTACCAATTGTGTACAAACTATCTATGAAGACCAAGGACAAGACATTCACTTTCTCAATAAAAATAGAGAATTGACCATCAACAGTCTCTCCATAAATATGTATGTGTGTTTATGGCATTTAAAAAAACATTAAATGACAACAAAAATTGATAAGAAAACTCTGAAATACAAATTAAACAGATATACAAATTTAAGCAAATGTATTCTGTTTAAAAATAGCAATAATGTCTCATTTTTTTGATCATAATAATTGGGGATGATGGGTATTAGAGCATTTTAATATATTTTTATTGACCTAGAGGATAATTGATCAGTTTATGAAGGCAACTTAATTATTATTAGATTTCAAAAGTGACTTCTTAAAAAATTAGAACTAGGAAATATATATTCCAGATTAATATAGGAGGAAATTGGGGGAATAAAACTAATCATTTGAAAATAATGCTAAAAAGTGAAGAAAAATAATATCAGAATATATTACATTACAATAAAAAGAATGTTACCAAATTTTCAAGGAACAGATACACAAATATTACCTAGCACGAAAAATTAAGAATATTCACTATCTAATTTTAAGAGATTTTCTACTAACACCAGACCAAAAGAAATAAAGAAAATTATATGGCACTTCATGCTCATGAATATGGATACAATACATTTCAACAAGGCATTGGAAAACTTTATCAGACAATATTTTAAAATTACAAGAGATTATAGTTCAATTAGTTTTATTCCCCATGTGCAAGTTTGGATTATCAACAGAAAAACTATTGTTATTTCCTTTCCATAAAGTGATTAAAGAAGAAAAAATAGTCAGTCCTCATTGTTCATGGATTCTGTGTTTGTGAATTTTCCTACTTACTAAAATTTATTTGTTACGCCAAAATCAATGATAATGATTCCTTCTTAGTCATTTGCAAAAATGCACAATGTAGGGAGAAATGTGAGTACCCAAAGTGCACTTTCCCAGCTGAGTTCAAAAGATAACCTTTTGCCTTCTTGTTTCAGCTCTCATACTGTAAACATGTTCTATTTATGGTATATTTAGTGCCATGTTTTTTGACTTTTTGTGTTTCTTTTGGGTGGTTCTGTTGCTTAAAATGGCTCCCAAGCAGAGTGCTGAAGTGCTCTTCAGTGTTCTTAAGCACAAGAAGGCTGTGCCGTGCCTTCTGGAGAAAATACATGTATTAGATGGACTCTGTTCAGGCATAAGTTATAGTGCTCTTAGTCGTGAGTTCAATGTTAATGAATCAACTATATACACTAAACAAGGTGTCTTTCAATAGAAACACACATAAAAAAAGTTATGAATTGATCAGTGGGTGAAAATTTTGTAACCCGAGACTCATAGGAACTTAACCGGATATTTCTTCTAGAGGCACTGATTCAGCATTTGCTAATTTGCTGTTCATAGCAACTTTACAGGACATAAGTACTAGAAAAAAAATGAGAATGAACCACATGTGAGCAAGTGAATAAGTACAGACAAAGCTAATAGATCCTCATAGAAATGTTAATATTTCAAAAGCCATGAGCTTTTTCATACCAGCATTATTTGCAACAGCAAGAAAATCAAAGCAGCCAAAATTACCTCAAAATAAGAAAATGGGCAAATAAATTATGCATCTATACATTAGAATTCATTATAGGAGGGTAAATAAATGAGCTGTGGCCACACAAATCAAAATGGATCAATCTGAGAAGAATATATTGGTGAGCAAAAATAAAATAAGTAATACATCCGGTCTGGCACAAATTATATAAAGATCAAAAGGATAAAAAGCTAAGGAAATATATATTTAGTTAATAAAATTATTTTAAAAAACAAGAAAAAATATACTATAAATAGTGATACCTCCCAGAGAGGGTGGGTAAAAGAAGAGGCTGGAACTGGAGAGTCATGCAATTAAAAAGGGTCGTGGGGTATTTTAACTCTACTGGTAATGCTTGGCTAGATAATCCAGATATTGGATACTTGATTGCTATTGCTCATTTTATTACTGTTTTACCATATATGTTTTGTGATATTTTATAACATATAAAACCATGTTTATTAGATATTTCCTAATAAAAAAGTTATTTGATATTTGTAACTAGCAGAGCTATTATATAGGTATGTCAGTGGTTGAAAGGGAAAATCTAAGGTCATATATATAATTAGAAGGAAAACTAAAACCTGTAACATGGAACTGTATAAGAAAGTAAACTCACAAATCACGAATAAGGGGGATATTGCATATATGATTGCTTTTACAAAATATAAATACAAATATACTAGAGAGAAGGAAAAAGAATAGCAGCTATGTACGGGAGGGGAAGCATCAAGAGATTCAGAGGTGATGAGTTTTGTTTGTTTGTTTTGTGTGTATTATTATTATTATTGGAATAATGAAAGGGCTCTAAGAATGACTGAAGTGATGAATGCACAAATATCTGATAACACCGAACACCATTGATTGTACTCTTTGGATGGATTTATGCTTTATTAATATGTATCAATAAAATTAATTTGTTAAAAAAATCAATCATCTGGCTTTGTTTAATGCAGGGATCAGCAAACAACGGCCCACAATTTTCTGTACCACTAGTTACACTCAATGCTTCATTTAGAGCAAGTAAAACTGAGGGCCATGGGTCATATTCACCCACCGCCTATTTTTGTAAAAAAATTTTTTTGAAACATACACATCCCATTGGTTTATATATTTGCTATGGCTTCTTTCATGAAACAGCAGCAGAGCTGAATATTGGAACTGAGACCTTAAGGACAGCAAAGCCTAGAATATGTACTAACTTGCCTGTAGCAGTTTGGTATTGTTTATGAATTCCAAAAATAGATATTGGATTATGTTTGTAAACTGGTCTGTCCCTCCAGGCACATTAGATTACATTGGATTCAGAGGTTTCACTTTTACTTGATTAAATAATGATTAAATATTTGATTGGGCCATGTCACTAGGACATGAGATACCACCCACAGAGAAGGGAGGTTGGAGTTTTGAGCGCAGAGAAGCAAAACAGCTGAGCCTGGAGGGACTCAAGCCCCTGGGAAAGACACAGTGCTGGTCACCTGATAGTCTACAGCTTGCCTTGTGGAGAGAGCAGGGCAAATGAACCCAGAGGGAAACAAGCCCTTGGAAGAGAGGAACCCAGAAAGCCTGAACTTTTGGTAGATGTCAGCAGCTATCTTGCTCCAACACATGGCAACAGACTTTGGTGAGGGAAGTAACTTATGTTTCATGTCCTGGTAACTGTAAGCTTCTACCCCAAATAAATACCCTTTATAAAAGCCAACTGATTTCTGATATTTTGCATCAGTACTCCTTTGGCTGACTAGTACACTAGGTCACACCTTACTGAAGTAACCTCATAAAAAGTAGTGACATATTCGGTATATCTCCTATGCAGGAAGATAAAGTTTCAGTGGAATCAATACAGTAGAAATAAAGAGAAATTAACTTACTGGGCATTTATGAAGGTTTTGGGAGATACTGAGTTTCCCACCATAAGAATATAGAGAGTTGATATTAAATATTCAAATATTAAAGGAGAGATTGAACTCTGCAGACTAAGAGCTGCAGACTAAGAGCTGGTAATTACCAAATTGATTGATATTTCAGTTATTTTTTATGAATACGATAATTTTTATTTTCCAGCAATTGGCCAATTTATACAAAATCAGAATTGCCCTAATAATGGAACTATATCTCATATTTGCTTGGCTTTATTTAATACAGTTAGTAAAATGATCTTCATATAGTAGATATCCACTTAAATGTAAGGTTCAACATATTGCATGAGCAGGGCGGAAAAAGATTGCTAAATCCAAGTACCAACAATGAGGTAAGTAATATAGATATTTGGCTGCTTATCTTGTTTAAAGTGATATCATACTTTTTAGAAAATATTAATAAAGATATTATTGAAAATTATTGAAGATAATTTGAATGTCAAAAAACTATTTTTGAGGCACATTTAGATAAATAATGTAGTAAATGTAACTTTACCTTGCAGGCTGATGCAAGACCTCCATTTATCATTATGCATTAGTTTAATTGCATAATAGATAAAGTAATCTTTCTTTACCACAAGTAAAAGTTCCAGGGGAAAAAAATTGGCACGTGGATAGGAAAATAATTCTTTTTTTTTTTTTTCTAATTTTATTTTCTTAATTTTCACAGTTACAAAAAGGGATAAAGCATTGAGAGATTTGAGAATTAGGTTAAAAGGCTCTGTGACCCCAGACATAATTGATGCATTACAGCTATTTAAAAAATTATATAGAATTATTGAATATAACTGCTTAATTTTTTAATTACAATGCTTTTATTTAAAATACCCTATTTATCAAATGGACTTGAAAAATTCTGATTTAAATGGAATGAAGTACATCTATTACATTGACTCTCTTTAAAATGATCTGAAATTGGAAAACAAAAACAATTGTTACAGTTTTATACTTTGAAAATATGACTTTAACCATATGACATCATTTAATGTTTTTCATTATATTCAATTAAGCTTTGATCTATGCTTTCTGAAAGATATAAAGTCGAAGCAATTTCCATAATTGGGATATTTTAATGTAATATATCTTGTTACTTACTAAAAAGGTTGTCACACTTGTCAACCAATTAATCCCTATATCCTTATATAACCCTTTCAGGATTTCTTGAAGGCAATTTAATTTTTTTGTGCATCTCACATTCCAGTGTGCTCTTTTCAGAGCCCATTCATTACCTCCGTGTTCATGCATGTGTTTACCTCTTTGCAATTTTGTTAGGGGAATGTGGCAGGAAACCACAGAAAACTCTTGCTTGGCAGGCCCCAGGGACTCTTAGTCACTTGCCATGTGTAAATTTTTATTTTATTAGGGAAAACATGGACTAGAGAAACTATCACAAAGTAAGCATTCTACCAAAAGACTTGGACCAAAGAAGGAATTTACATTTTACAAAATAGTGGTGGAAGAAATGTATAAGAAAAATTGCAGGCCTTATTTTCTATTGATTTCAATGGGAAAAGACTGAAATCTCCTACTCCATGCTACCATATGAGAATTAAAAAAAAAAAAAACTGTAATTGGAGGTTGTCGTTCTAAAAATGGTTTGTCCATTCTTAGTAAAAGATGGACAAACAAGCTTCACTCCAGGGGATGTGAGCCCCGGGTTGAGTCCAAAGAAATCCCATCAAGAATTAATCTCTCTTTATCTACACTTTCTAAGATGGCATGTATGTGAGTGCACATGTGTACACATGAGCTGATAGGCATGTTTGGGGCCTCTTCACTCTTTAGAGTTTTGAAACAATTCAAAAAGAAAACTCACAACACAGTGCGTGTAGTACCTAAATTTGAATTAAAACTATTTTCATTATAATATGAAAGTGATTTTGGAAGAACCTTTTTTTCTTTTAGTTCTTATACCTAATGTGGAGTTTTAATTCTGTACCTTCTTTTAAAAAACAATTAATAAATCCTTGTGAGGTAAATGAAATTTCAAAACTTGGTCAAGAATTCCACTAAATCAAGAGTTATGGCTTGTATTAATCAGAGTTCTCTCGGCAACAGAATCAACAGGAGATACCTGTAAAGAGTATGAGATTTGATAAGATTCTCTCATGTGACTGTGGGGATGCACAAGTCCAGGTTCTGCAGGCAGGCTGCAAACCAGGGGCTCCAATGAAAGTCCAATGAAGTTCCTGATGAGTTTCCAGGAGACATTGGCTGTCCAAAGGTGAGCTGGGAAATTCTCTCTGAACGCTGAAATCACTTCCTCTTTTAAAGCATTCCACTGATTGGATAAAACATCACTCATTGCTGATGTTAATCTCTCTGGTTGATCGTAGATTTAATCAGCCATCTATGCAGTAAACTCACTGATGACTAAAGCCCATAAATGTCCTATGTTACAGTTAGCCCAGTGCTTGCTTGACCAAACAACTGGAGACAATTACTTGGCCAATTTGACGCATTAGCCTAACCAAAACAGTCCACCCATTGTCAACTCAGCAACCATGTACATTATCTTAAACCATACTTAGTCTCTAAGTAAAAACAATAACAGACATGCATAAATATATATATATGTTTCCATCTAAAAATGTTTAACTCTCCTGTTTACAACCAGAAATGCATTAATTCCCTACAGAATGAGGACCAAGTCCTTGGGTAATAGTCACTCTTAAACTTGAAATCCTTAAATATTATGGCATGAAACTAATACAACTTATCATGTGATAAGGGAAAAGATTGGAGAAGAAAACAAAGAAATTCGTTTTATGTACATGTGCAATCATACTCATAACAAAACAAGGAAGAAATATTCATGACTATTACAGTCCTCATTTCTGTAACTGGTTATGTGGTCAAAGTTCATATTTATCACGACCTTCTTCCACTACCCATTCCATGTTCTCATTACCCTCAGCAAGCACTGCAGCTGACCATGGTTCTTTCCCTAGTGGGGTGACCCAACGTTCATTCCTTAAGATTCTGGGCCATTGTTAGTCCTGCTTGGATTGGGTTGTTGTAATTTTCCATTGACTTTAATCACAGGGTATGGCAGTATTAAAAGACACCCTAGAGGAAGAAGCTGTGGCTCAATTGGTTGGGTTCCCATTTACCATATGGGAGGTTCCGGGTTCAATTCCCAGGTCCTCCTGGTGAAGGCAAGCTGGCCCACATGGTGTGGTGCAGTGAGTTGACGGCATGTGCGACGCAGTGAACTGGCGCAGCAAGATGATGCAACAAAGGGAGACAAGTAGACAGAAAAATACAAAGCAAATGGACACAGCGAGCACAAGCAGCAAGGGGGGAATAAATAAATAAATAAAAATAAATCTTAAGAAAAAAAAGATGCCCTAGAGGATCTCCTGTATTCCAGGAAAACTCTTCTTTACCTTCATTATGTAGATGCAGTCCTAGTCCCTTTGATAGTAAGGATCAATCACCCCAGCCAGTACAATAATTCCCTTCTTTGTCTGTTGATTCAGAGGTAAGAGGAGCCCAAAATGGGCAGTTGACAGTCTTAATCTCCAATTCAATGGAACCATTGCTGTGTTCCCTGGTGGTAGCACTCAACCTTTTGGAACTAAGACCTGTGACCAAAAGAGCTTAAGGCTGCAGGTACAGGAAACAAAAATTTTCCTAATGTATCACTAAGGGTAATAGTGAGTGGTGCTACTCCCATTTCCACCACTTGATTACTGGACCCATAAATCCTGGTTATGGGAGAAACAGCACCATAAAGTTGATGCTGATTTAGAGCATACACAGCTTCTTGGAGAACATTGCCTCCCTCCCTCCCCAAGGTATTGCCACCTAGTTGGCACCAAAATTGAGTCTTCAAAAGGCCATTCCACTGTTCCACCAATCCAGCTGCTTCAGGATAAAAGGGAACATGGTAAGATCAGTGAATTCTATGGGCATATACCCATTCCTGCACATCATTTGCTGTGAAATGGGTTCCTTGATCAGAAGCTATGTAGTGTGCAATGTCAGGGCAGTAGATAAGACATTCAGTAAGTCCACAGATGGTAATTTTGGGAGATGTATTGCATGCAGGAAATGCAAACCCATATCTGGAATATGTGTCTATTCCAATTAAATCGCTGAGACTTCTGGGAAGATGGCAGACTAGTAAGACATGGGAGTCTCTTCTCCAGAAAAATAGCTAGAGGACAAGCTGATACAGCCCCCAAAAAGATCTTCTAGGGTTTAGGACAGCAGGTGAAGGCTGCATACCACACAGAGAAGAGAGGGACAAAAGAGGGAAATCACGATGACAGAACTGTGAGTTGGAACCAGCAGCAGCTGCTGCTGCCAGCACCTTCCCCCACATTAAAGACTCTTTAGAATTCTCAGGCCACTGGGCCTGTGACTACAGACAAAGGGGGCTCAAGGGATCTACCACACCAGGAAAGGGGAGAGAGAGGGACACAGCCTAAGGCTGACTCAGGTTCTGACCCGCAAATTTGGTTTGTGGTGCCCCACAGGCCCTTCTAGGCTAGGTGAGACCACACAGTGCTTTTCCCTGGGAGCTGGTGAAGAAATCTGACCCTCACAATCTCCCTCTTTTCTAGCATAGACTAATTGTTGAGGACTCCACAGGAGATGGGAGAGAGATCCTGGGGCTGACTCAGCTTTTGACTCACAGGTTTGGTCTGCCTTGTCCTGAGAGCCCTTCTAGGCTGTGCCATTGTTTGCTTTGGTGCCTGCAAGGGGCTACATATATACAAACCTCCCAATCTCCTCCTCTACTAACAGGGACTGATTGTTGAGGACTCAGAGGGGAGTGGAAATATTTCCTAGCTGGAAAAAGGGAAGGGGTTGCCAGAGAAGACTGGAGAACTGTCTCAGAAAGTTTGAATTACAAGGCTCTTAGCCTCTAGATAGGAAGCTCTATCACAGTGATCTGGTCTGTCACCTCACACTCGGACCAGGCATTGAATTGAGAGCTGCCAAAGAGTGCCATCTCCTGGCAGACAAAGGAAGTGCACATAAAATTAAAAATAAGTAGGAGAGGCTTTTCCTGGCCTCTATAGCCTCCCTGCCCAAGGCCCTAGGAAGCGACTCTACAACCAATTACTGGGTCCAGTGCCCAGTCTTGAGCAATCAGCAGGACAATCCTAACAATCCAGGTCGAGCCAAAAATCAAAGAGCTGTGGTAACTCACAGCCTCCTGCCACTAAATCCCTATGAAAGAGAAAGAGATTGAGCATCTGAGTAAACTACATCCTAACCCAATGCCTAAACACCAGCAAAAAATTATGAGCCATACTAAGAAAATAAAAGACATGGCCCAAGAAAAGAAATACATCAATGTCCCAGAAGAGATGCAGAATTTGAGAGAACTATTCAGCGAGATGAGCACAAATTTCCAAAATCAAATTAATGAGTTGAAAGGCAATATAGTTAAAGAGATAAATGACATCAAAAAGACATTGAGTGAATGCAAAGAAGAATTTGAAATCCTGAACAAAAAAGTAATGGACTTCGTGGGAATGAAAGACTCAATAGGTGAGGTAAAAAACACATATGAGGCATACAACAACAGAATCGAAATAATAGAAGAAAGAATAAGTGATACCAAGACAGAGCAGCTAAAATTGAAGAGAAAAGAATGGAAAAAATTGAGCAGGGGCTCAGAGAGTTGAATGACAACACAAAATGCAACAACATACGTGTCATGGCAGTTCCAGAAGGGGAAGAAAAGGGAAAAGAGGCAGAAAGAGTATCTGAGGAAATAATGGCTGAAAATTTCCCAGCTCTCATGAAAGAAATGGACTTACATGACCAAGAAGCACACCATACCCCAATGAGAATAAATCCAAATAGACCTACTCCGAGACACATACTACTCAGAATGTCAAATGTCAAAGATAAAGAGAAAATTCTCAGAGCAGCAAGAGAGAAGCAAACAATCATGTACAAGGGATGTCCAGTAAGACCTAGTGCAGATTTCTCTTCAGAAACCATGGAGGTGAGAAGACAGTGGTTTGATACAATTAGGAAACTGGAAGAGAAAAACTGCCAGCTGAGAATTCTTTATCCAGCAAAACTGTCCTTCAAATATGAAGGTGAGTATAAAATATTCACAAACAAACAGAAACTAAGAGAGTTTGCAAAAAAAAAACCCACCTTTGCAGGAAATATTAAAGGAAGCCTTAGCACCTGAAAGAAAAAGACAGGAGACAGAGGCTTGGAGGAGAGTATAGAAGAAAGAATAGCAGAAAGTATAACCGAAAGAGTAAAAATAAAGACAAAAACAAGATGACATATGAAAACCAAAGGATAAAATGGAGGAAGTAAACAGTGCATTTACAGTAATATCATTGAATGTGAATGGATTATACTCCCCAATCAAAAGATACAGGCTGATAGAATGGATTAAAAAAAAACATGAACCATCCATATTTTGCTTACAAGAAACTCACCTTAGACCCAGGGATACAAACCGGCTGAGAGTGAAAGGTTGGAAAAAGATACTCCACATGAATAGTAACCAGTAAAAAACAGTAATCAGAAAAGAGCAGGGGTAGCTATACTAATATCAGACAAAACAGACTTTAAATGCAAAAAAGTTATAAGAGATACAGAAAGCCATTATATATTAATAAAAGGGATGATCCATGAGGAAGATATATCTATGCACCTAACCAGGATGCCCCAAATATATGAGACCAACTCTGACAAAACTGAAAGGAGAAATAGAAATAGACATTTCTACAATAATCATTGGAGACTTCAACACCCCACTCACATCATTAGATAGAACAACTAAACAGAAGATCAACAAGGAAACAGAGAACTTGAACAATATGATAAACAAGTTAGACCTAACAGACATATACAGAACACTGCATCCAAACTCAGTGGGTTATACATTCTTCTCAAGTGCCCATGGATTTTTCTCCAGGATAGACCACATGTTAGGTCACAATTCAGCTCTCAATAAGTATAAAAAGACTGAAATTATACAAAGCACCTTCTCAGATGATAATGGAATGAAACTAGAAGTCAATAATAGACAGGAAAAAAGTAAATTTGCAAATGTGTGGAGAGTGAACAACACACTCCTAAATAATCGGTGTGTCAAAGAAGAAACTACAAGTGAAATCAGTAAATATATTGAGACAAATGTAAATGAGAACACAATGTATCAAAACTTATGGGATACAGCAAAGGCAGTCTTGAGAGGGAAATTTATAGCCCTAAATACCTATATTAAAAAACAAGAAAGAGATAAACTCAAAGATTTAACCGAACAACTAGAGAAACTAGAAAAAGAATAGCAAACAAATCCCAAAGCAAGCAGAAGGAAAGAAATATTAAAGAATAGAGCAGAAATAAATGAAAATGAGAACAGAAAAACAATAGAAAAAATCAGCAAAACCAAAAACTGGTTCTTTGAGAAGATTAATAAAATTGACAAACCTCTAGCTAGACTAACAAAGAAAAAAAGAGAGAAGATACAAATAAATACAATCAGAAATGAAAGGGGGGAAGTTACAAATGATCTCACAGAAATAAAATGAATCATAAGAGGATATTATGAGAAACTATATGCCAACAAACTAGACAACCTAGATGAAATGGACAAATTTCTAGAAACGCACAACCAACCTACACTGATGCTACAAGAAACACAAGAACTTAACAAACCAATCACATTTAAGGAGATTGAATCCATCATCAAAAAATCTCCCAGCAAAGAAAAGTCCAGGACAGATGGCTTCCAGGTGAATTCTACCAAGCATTTTGCAAAGAATTAACACCAATTCTGTTTAAACTCTTCCAAAAAATTGAAGAGAAGGGAAAATTACCCAACACATTTTATGAAGCCAGCATCACCCTAATACCAAAGCCAGATAAAGATTCTACAAGAAAAGAAAATTACAGACCAATCTCTCTAATGAACATAGATGCAAAAATTCTCAACAAAATACTTGCAAATCGAATCCGACAGCATATCAAAACACTTATACATCATGACTAAGTGGGGTTTATTCCTGGTATGCAAGGCTGGTTCAACATAAGAAAATCAACCAATGTAATACACCACATTAACAAATTGAAGGAAAAAAACCACATGATCATCTCAATAGATGCAGAAAAGGCATTTGACAAAATCCAGCATCCTTTGTTGATAAAAATACTTCAAAGATAGGAATAAAAGGAAAATTCCTCAATATGATAAAAGGCATATATGAAAAACCCACAGCCAACATCATACTCAATGGGGAAAGGTTGAAAGCTTTCCCTCTAAAATCGGAAACAAGACAAGGATACCCACTGTCACCATTGTTATTCAACATTGTACTAGAAGTTCCAGCTAGGGCAATTAGACAAGAAAAAAAACTAAAGGCATCCAAATAGGAAAAGAGGAAGTAAAACTCTCACTATTTGCAGATGACATGATCCTGTACTTAGAAAATCCTGAAGTATTCACGACAAAGCTACTTGAACTAATAAATGAGTTCAGCAAAGTGGCAGGATTCAAGATCAACACGCAAAAATCAGTAATGTTTTTGCACACTAGTACTGAAAAACCTGAGGAGGAAATCAGGGGGAAAAATTCCATTTTCAATAACAACAAAAGACTCAAATGCCTAGGAGTTAATTTAACCAAAGAAGTATAGGACCTATATGCAGAAAACTACAAAACAATACTAAAAGTAATTTAAAAAGACCTAAACAAATGGAAAGACATTCCGTGTTCATGGATTGGAAAAATAAATATCATGAAGATGTCAATCTTACCCAAACTGATTTATAGATTCAATGCAATACCAATCAAAATCCCAACAGCTTACTTTACAGAATTAGAGAAAGCAATTACCAAATTCATCTGGAAGGGTAAATGCACCTGAATAGCCAAAAGCATTCTAAAAAAGAAGAGCGACATGGGAGGAATTTCACTGCCTGACCTTGAAACATATTACAAAGCTACAGTGGTCAAAACAGCATGGTACTGGCATAAAGATAGACACATCGATCAGTGGAATAGAATTGAGAACCCAGAAATAAACCTTCACCTATACAGTCAACTGGTTTTTGACAAACCTACCAAGCCCAGGCTAACAGGAAAGAACTGTCTCTTCAACAAATGGTGTTGGGAGAACTGGATATCTATAACCTAAAGAATGAAAGAGGACCCCTATCTCACCCCCTATACAAGAATCAACTCAAAATGGATCAAAGATCTAAATATAAAAGCCAGGACCATAAAACTATTAGAAGAAAATGTAGGGAAACATCTCCAAGATCTTGTAGTAGGTTGTGGTTTCTTGAAACTTACACCCAAAGCACGTGCAACAAAAGAAAAAAATAGATAAATGGGACCTCCTCAAAATTAGGCACTTTTGCACCTCACAGGACTTTGCCAAAAGGGTGAAAAGGCAGCCAACTCAATGGGAAAAAATATTTGGAAATCACATATCTGATAAGGGTTTAATATCCAGTATATATAAAGAGATGTTACAACTCAACAATAAAAAGACAAATGACCCAATTAAAAAATGGGCAAAAGACTTGAATAGACATTTTTCCAAAGAAGAAATACAATGGCAAAAAAGACACATGAAGAAATGCTCAACATCACTCAGGATTAGGGAAATGCAAATCAAAACTACAATGAGATTTCATTTCACACCTGTTAGAACGGCCACTATTAAAAAGACAGAGAACTACAAGTGTTGGAGAGGATGTGGAGAGATAGGAACACTTCTTCACTGTTGGTGGGAATGCAGAATGGTACAGCCACTATGGAGGACTGTTTGGCAGTTCCTAAAGAAGTTGAATATAGACATGCCACATGACCCAGCAATACCACCAATGTGTATATACCCAGAAGAGTTGAGAGAAGTGACACGAACAGACATCTGCACACCAATGTTCATAGCAACATTATTCACTATTGCCAAAAGCTGGAAACAACCCAGGTGTCCATCCACAGACTAATGGATAAACAAACTGTGGTCTAGTCACATGATGGAATATCATGCAGCTGTAAGAAGAAATGAAGTCGTAAAGCATATGACAACATGGATAAACCTGGAGGACATTATGTTGAACGAAGCAAGCCAGACACAAAAGGACAAATATTGTATGAATGAGTTACTATGAACCAAATATATTGTGTAACATATTGTTTGATTAAAAAAAAATTATATGTATTCATTACATTTAATTGAGAAATGTATATATTTATTCATCTGTGTTTACTTTTTAGTTTTTAATTGTTTATATTTTCAATTACTAAAAGTACAAAATAAAGTTAAAAAGAAAATAAATCACTGCCCCTTCCATAGTTTAAGTGGTCCAATGTAATCAACCTGCCACCAGGTAGCAGGCTGATCACCTCAAGGAATGGTGCTATATCGGGGGCTAGTGTGGGTCTCTGATGCTGGCAGATTGGGCACTCAGCAATGGCTGTAGCCAAGTCAACCATGTTTTGGGCAAGTCCACTTTGCTGAGCCCATGCATAACCTCCATCCACTTTCAGGTGGTACCTACATATCGGGCAGAACCATCTGTAAACCAGGCTGAGTTTTCTCATCCTCAGTCAAGTGATTGTAAGGGACTCCCCAAGATACCAAAAATGTAGGCTGGGAAAGAGAAGGTAACATGGCAGGAGTGGTGACCATGGGCATTTAAATTACTTACTCATGTAATTTACTTGTGCCTTCAGGACCTGCTTGAGCCCTATCTCATATATACCACTTCTACTTTATTATGGAGTGCTGCTGTGCATGCCCAACATTATGGTTTGGTGGGTCAGACAATACCCAGCTAATGATAGGCAACTCAGGTCTCATGGTAACTTGAGTTAAGGGTTCAGTCTCTACTAAGGCACAGTAGCAGGCCAAAAGCTCTTTCTCAAAAGCAGAGTAGTTATCTGCAGAGGATAGCAGGGCTTTGCTCCAAAATCCTTAAGGGTCTGCATTATGATTCTGCTATAGAGGCCTGCCAAAGCTTCAGACAGCATCTCTATTTGCCACTGAAACATCCAGGACCATTGGATCTGCTGGATCTTATGGCCCAAGTGGTAGTGCAGCTTGCACAGCAGCCTGGACCTGTTGCAGAGCCTCCTCTTATTCTGGTCCCCAATCAAAACTAACAGCTTTCTGGTTACTCGGTAAATGGGCTGGAATAGCACACCCAAATGAGGAATGTGTTGTCGCCAAAATCTGAAGAGACCAAATAAGCACTGTGCCTCTTTTTTGGTCATAGGAGGGGCCAGATGCAGCAGCTGATCCTTCACTTTAGAAGGGATATCTAGATATGCCCCATATCACTGGACACCTAGAAATTTCACTGAGGTGGAAGGACCCTGAATATTTTTTTTATTTATCTCCCATCCTCTTTCACTCAAATGCCTTACCAATAATCTAGAGTCTCTGCTATTTCTTGCTCACTAGGCCCTATCAGCATGATGTCATCAATATAATGAACCAGTGTGATGTCTTGTGGGAGGGAGGTCCCTGCGGACCTTGTGGATCAAGGTCCCTGTGGACAATATTATGACATAAGGCTGGAGAGTTGATATACCCCTGAGGCAGGATAGTGAAGGTATACTGCCAGCCTTGCTAGCTGAAAGCAAATTGTTTCTCATTGTCCTTACTAATGGCAATTGAGAAAAAAGCATTTGCCAGATCAATAGCTGCATACCAGGTACCAGGGAATGTGTTGATTTGCTCAAGCAATGATATCATATCTGGGACAGAATCTGCAATTGGAATTATCACCTGGATAAGTTTAAGATAAACTACTCTCATCCTCCAAGATACATTTGTTTTCTGCACAGGCCAAATAGGAGACTTGAATGAGGATGCAGTGGGAATCATCACACCTGCATCCTTCAGATCATTGGTGGAGGCACTAATCTCTGCAATACCAGGAATCCAGTATTGCATTTCATTTACTATTTTGCTAGGAAGAGGCAGTTCTAGTGGCTTCCACTTGGAAATTCCTACCATAATAGCCCTCACTACACAAGTCGAGATCCAATGTGGGGATTCTGCCAGTAATTGAGTATGTCTGTTTCAATGATGCATTCTGGAACTGGGGAAATAACCACAGAATGGGTCCAGGGACCCACTGGACCCACTGTGAGATGGACTTGAGCTAAAAATCCATCAATCACCTGATGTCCATAAGCCCCTACTCTGCCTGGTTGACCACAGTGACATTTTGGGTCTCCTAGAATTAATGTCACTTCTGAGCTAGTGTCTAATAATCCCCAAAATGACTCAATGCACAGTTACTCTGGTAAAAGGCCATAGATCTCCTTGGAAACAGCAGGGAGGAAACTTAACAGCATAAATTTTTGGCAGTTTAACAGGATCCCTCCCCAAGGGGACTTGGCCTTCTCTTCATTCAAAGGGATCTGGGTGTAAACTTTCTCAAGTCTGGGAACTGATTAAGAGACCCATCTGTAATTTGAGTTAGGGTTTTGTTCACTCTTATCTAGAAATCTTCTGCTTATACAGATCCAGAAGAAATTTAATAGACTGTCCATTTATTTCAATTCTAGGTACTCCATGTACTATTAGCCAATACCATAACTCTATGTGACTCAGACTATTTTGAGTGCTGCTTTGAGTCTACCTTTCATTGCAGTAACCATGCCCTCTTTGTCTTTTGTGATTAACTGCCCATACTTGACTTCTACCAGCCTGAGATTGGATCATCCACATAATGTTTAAGGATTCTAATTCCATTACAGCCTTCCTTAGAGTAATATCTGGACTACAGGGAAGAGCAACCACAGAGTTCTTCAGGGAAGATGGAGATAGTCTTAAAAATTTATTCCTCATAGTCCTGGTTAAAGTTGTGTACTCTGGACATTACTCGGGCCGGTAGACAGGTCTTAAATGGTAAATCCATTCTAGCATTCCAGTCTCTCTTATTGCAGCTGGTGGAAAGAAACCCAAGCGGCACTCTTGGGGGTACTGATGAACTAAGTTTTATTACGCGTGGGTCCAGAGGAGAATTCAGTCTCCAAATTCTGAGCCCTGATTTACAATTTTCATAAGTTTATATAGGAACACTAAGTGGTCAAATTCCTGAGCAAAGGAGCAAGCAGGGTTACAAAAGCAGAGGAGTGAGGTTAGCTTATCTTCCTAAAAGCAGAGGGCCATTAGGGAGGAAAAGAGTCATTATCTATTTAGAGTTGTAAATTTGAATTCAAAGGGGCAGGCTGGGGTGCTTATCTTCCTGACTTGGATTCTATGGAGAAAAGGGGGTGGGGAGGGAGAAAGGGACCAAGAGGAGTTTATTTTCCTAAAGCTGTGGGTTTCTGCCAAGGGGGGCTAGGGTCCCAGCACTTCCCATTCTGCCCTTTTGATGCCCTTATAATTCTTTATGGGGCATCATCTGCTAAAATGGGGATTTTTCTGTAGTACCCAAGGGCTGATATTTAACACGAGGCATTATTTGTTGTTTTAAGGTGTTTAAGTGGGAAGTGATGTATTGTTTTAGGTACCATAGAATGCATGGCCCAAAAGTTAACAGAAAAAAGACTGAGGCTATTACTGGCATTAACAGCAAAATTCAGGAGAGGAGATACTGGAAGTAATTCTGGTTGGCAGATGCCTGGTATACACGGTTTAAACAGTCTTTGGCTTGCTCTTTCAGTAGGGCCACTTTGTCCCTAACTATTCTTGAGGAGTTTTCATAGAAACAGCATTCTTCCCCCAGGGCCTGACAGATTCCCCCTGAACTTGCGGTGAGCATGTCCAATCCTCCACTGTTTTGTAAAACCAATTCTGCCAACGAGCCCCCGATATTTCTTCAAGGTTATTTGAAGTTTCCTGTGCTAGTGTTTGTAAACCCTCCTAACCAACGCAAGTGAGGCCCCCTGCTACTACTGTGCTCCTGACTTCTCCTAGTCCTAAGAATTGCCTGTATTGCTCGTTTGGCTCAGGAGAGCTCTCCAGTCAATTCACCTCCATACACCACCAAGAGTGATGGTACTGGCCAAGCCAGGTAGCAGATTCCCTGGCCATCTTGGGGTAGGCACCAGTAGGCACTGGTGCCATAGACCCAGATGGTGGAGTTTGAGGCACATCGGTCAGGCTCATTGAGTGGACAGGTGGTGTTACAGTTGACCCTTCCAAGAGGGAGGACGGTTGAAGGAGAACTGGTAGTTATGTTTTTACAGTTAGCCAGTTTTCCTGGGGGTTTGGTTATGCAGACTAGGAGGGGTCTGGTTCCTGTTGCAGAGCTGTCATGGGTCAGGAAGTTTACATTCCATGGGACAGGTATGGGGAAGATGGTTAGACTGGGGGAAGAGCATAGGCAGCAGGAGGCAGCTATGTTGGACCGAGATTCATTTAGGAGTTGGTGGAAATTTCAAACCTGGTTCAAAAGAATGTTATGGGGTGCTGTTCTAACTTTGGCTTTTAGCATCCGGGCAGCTTTACTAATATATTTCATCAGGGTTTTCTCTGGGGGTTGGGTTACCAGGATCAGTTGGACCAGTATGAGCTCCCCTGGGTCTGGCTCTGATGGGTCGTATATTCCAATTCCTAGTTTTAGTCCTGTTTGGGTCTTTAAAAAGGTATTTCCTGATCTGGTGGTTATGTTTAATAAGGTGAGTTTTATTGGGTCACAGGTTTCTATGCCACACCCTGCCAGACTGGGGATTTTCTGTAGGAGATATGGAGAAGTCGGTGGGACCCTCTTCCAGGGAGCAGTGGCACCTATCAGCAAGCTCCAAGAGTGGCAGAATCCTTTGCCCTTTTGGAGGTCTCAGCAGAGATATTTGTCATAACTCCCATAGTTGTGACTCCTACACCCTCTCCTGGGGGCAGGTATGGGGACATGGGAGTATGGGGCAACCAGCAAGACGTAAGGAGAGTGATCTTGGATTGCCTTGCAAGTGTCAAATGTTACAGAGGCTGAAGTTGCATCTGCCTAGAATGGGACTGAAGCACTCAGCACGGATTGTTTGCCCCAGCTTTGACTAACTTGCAGCTGCCATAGATTTTGGGGGTGGGTATTAGCTCCTAGGGAAGGGGTAGGAAGGAAAGGACAAACAAGTCAAGGCACAGAAGCATCCTATTATACACAAGTAAGCAATTGCAATTAGGGCTCTATTCACAACAGTCCAGTGTGCAGGGACCACAGCAGCAAGTCTCCAAATACCAAGGTGAGCAGGTCATATAAGCACAGGATCCACCAGGAGCAGGGGTCCATTCAGCAGGTGTTTGACGAGGTTGGTGCTTGGGGATCCTGGGTGACTTGCACTCTCAAGGGGTGGCCAGGTATGGGTTGGGCTGTCCAGCTGTCCTGCTCTTTATTGGGGTGTGCCTTCTTGACCTTGGAATGAAAGATCCAAGGGACGATGCCTACAACTTTAAGAGCAGTAGGAGTTACAAGGATCACAATATGTGGACCTGTCTAAGAAGGCTGAAGGGGTTCTTTTTTCCAGTCTTTGACCCAGACTAGGTCCCCTGGCCAGTGGGGGTGCACTGGGTGTCCCAGGGGAATGAGATTCCAGGACAAGACAGTTTTATGTATTTCGACTAGTTTCCCCAGCTGCTGGAGAATGAAATCTTGGCTAGCCCCCCACCAGAAGTTTGAGATTTCCTTTGAAGGCCCGGATATTTGGGGGTGGCCGCCCAGATAGAATTTCAAAGAGTGAATAGCCTGTGGGTTCTGGGGTGCACCTAACTTGGAGAAGGGTTAAGGGAAGTGAGTCTACCCAGGGGAGACCAGTTTCCTGGAAGAATTTGGCTATGGTGGCTTCGAGGGTTCGATTTATGCATTCAACTTTCCCTGAACTCTGGGGCCTGTAAGCAGTATGGAGTTTCCACCTGATTCCTAACATTTTGGCTAGCTCTTGGACTACGGCAGCCACGAAGGCCAGGCCATTGTCACTTCCAATTGACAGTGGCAGCCCGTGTCATGGAATGATTTCTCTAAGTAAAGCTTTAGTCACTTCCCTTGCCTTTTCGGTGCAAGTGGGGAAAGCTTCGACCCAACTTGAAAAGGTGCATATCATCACTAACAGATATTTGTACCCCGAACTTGGTTTCATTTCTGTGAAGTCTACTGTGATATCTTCAGAGGGGGCCGTCCGCATGTGCTGGACACCTGCCAGAGCACAGGGGGCCTGCAAAGGGTTTTTTTTGGCACAAACTTGGCACTGGCTGCTGATGGTGACACAGAGAGAAGTTAGCTGGGCTGTGTAGTAGTAGCTCCCGAGCAAGACTTCTAGAGTAGTTTTCCCTAGGTGGGTGAGTTGGTGGTATCACTGGATGAGGGCATGAGTGGCTCCTTTTGGCAAAAAAATCCAGTCATCCAGGAGCAGCCAAGTTTCTTCGGGGTTTTGGCTTCCCCCTTCTCTTTTAGCCTACTACTGTTCTTCCTGGGTATAGCTTAGTTGATCAGTCTCTTGTCCTAAGAGGGACAGCTGCGGTGTTAATTCCAGGACTCGTATTCCGTGGGTTCTTTCAGCTGCTTGCTGAGCTACTTTGTCAGCTAGCCTGTTTCCTTGAGCGACCATATCCATTCCTTTCTGATGTCCCCAGCAGTGGATGATGGCAACTGTCTGGTTTCCAGATTGCTTCTAAGAGTTGGAGGATTTCTTCTTTGGTTTTGATTTCCTTTCCCACTGCAGTTAGGAGACCTCTTTCTTTATAAATTGTTCCGTGGATATGAACGGTAGTGAATGCATACTTAGAGTCAGTGTAAATGTTTACCACTTGCCTGGCAGCTAGCTGCAGGGTTCGGACCAGCGCCCAGAGCCCTGCCCATTGCACACACCATTCCTGCGGTAGAGATGCTGCTTCCACCACCCGTTCAGTAGTGGTGACTTCATATCCAGCAAGCTTTTCCCCAGTTTTAACAAGACTGCTCCCATCTGTAAATAGTGTCTGATCTGGGGAAGGGAGTGGTTTGTCTTGGAGGTCGAGGTGACTGGAATAAACTTCTTCAGTCACTTCGACACAGTCATGTTCATGACCCCCTTCCTCATCTGGCAAAAAGGTGGCAGGGTTTAGACTGCGCACTGTTTCTATTGTCACTCTGGGGTTTTCACAGAGTAAACCTTGGTAATGTGCGAGCCGGGGATTCGATATCCACCGATGCCCATGTGATTTCATTAGGGCAGTGACCGCGTGTGGCATCATAAAATGATTTGCCTATTTGAGAGTTAATTTGTAGGCTTCTATGACGAGGGTTATGGTTACCTCCAGGGCTTTCAAGCAGGGCGGCCCCCTGCAGCCACGGAGTCCCGCTCCCTGGCGAGGTAAGCAATGGGTCTTTGCCAAGGGCCAACTGTTTATGTGAGAACCCCCAATGCTGCTTTGTTCTTTTCATGCATGAACAGGTTAAAGTTTTGAGTTACATCAGGGAGCCCCAAGGCAGGAACTCTGCCGAGTTGTCTTTTGATGTTTTGAAAGGCCCCCTCTTGAGCTTCTCGACAGGCCAGAGGCTCTTTTTCTGGACCCACCAGAACTTCGTAAAGGGGTTTGGTAATGGCTGCAAACCCAGGAATCCAGATGCAGCAGAACCCTGCAGCCACGAGAAACTCATGAAGCTTTCTTTTTGTGGTAGGGGTAGGGATGGTGCAGCTCACTTTCATTCAGGTCCGAGCGTCTGGTACCCTTGTGTGATGCTGAACCCCAGGTACTTGACCTGCTGGTTACAAATCTGGGTCTTTCTCCAAGACACTTTGTACTCAGTCTGTGTTAGAAGTTGTAGGAGAGTCTGGGTCCCTCTCCAGCAGTCCTCTTCCATTTCACTGGCAAGTAGGAGGTCATCTACATAGTGTAAGAGGGCACACCTGCAGTCTTCCCAGGGTAGGTGGCCAAATCTGCTGCCAAGTCTTCCCCAAAAAGGGTAGGGGAGTTTTTGAAGCCCTGTGCGAGCTGGGTCCTGGTTAGCTGAGTTTTTTGCCAGGTTTTGGGATCTTCTCATTCGAAGGCAACCAGAGACTGGATCGCGGGGGCCAGCCACAGGCAGAAGAAGGCATTTTTCAGGTCCAGGCAAGTGAAACAGGTGGTTTCAGGCAGCAGCTATTCTAACAAAGTGTACGGGTTGGGAACAACCTGATGTAAGGTGAGAGTGGCATTATTAATGGCTCATAAATACTGCACTGGTCGATATTTGGTCCCATCTGGCTTTTTTACTGCCAATAATGGAGTGTTCCAGGGTGACTGGCACTCGATTAGAATTCCTTCTTTCTTCAGGTGATCTATGTGTTCAACTATGCTCAATTGTGCTTTGCAGGGGATCGGATACTGCCTCTGTGAGACCAGGACCGCTCCAGGCTTACGGTTGATGAGGATGGTTGCATGGTTCCGTGCCATTCCCGGGGGAATTCCCGTTCTGTCCAAACCTGGGGGAAAAGTTCCAGCAGTTTTTCTGGATTCTGACCTGAACTTTCTTCCACATGAAGTCTCCATTCTTTGCTTCAGGATACAGTGTCGAGGAAAGTGAGGCCGGTCCCAAAGCTTAAGTTTCCTGGCCCTTCAGGTTTGAAGGTAATCTGGGCTCCCATTTTGGTTAAGAGGTCCCTATCAAGCAGGGGTGCTGGATATTAAGGCAGGTACAGAAATTCATGAGTCACTTCGTGGTCACCAAGCTGGCAAGTTCTTGACTGGCAAAAAGGCTGTTAGCTTGACTGGCCCCCAGTCGCTCCTATGATATTAACAGTTTTTCCACTAAAGGGGTAATGGGGGTTGTGACCACAGAATGTTCAGCACCAGTGTCCACCATGAAAGGCATTGCCTGGCCCCCGACTTGTAATTCAATCATGGGCTCGTGAGGGCCAAGATCCAGTGAGCCCGGTCGCCCTATTCAGGGCCGAGTCCTGCTAGTAGAATTAGATGGTCTTGGGGCTCAGGTCTGTATTTCCCTTTGGGGTTGCCCCCTTCATGCGCCTGATTCTTTTGGGGGCACTCATTTTTCCAGTGTCTACTTTCTTTGCAATAAACACATTGGTCTTTAGACATGGGCATATTCTTGGTACTTGTCCCCCCTTTTTGAGGTGGTCCTCCTCATCTGGTGGGGTCAGGATTTCCCAAGGCTGCTACCAGCAGGGAGGATTGATATTTTATTCACTTCTTGACTTCTTGTTCAGTGGCTTCGTCTCAATTGACGATTACTTTGTTGGTGACTTCCAGTAGTTGAGAGATGTTCATGCCCATGAACCCTTCTAATTTTTGGAGCTTTCTTTTAATGTCCATTGCTGCCTGTGCAACAAAGGTGGCATTCACCATCCTCTGGTTTTCCGGAGCTTCTGGGTCAAAAGGGGTGTAGATTCTGAAGGCCTCGCAAAGCTGTTCATAGAAATCTCCTGGAGATTTGTTGGGCTTTTGAGTAAGTAAAGTCATCTTTGTCATGTTTGTGGGTCGTTTTGCCCCCTCTCAGACCCCTCAGAGGAGCGCTTCACGATATTGCTGGAGTGCAGCCTGTCCCGGATCAGTGTTGAAGTCCCAGTTAGGTTGGGCTTCTGGGGCTGCTTCTTGTGCCCAGTCTTCTGGGTTTAAGACACCAGTAGGGGCCTGCTTCTGCAGCCACTTTTGGGCTTTCATCAGAATCTGTCATCTCTCCTCCATATTAAACAAAGTCAGGAGGAGTTGGCGGCAATCATCCCAAGTAGGATGATGGGTTTGGAAAATGGATTTCATTAGATTAATAAGGGCCTAGGGCTTTTCCGAGTAGGAGGGGGTGTGGTGCTTCCAGTTTAAGAAGTCTATAGTTGTGAAGGCTGGTAGTACAATATAGGCTTCCCGGGTTGGATGGTCCCATTCTCGCCGATCTGGGTTAGACCCTGTGCCTTTCACAGAAGGGCATCTGTAATGCAGGTTGTGCCGACAGAAGCCTCCTTGCTAGTGGGGTTGCAGGGCTTTCCTCAGATGGGGTCGATGTTCCTGGATGGACCGAAGATGGGGGTGTTTCTGGGAGATCTGTCTGTACTCCGGGCTAGGAGAAGAGGCTAGAGTGGCCAGCGCATATGGCAGTGGTGGTGGTGGGAGGGTGGGTCCTCCTCTGAGGACCTTTGATGAATGACTGGCTTCCAGAGCCCCGTTCCCTGTGCAACCAAGACCCTGCTCTGTCCCTTTTTTCCAACACACAATCAAACCCAAGGGGGCAGAGTCTGGGCTATCTCCAACCAAAAGTCAACGTAGGGAAACTGATTGGGGTGGCCAGGAGTTCCTGTGACTACCAGCTACACTGCACAGACCCTGGCTATATCCAGGGTTCCTTCTGAGGGCCAGTCAACATTAAAAGTGGGCCACTCTACTTCACATAAGGTTTGGAGGGTGCCGGGGTTCACTGGATGCCATAATCTCTGGAGAAACCCTGCTTGAAATTCTTGAGCATGCAATTTAAGACAGTTTTGACTGTGATGAGCCCATAGCCTACATCAGTGGTGCAACACAGACAAGGGAAGGAGTCGCCTCTTTTGAGGCCACTCTGATGCCTGCCTGTCTGCGCCTTTCACGAGAACTTCGGCTTGTCTTAGCTAAAGCACCTAGGTCAAGTTCGGGGTGGCTGTTATACCATATGACATAGCCGTGGAAAACAGGTTGGGCCCACACAGGCTCCGTAGTATAAAGCTTTGGAGTCACAGACTGGTATGGCAGACTCAAGTTTCTGCTGTCCTCACTCACTCATGCAGTCACTCAGAGGTTATGCAGTCCCTCCCCCAGGGATTGCCCTATTCTGGAAACTTGGTACTCAAGATTTCAGGAGGTAATCAGTCTCTTCTTCCATCCGGAGAAGGGCCTGACTGAGGACTTGGCACCCAGGGCCTTACCTTTCTGGAGTGTTCTGGCACTGTTCAGTCCGCCTCCCCACTGAGTTAGGCCAGGGTGTAGGAAAACGGCCTGTGGGGACTGCCTCAGAAGGAGGTCCTCTCAAGAAGACAGGTGGCACCCACCTCTTGGAGATCGCTATCAGCTGTGCCCGTCAGCCCCAAGCCAGAGGCACAATGGACCTGCTCGATTAGATTTTTCCCAGTCAGGGAACCAAATGTTGGGGCCAGCAGAAAGAAACCCAAGCAGCACTCTTGGGGGTACAGATGAACGAAGTTTTATTACGCACGGGCCCAGAGAAGAATTCAGTCTCCAAATTCTGAGCCCTTTTTTTCGATTTTCATAAGTTTATATAGGAACACTAAGCAGGCAAATTCCTGAGCAAGCAGGCAGGCAGGGTTACAAAAGCAGAGGAGCAGGTGAGCTTATCTTCCTAAAAGCAGAGGGCCATTAGGGAGGAATAGAGTCATCATCTGTTTAGAGTTGTAAATTTCAGTTCAAAGGGCAAGCAGGGGTGCTTATCTTCCTGACTTGGTTTCCATGGGAAAAGGGGGTGGGGAGGAGGGGAGAAAGGGACTGAGGGGAGTTTATTTTCCTAAAGCTGTGGGTTTCTGCCGAGGGAGGTTAGGGTCCCAGCACTCTAAACCTTTGAATTCTCTCTTCTGCTGTATACCGGGGCAAATCAGGCATCTCAACCTCAGACATGCTAGGCCATCTTTTGGTCCAAGTTTCAGCCAACCACCTGAACAAACTGTCAGAGTCCTTTCTAATCCCTTGAGCTACAGCATTGAATCCAGAATTTCTGCTTAGTGGGCCCATATCAATAAATTCAGTGTGATTCAAGTTTATATTCCTTCCAAAATTATCCTATACCCTTAGTATCCATTCCCACACATATTCCCCTGATTTCTGTCTACATAAGTTGGAAAATCCATGCAGTTCTTTGAGAGTATAGTGTACTTCCTCATGAGTCATAGTTTGTATTTCACCTTTGGGGGTTTATTGTGATTTTAGTCTAGTAAATAGGGTCCAAGTTAAGAAAGGTGGTGGGGTTGAGTAAGGACGATTAGAAATGTTTTGCAGGCAATTGACCTCAGGGTGTTTCTTTGCATTTTCTTCTGCTGAGACAGGATTAATCTCTTCAGGGAGGGCTTGGAAGGCACATTCCTCAGGACAGGGTGGAGGTTGGGCAGTGCATGCTGATGTTGGGCTGATGCTGCCTCAGGGCTGGGAGGAGGTCCAGATTCCCTGGGGCAGGACAGAGGCTGGGCAGTGCAAGCTTTAGTTTGGCTTGTACCCACCTCAGGGCTGGAAGGAGGTCTGGACTCCCTGGGGTAGGCTGGGACTGGTTGATACAAGGTTGACAAGGTGTGGTCTCCACAGGGCAGGCCATCACAGGTTTATCTGATAACATTTCAGTATAATTTAGGGTTTCAGTGTCCCCACAAATATTATCATCATCCCATATGTCTCCATTCCAAGCCTTGGGGTTCCACTCCTTTCTAATCAATGCCTTCACTTTAACCGTAGATACCCGGCTTGGTTGAGATTTTAATTTCCTTTTTAACTCTACTACTCGTACAATCAAAGTTTGAGTCTGGTTTTCAGATATTTCAAGCCTGTGGCTGCAGTAAACTCACTGATGACTAAAGTCTATAAATGTCTTTATATTACAATTAGCTCAGTGCTTGCTTGACCAAAAACTGGGCACAATTACCTGACCGAGTTGACATGTTAGCCTAACCCTCACAGTGCCCTAAATGCCATTATTCCCAAGATAACTTCCAGTAGAAAAAGTGTACACTTTTCAAAAAATATTGCAGGTTAAAGGTTAATATTGATTGTATATGAATTTGTCTTAATTATTAAAGCCCCAGCTCCGTATTCAAACCCTCTTTCCACTGTTTAACTCGTCTCCTTTAATTAACATTCAAACTGTTTCACCAGTAGCTGTTGTTATAAAGAGTGATCTCATCACATTGACTTTACTTTGTGATTTGAAATTGATGCTCAACCCAGTGAAATCTGATTTTGTCCTCTACTGCTCAATATCCTTCAGAGAATTCAACAGTCATCTCCATGTTAAACCTGGTGGATCCTTTTCAGACATATCTTAACAGTGCAGCTTTTGACACTGAGGACAGCTTTCTTCATAATCTGCATCCTTAAATTTGCTTTATTTTCCTGGTTTCCTTGGTACACCTCTTTTGAGGTTACTTTCTTATCTTTCTGGCAGTTCATTTATTCCTAAATGAGCTATTTCCCTGTGTGAGCTATAAATTTTTGGTGTACACAGAAACAGGATTCTATTCTTGGGATAAATATTTTTACTCTACTTATTTTTTTCTCTCTCTCTAGTATCTCATTCAATATAATAGCTTTATCTATATATTCAGGCTAGATTTTTCCCTTGTGCTCCAATCTTTCCAGTAAATCCAACTTGCATTTTAGGAATCTCCACACAGAAATTCTGTATAAGAGTTGTTAGTTTTTGGCTCAACTTGTTGAAAGCTAATCTTATTATACCCCCAGAAAACATATGCCTTCTTTCCATCTCAGAAAATGGCAATTTTTAACTATCCCTCTTTGAGCCATCATAAACCACTTAGGTTTACTTAGTCTTTTTGGTGTTAGTAAGGACAAAGAAAAGCAATCAAAGCAGAAATCTGCCAAAATTGCTAGCAAATCACAAGCCAATTCACAAAGGTTTCAACACACTGAAAAAAAATGTGTTCTATTAACCTACACTGGCATCACTTTGCCATATCATTGTGAGACAAGAGAGATAGCAGTGTGGGAAGCAGTTACTACCCCTAAAGGTGTCAGGGGAGGATGCAGCATTCTGAAACATTGAGCCTGGAGCTGTGAGAGCAGGGCTGCCCAGGTGGTGCTAATGATAGGGAAAGAGATAGCTAGTATCAGCCATGGGCACTGAAGTGTCATTAAAACATGACACCCAGTTTGTTTAATCTAAATATAGCCCTGTGTACACCGTGATAAAATAAGGCTGTACCACCCAGGAAAGTCCTGACCTCACAAGTTCCATTTATCAGATGCTTTTGTGCCCCACCTCATAACCTGTATGATTTCAGCAGTAGTTGAAGTGGATAGCTCTAAGCAAACTCAGATACACCTTCTGCAGTGTCTTCACCTTTAGTTTGCACCTCACATCTTTAAACTTTCTGCTCATATTTAAACTGTTTGCCCAATTCTTGGAGACAGCCTGGGCTGTCTGTTTTCTTGATGAGATTAAGCTCCCATTACCCATAGCAGTGACCTCATTAAGGAACACTTACATTGGCTGTTTCCCTTTTTCCTCTCTCATTCTCTTTTCTTTTCCTCATTCAGACTCCCTGATATCAACTTCTAAATGAAATACTTATAGTTAAGTATATCTCTCACACTTTGATTTTGAGTAAATTCAAACTAAGACACAATTCTAGTATGTCAGGGATTCTGTCACAAAGAACCACAGACTGGTTGTCTTAAACACCAGGAATTTGTTTCACAATTCTGGAAGTTAGTCGTCCAAAATTAAGGTGTTGGCAGGGCCATGCCTTCTCTTAAAGGGGAGAACCTGTTCTATGCCTTTTTTCTGTCTTCTGGTGGGTGGCCTGTAATCCATGGTGATCCTTGGATTGTGGCAGATAATGCAATCTCTGCCTCAATCACAAGCACATAATCATCTCTCCCTCTCTTTCTCTCACACACTCTCTCTCTCTTTCTCTCGCTCTCTCTCCCCACCTGTATCGAAATTTTATCTCCTTATAAGGACACCAAATATATAAGATTAGGGCCCACTTTAATCCAATTTAACTAAAACTCATCTTAACTAAAAATAACTTCAATAATTCATATTAACAGGCATTGGGACTTGAATATGTCTTTTGGGCAGACACAATTCCATCCATAAAAATCATGTTTTAAAAGTTATTCCAATTTTATGAAAATTAGAGTGCTGGTTATTCCATTTCTGTTGCTCATCTCCTCTGCCACCCCTTTGCAGTCCTGTACTCCACTATCTTGCTCTCTGCCCAAAGGGAGGTTAATGTATATGGATTGCCTCATTTGGCTCCCTGTTGGCCAGTGAGAAACACTAGGCAGGGGAGAGGGAGAGTGGAGTGTTTCTTTCCCACTTCCTCCCCACTTCAGTGCCCATGGCTGATACTAGCTATCTCTTTCCCTATCAGTAGCACCACCTGGGCAGCCCTGCTCTCACAGCTCCAGGCTCAATGTTTCAGAATGCTGCATCCTGCCCTGACACCTTTAGGGGTAGTAACTGCTTCCCACACTGCAGGCCTCTGGCTGCCTCAACACCCTTGTTTATTCTCTGTACCTTGCCCACACCTTGTAGTAGCCCCTTGGTGAAAGTCTCTTCTTTGAACCATCTGGAGTGAGCACTGTTTCCTGATGTACACTGACTAATATGGTTGGCAAATCAGAGAGGCCCTATAGGGTCCTGGAACATGCACTTATCTTAAATCAGGAGGCCTGTGTCATGATGAAATCAAAATACCTTAGATAGGCAAGCATGATCATCGAAGATCTAATGCCTGCTTAACTCTGCATTGTGATTCCTCCCATCAAATAGCATGCCACATTACATCCTATGCTCCACTCTTGTTGCATGGTTTGTAATTCCCAGAATACACTGTAAACTGTTTTCCCTTTAAGGATCTCCACATGCTCTTCTCCCTCTCCCTTTAGTTGAGTAAATCTTACTTAAGCACAGTTTATTCAACCCTAATTCTAGAGAATATTCCGTGCCTCTCCCCAGTGCCAGGTAAGTACCCTTGCTATGTCTCTCCTTGTGCTCCAATTAATGTGTTGTTTCCAATACTAGGCTACTATTGCTCAATAGGGTTTGTTGGAATCCAAGGAAAGGGTGAGTTTCATTTTTTAAAGTTTCCCAGAGTCTTCTGGTGTGGTATGTTTTTTTCCCTCATCTATCATGGTTCTAAAAATATTCTAAATTATAATTATCTTGAATGTAGGAGACATTATTTTCCCTCCTCTTTCTCTCTAATTACAACATAATGTAAGTAAATAGCAGGCAGTCAAATGTTGGTTGAATGAAAGAAACAACTAAGATTCATATATAAAGAATTGCAAAGAACACACCGTGTATATTAATCAGTATAGGCTAGGTCATGCCACATTAAGAAAGAACCCCCAAATCTATTTGGATTTCCAAAATAAATTTATTGCTCACTCTTTATGGCAATTCAAAATTGGCTTCAGCCCCACTCCATGTCTATATTTACTCCAAGAACCAGTCTTACTGAGTAGCTTCTACTTGGTATATTCCTAAACAGGAAAGATGAGAAATAGTGAGCCATGAACTGCTTCTCAAAGCTTCTGCATGGAAGTATTATATGTAATTTCTGACCACAATCACACAAGCTCATGGCTACTCAGTGTTCAACAGTGTGGATATGTATAATCCTTTTTCTAGAAGGGATACTACATAAAGAGCAGTGGCGATGGATGTGCAACAAACCAAATCTATCACTTCAAAGAAACTGTGCCCTCAAATAAATAAAAATTATCAATAATATATAATTATTTTTAGTATAGAAGCAGGCTAAGACCCAATTTGAATAGTGACCCTTTATTCTAGAGCCTACAAAAAAAGCTTCAGTTTTTATTTCAAATTATTACCTTCATTTATGTATATACTCTTCTGTTAAATGTTACCTACTAATATCAAATAAATTTCCTCCATTACTAAATACTTGCTTAGCACCTCTGTGCTCTAAGAGTACAAAATCCCTTCCTCAAAGGCTTCACCATCTATCGCCATCTAGTGGAGAGACAGGTTTTATAATTTTAATCAGGTACAAGAATTGTTAAGTATTGCAATAAATTAAAATTTAAAAGATGTATATAGTGCTTACTCTGTGCCAGGCATGTTCTAAGGACTTTATAAATATTAACTAGTCTAATATTCATGACATTCCAATGAGGTAGACACTTCTGCTATTCTCTTTCTACAAATGAGGAAATTAAGATGTAGAAAGGTTATAGAAAAAAATAAGGAAAATAAAACACGCACCCCCAATGAATGAATGAATGAATGACTATGGAAGTGGCGGAGGTGGTATTTGAATAGGGCACTATAGTTCCAAATTCTGAATTCTTGATGCTTCTTTCTTAAAATAAAAACCGATGTACTGTAGAAGTTAGAAGAAAAGAGATTCATAATGTCTTGAAAGAAACCGGATGCTTCAAGGAAGAGGTACATTGTTTGCCAGATGCTGAAGAATGGAATGGCTATTCGTGGGGAAATATGGGATTCAAATTAAAGGAAAAGGCTTAGGAAAGACCTGGAATCACGAAGCTTCCGATATGGAACAGAGTGAGAACTCTTAAAAGTTCGTTTAGATGGCACATGAGAAACTGCTCAATTCTTTATTTTCCAACATTCAGTGAGATTTTACTCCTAAAAGCCATAATCTAGAATCTTAAATCATGGACTACTCTATCATCTCTAACCACTCTCCAACCACCAATAGCTTTATTGTTAAAGTGTCTCACTACAACATCTTCTTAACCTTAACAAGACTTTAATTACACTGACAATCTACTGTCCATCTTTTCTCCACTTCTCCCTTTTTCCTAGTCTAATATTATCCTTTCTTTCTGCAAGTATAATTGTCTCTATTCCTTTGCCTTTCTGCCTTGCTAAGTCTCTCTCTTGCATAAATTTCAACCCTGGATGCATTCAGACATGTGCATATGTCCAAGGAACTTGCCAGGACAAATGCTTAATGAGCCCAAAGGAGCCTTTTAACTGATCCACAGAAAATGAACTAGTTTCTAGTGCAGCAGAGAATGAAAATTACTTTCATTTTGGTTAACCAATATGCTGGTTTCTATCGGCTACAAACCTGTGCTTTTATACCCTGCTTTGGGATGCTGGGGCTTCTATTGTAAAGTGACTGCCAATGGTTATACCAATAAGACACACTGGAATAGAGGAGGACTGGAAAGCTGGAATGTAAAAAAGACCTGCTCCTGGGATAGTCGTTGTCCATCATCATCTCCTCGACAGGTGACTTGGGTGAGTCCATTGAGCTGTAGCGTAGGAGTTGCGGCTCCACTGAGATTCCAGGCACAGCTTGCACATGGGCAGGCCAAAGGTTTCAGTCTCTGGAAGTACACCTACAAACTCCAATGCCACATATAGGTTTGAATAGAAGGGACTGATGGACCATGTGCAGGGAGGACTTATTTGAGTCCAAATCTGTCACTCTCAGATTCCAAAGTATAGCCCACTGATAAGGCATCAATCTCTGGAACTATCCCCCCTTATATAGGACCTGGGTGTCTCCAGAGCCCTCAGGAGCCCCTCTATGTGGGGTGAGATTCACTTTGGTGTACTATGAGATCCTACTGAGGTGTGCATAAGCGTTACCTCTGGGATGACCTCCCTACTCTCTTTGAAGTCTCTTAGCTATATGAACTCATTTGTCTTTACCTTTGCCCCCTTTTTTTCAAGGTCTTTTTCCAGTTGTATTGCCAGTTGGCACTTGGTATTAATCCCTCATTGCCAGGGAGGCTCATCCCCGGGAGTCATGTCCCATGCTGAGGGGAAGGTAATGCATTCATATGCTGAGTTTGGCTTAGAGAGAGGCCACATTTGAGCAACAAGGAGTCTCTCAGGTGGCAACCCTTAGGCACCCCATGACAGTAGGCTAAGTTTCAATTACAAGAGCAAAGACTTATAAGGCTAGTCATCAATAACAAGAACCCGTTAGTGGACCACCCTCCTTTGTCAGACACTGCCCCTGCACTCGGGGGACTGTTGCTGCTCCTTTGGAGAATGTGGTAGAGCTATCCAGGCTGGGAATTCAGTATTCTCTCATTTATTGAGTGATTCTCCACCCACTGTGACCATGCCCCACCCCTTGATCATTAGAGCAATTTTACATATCTTTCACATATATTAAGGTGAAATTCCTCCCATGAAACCCCCATCCCAGACACCCCCCACCAATGATCCTCTCCTGCCCCCATTGTAACCCTTCTGTGAACTAAACCTTCCTTGAAGATGGAGCCCATATAATAGCCAAATATAATTAATAGGAAAATGAAATAATGATGATGTTTAAATGTAAGAGATAAAATACATGGGAACTTAAAAAAAAAAAACACTAAAAATAAAATTAAATTAAAGGATTGGGATATTCAAAAAATGGGAAAAAATAAAAAATAAAAATAAATAAAGAATTTAACATTTTTCCTTTTAATACTGCATTATCGGGTGTCCAGTCTGTACCATGGCACCTTCCCCATCTCATTCCCCAGTGTCTCCCAAATTTTCATTTAATTTTCAAAGAAGTTTTAGGTCACAGCAAAGTCACATACAGAATACCAGAGACTCTCATGTACCCAACCTCCTCCCCCTTTCCTCACTCCATATTAAAACCTTTTTGTATGTGGATGATAGTATTGTTATAACTGTTATACAGATAGTGAAACATAGCTACTAAACATTGTCAATGGTTTACCATATAGTTTACAATTTAGATGGTACAGTTTAATAATTTTTTATGATATTTACCATGCCCTATGTCCATTACTGTAAGGTAATGAAAAACATTTCCCCCGACCACTAAATACCCCGTTTGATCTTTTCTTTTCCTTCCTTTCCATCCCCTTGTCTTGACTCATTGGATGACAAGATTCATAGTTACATGCAAGAAGTTACATCCACCCTTACTCCTAAGAGACAACCACCTGTCTGTTTCTGGGTGAATTGGTCCTCCAAAAGATGAGGGTCCATCTCCTTCCCACTCACTGTGTGGGTCTTCACTCCCCGACACAACACATTATGACAGGATGAACACTCACACATACTGCAGAAGCCTACTCCAGATGCGCCCCATCCTGAATGCCCACCCCCAACCTACACCCTAAACCAGTGACACTACCTTGTCATATTGCCATAAGAGCATTCCCAGGGAATAGAAAGAGTCTGCAGCTGCAGGCAGAATAATCTCATCCATCTTATCCATGGGATATACGTCCCCTCTCACTTGGAGGTGGAGTGGACATCACCATTCCAGACTCCTCAGGATTGGGGGAAGAGCTATGAACTAGAGTGGACTTACTGGTATTCTGTTGTGGACATATTGTGATTCAAGAAATGGAAGAAATTGCAACATTGAGGTGGAGCCAGTGGCCCCTGGATGCTTTCGGGGCAGGGAGAGGGAAAAGCAGTGTAATACAGGGGCTTTTTCGGGACTTGGGAATTATCCTGAGTGACATTACAATGACAGACATAGGCCATTTTACATCAGCATATAACATGCTGAATAGTGTGGGAGTGAGTGTGGTCCACAATGTGAACTGTGGTCCATGCTTAGTGGCAAAGCCCCAGGATGTGTATACCCATTGCAGGTGATGTGCCACACTAATGAAAGATGAGAGTTTATGGGAGGTGTGGGAGGTAGGGAACATAGGAATCCCTGTAATTTTTGTGTAACATTTATGTAATCTAAGCATCTTTTAAAATATAAATAAATAAATAAACAAACAAAACAAAACAAAAAAAAAGACCTGCTCCTTCTTTTCACTTGCTGTTTCTGTCAGTGTCATCTCAACCATGGTTCACTCTACCAGTGGTAGTTGGGCCCAATGGCTCTTATTTCTACATTCAACCTTTTATTTTCTCTCCTTTCAAGCACCAACTAGGTACCAGGATGAGCTGACCACCCTCTAGCTCTCAAAAGTTTGACTTGCAGAATTCTAACAGACCATTTTCTGAGTCTGAGACATTAGCACCATCCTGGAAGTGTCCCTTAAAAGTTCTGAGATCCATTTTTGTATGGTCTTTCTTCTGAGCTCTTGAGTTTCTGAGTCTCAGCTAGAAAGTACCCCCTGCCTGGAAGTCAGGGTCTCCAATCTGTGGTGCCTCTCCTCCAAACATCTTGGTTCTAATAACCTCAGCCTTTTCCATTTATTCTCCCAGCTCTAGAGCTTATAGCTGTTTCTTGAAGTTGCTCTCTTTCTATTACCTCGGTGCTCCCTTTTTTGAATGTTTAGTCCTGCAAAACCTGTACTCTATAATAAGTTCTCTCTTTTAAAATAACTGGTGTGATTTCTGTTTTCTTCTCTGACCATAACTGACACAACTAGAAAATCACAGCATAAAGATATAAACAAGATCAGGGATTCATGCTTGAATGCGTGAATCTGGCTTCTCAGGACCCCTACTATTTCTCAGAGGGTATATCTGAAGTTCAGAGGACCTAGCAGTCTACGTAGCATATAGAATCCACCAAGCAGAAGGGACTAAGAGCACAGGCTCATTCTTTACCATGTATTCATCTGGGTAGGAGATGGGGCAGGAAAATATGTCAGTACCCAGAAGTTCATGGCATTACAATATTAGATATTTCTTATTCTCTACAATTAAATAAAAAAGTTCAATTTCTTGTAGCATTATGGACCTTTCTTGACATTTCCATGTATCAGCCTACATGGTGTGCCCCATTTATCCATTATTACCTAGTACCAACCTCTCTCAATAGTCAAGCAATGAAGCTTCATGTCTACTGTTCAAACATTTTAGACTTTTTCCTGCATTAGAGCTTTCCCATATGCTATTCCTTCTGCCCAAAAGGTATCAACAGAGCTATGCTTCATCTGAACCCTTTAAGGGAGATTCCTTCCTTCCCTCTTCCCAGCTTATGGTGGGTTGCTGGTAATCTTCAGACTTTAATCTCCACCTCAGTTCTCATATAGCATCCTCCACCGTGTCTACCAGTGTCTAGTTTTACCCTTCTTATAAGGATACCAATTGTATTAGTCAGCCAAAGGGGTGCTAATATGAAATACCAAAAATGGGTTGGTCTTTATAAAGGGTATTTATCTGGGATAGAAGTCCACAGATACCAGGCCATAAAGCGTTAAGTTTCTTTTCTCACCACAGTTCATTGCCACATGTTAGAGCAAGCCAGGGTTCAGGCTTCTGGGGTTCCTCTCTTCCCAGGGCTGCGTTTCTCTCCGGGCTTAGCTCCTGTTTCCTCCACAAGGTCAGCTGTAGACGATCAGGCGAACAGCTTGCTTCTCTTCTCCTGGGGCCTTCTTTCCAACATCAAAACTGCTTCTCAAAAGACTGCTTCAACTGTCCTTTGCCTTGCCTTTTATATTCGATTCCCCCACCCACCAAGGGGTGGGGCTCCATGCCCTACTGATGTGGCCCAGTCAACTCCCTAATCATAACTTAATCATGCCCAGATTAACAGATCAGTTTACAAGCATGATCTAATTATATATTTGGAATTCATAATTACATCAAATTCCCCAGTGGTTACACCAATCATATGAGATTACGACTTACCACAAACCAATTTGGCCTCATCTTAACTAATAATATCTTCAAAGACCTTATTTCAAAATAAGGTCACAATTACAAGACTGGGTGTTACAACTTGAATATGCCTTTTGGGGGAACACAATTCAACACATAACACTGCCTTTAGCAGTCCTTTCCAATAGTACTTTCTAGTATTTTGGAGATGCTCTATGTCTGAATTATCTAATATAGTAGACCCTAACCACATGTGGCTACTGGACACTTGAAATATGCCTAATGTAACTGAGGAACCAGAGTTTCAATTTTATTTAATTTTTGTTGTTACTTTTTTATTTTTTTTTCTATTTTATTTAATTTTAATGAACATAAATTTCATTGTAAATAGCTGCATGTGGCTAGTTGCTAATATATTGGAAAGAAATATATCTATAGGATAGAAAACATGGGAATTTCAATGAAAGAGATGACTGAAAAATATATGAGACAACTTTGGGAGAATCATAATTTCCAAATTGGATTTCATACATGGAAAGGAAAAATCAATAAAAATCTTTTTTGAACAGGCAGAATATGAACACAGAACATAAAAAGAGCTTTATTTTGAATATAACTCTCCTCTAAATACAATCAAGTGCAAATTTCTTGTATTTAGTAAATTAGACACATAATATAACAAAACTTCTAAATAAAAAAGCTTGCTATGTCTTACTTCCTCAAAATAATATGGAATAATTCTAAAGCTCATGGAATGTACCTCTTAAACGTGAATATGATCCAGCATCAAGCCTCTATTGGAATTTTATGCATTATCTTTATACAAAAGAGAAAAATTTGGATCCAGTTTAGTCTAATAATCATTATTTAAGCATTATAACTGCATTAGTCATATAGAGAAATGTGATAACCTATTGACTATGACACTAGTATCTATTCATATCTAAATTCCATGATTAGTTTTTTGGCACAGTTTGAAATTTTACACACTTTTATTTATATAATATATGCATTTACTTGTGTTATTTTAAGCTTTACTTCATGACAGATTTATCTCTTTACTGATATGTTGATTTCCCCTTTTTATTTCAGTTCTTCAATTATCCTCATTAGAATAATATATCTCTGTCCTTTGCAATCACATGTTTACCACTCCAGAGAGTATCAAAGCTTAAGACTCTATAACAGTTGGACATCTACAATACATATTTGTATATCCAAAAATAACATAAAAAATCAACAAAAGCAAGTTTATATTTTCATATAAATACTAATGTATTCCTGCAAATTTGGAAATATCCTACAGTTCATTCATGCTGTCAGCTTATTTTTTTAAATAATTTGCTAACTCTAAGCCTCTCGAGACATACAAATGCTCCTAAGTTCTCTGAATGTTCTGTTCCGCTTGATTCAATTCTGTTTTTGTAAAAGCTAAACTCATAATTCCACCAAAATTCAGAGTTACTATTCTAACATCAGATTACATCTTCTAGATAAAATTTATTCCAGATCTATGTTTCTTCTGCTTTGGGACTGAACAGTTATGGTTCATTTCTGTTTCCTTAGATAAAGTAATACCACGTTGGTTAAAGATGCTTGAGACTTGTTTTTAATTTCAAACCATGAAGTCACACAGCACTACCCCTAGACATTTATACTCTCTTCCTCACACTAGAGATCTCAAACACAATACACAAAAATATAAGTCCTCTATCTATGAAATACCCAAAGCCTTCTCTAATAAATTCAACAATCTAAAATTAGATCAATAATTTGTTTTAGAATCAACTAGTGGCTTAATTATGCTCTTGATCATGCTCATGGATTTTGTGATCCATGACTATAATCTATACATTTTCCATATTAAGAAGGAGAGTGAGGAGGAAGAGTTTGTAAATCCCATCTTCCACGTGCCTTGAATAGCATCTCAGTGTCTCAGGGGGCATTTGATCACAATGCTCCTCATTCCTCACACACAGGAAAACACCAGCATAAACAGCACACAGATCTATTCTCAAGGGTAGAGAAAGCAGCAGATAAAGTCTTTCCAAATTTCTTTATCAGTCACCTTCTTCATAATACATCAGATTATCAAATTCATCATGAAAGAAGGCTGATGTTAATTACTATTCTCCAATTAAAGAACAAATTCAAGTAAATCACAAGGATCCCATCCAATTAAACTGACTTTCCATGCCCAAACTAAGGCCAATGAGAGTTTAGGTTTTTTATATAATTAGCCAAAACATATTAGAGAAACAGAATTGTTATTTGTTTCAGGGTACTTCACCATTTTATCTGATCAAAAGCATCTTCTCTGGCCTTTTCCCAACCCTAACTCATCTCTGGCCTTTCCCAAAACTTCATGTTACATATAACACACCCCGCTTACAATTGCTAGAAAACATTAGGGTTGGAATTATTCCAAGATTGAGCAATCATTCCTTGGGAGGCAGCAAAACTGCTAGAGCTATCTATTACCCCACCTCTTTAATCATGGCCCAGCAAAGCCAGAGGATATCAGAAAACTGAAAAACTTGGTTGCCAAAGATACCTCACTTCTCATTCTTACCTAAACCCACTTTTATGTGTTCAGTTTCTTTACTAAACAGACATGAAGCTGGGATTAGATGTGCAAGTAATTTATTGGAGGAGGAAGAAGAAAAAACCTACAGACCACCATACATATTCCACAAGTGTGGAAGGAGAATGAAGGAAGGGATATTGGGTTGGAGGGGTGTCAACTTGCAGTGCAGTTCAAAAAGAGTTTAAACCAGGTTGATATGGTATTCTCCAGCCAAAGTTATTCATCAGAAAAGTCCTCAAGTCACTTACCTCAATGGACTTACCTCAATACTACATTCACCTTGCTCAGTCATTGGGTGGGGAGCAACTGACTGAAAGAGTGGGCTCAGGGCTAATGTGATTGTTCTGAGGAGCAGTTCGCTCATGCTTCTTGGAGACCTCTCTTCCTGTGAAGAAACTTAAAGAAAGAAGTTGGTGGGACCAACTATAGCCCTTATAGCTGCAGTTGACTATAGGGACAGCTACTTCTCATTCTTTCCCTCCTCCATCATCCATTCTAAATCCCTCTCTTAGCTATAACCTCAATAGTTTGTTATCATTTACCTGGTTGTGTAACCCTTAATTCTAGAAGAGTCTAAGTCTTTGGTAAATTACCATTTTCAGGCTAGGGTTACTGCATGAATCCATTCACAGTTATAGGAGGGTAAAGGAGTTCCACTTAGATCATATAGGTTCCACACAGTCTTTCCTTACTCATTCTCTAAAAGAATTCTGCTGATCAGATTTGACCACCACTGACTTGATGGTGAATTTTCTTCCCACTTGCTGGCCCCTAAACACAAGGAAACCAAAGTACTCTCTTGGCAAACACAGTTCAATAAGACCATTTCAGGTGTTCCCATCAAAGGTATACATTTATCTCCAAACATCTGGCTGGTCTCCTCAAGAAATAATGTCAAATCAGGGACTCAGCATTGTTTTATGTTAATGATAGCCTGGACATTTATTTGGAGACCTGGATCTTAAACCCTGCAGAGCCTAGAATTGTAAGGACAGGAAGCACAAAGTTGCACAATGAGTTTTTGAATGCTAACAAGGGGTGCTTCCACCCTTAGTTCCCAAACTCATGTATTTTTTCTACAGAGGGCATGACACCACATAGAGTTTTCCAATGAATACATAAATTATATCCTGAAAAACTGCACCCATACTTTCTGAGTGTTGCCTCTGAGCTGGCTTCATCTCTCTCTTTAGAAAAACTATCCTGCTGCCCTACAAAGATGTCTGCTTTTGAATGATACAATTTGTCTTACAATCAATGATTCTTGTAGTTCGGGTTCTGCTCTGTGCCTCTTTCACTGAACAGTGAGTTTTCCGTTTGTATGTTATGTTTTGTGGATCTCTATGCCTGTTGATCAAATAATGGTGATGCCTGAGACTCTGTGGGCAGCAAAGTAAAAACAAACCTTAGATAGGTATTTCTCCCTGTAAGGATAAACTACTGGACCTACCAGTATAGAACACAATGTATTCCACTTGCCTTTAAATATCTGGTTGTTCTTCTCAAGAAATAGTGCTAAATCAGGGACTTAGCTTTGTGTCACATTACTGACAGGCTGGGCATTTATTTAGAGGTAGTTATAACTACATGGGTCTTGGTAAATGGGTGTCTATTCACTTAGGCTCATCAATAGACTCTATCTATGCTACCATAACCATTCTGTTTCAGTGCCCATTGTAATAGTTCCAGGATGGGTAAAAATGAAGGCTGGTTAACATCAACTGTCCATTACCCTACTCTAGACTTCTTAGTTTCTAAGCTTCTACAGTTTGCATATAATGTAGAGCCCGTTATTCTTCTGGGCTTCATTTTCAATTGACTGACTTCTAGGTCACCCGGTCTATTGGCAAGAACAGTATTTCTAGCTATAGAATGCATCATTTCCAGAGTCCATAGAGGCCTTCTAGGTGAAGTGTTTCATTCATTGTGGTAGGCAGTACAAGATGCAAATAGTCTTTATTCTGGAGGGGAGATGCTAGCATGCTCTGACCACTAGATGCCTAAAGCTCCATTAAAGAGGCATGTACATGAATATTTTTGGTGTTAATCTCCCACTCCCTCAAGCACAATGTGTCTTACCAAGATTTCCTGTATACTAGCCACCTCTTGTTTGCTTTCCTTGATCAGCATGATAGCATTAATGTAATCAATCAGTGTAATGTTCTGTGGGATGTCCAGGAGGTCTGTATTACTTCAAACTGGATTATGACAGAGGACAAGAGACTTAACATAACCCTTAGGCAAAACTGTAAATTAATATTTTTGTTTATCCCACATTAAATTGAACAATTTCTGATCCTTTTTTATAATAAGAATGAAACTAACACATTTCCCAAATTTCTGTTCACTTACCATGTATCTAAACCCTAATTAATCTCCTATAATTTTGATTCCACACTGAGCAACAATAACTATAACTGAGGTTGCTACTTGGTTGGCTTGTTTAAGATAACAGTCCGTCTCCAGAACCCATCTGGTTTCTGCAGGTCAACTCCCCTTGGAATTGCGATCGTTTGTATTCTGGCAGTTATGTGCTACTATCCAGTCCTTTTTACTTCACGGAGCCCACCATCCCCATGGAAAATAAGAAACACAGCTCTGTGACCACCCTCCTAATGCCAGGCCTTGCATGCAAAGGAGAGCCACCACTGAACTTCTTCAGTGCATTCCTAATGAAATTGGGCAAATTGTGTGTTCTGCAACTTTAATAGGTCTTCTGGCCTAACGTAATGTATCCTTTCCAGCATGACCACTTCTCTCTGCCTCTTTATTCCTACTTCTACATTTTGCCAGGGCAACTAAACACATTCTCATTTCCATAACTGGGCTATAACTTTTTCTACCCTTCTAAGAGCCAGTCTAGCAGTGAGATTGTACCATTTCTGAAGTCCTTGCCAGAGTGTTTAATCCTGTACCCAAGAAAGTACTTTCAAGCCAATGATTTTTTGCTTATACCATCTTAGATTCTGTCCCCCTCAATCAAACACCCTCAAAATTCAATCTCAAAGTAGTCCTTTGGCTTTTGCCAGTACATGCTAGTTAATTCTCGCAACTCCTTTGAAGTACAGTCTCTTTTGTACTTATCAGATCAATCATATTCTCATTCTTTATGTTGGGTCCCAGGTTTTATCAACCTATTCCCTGACCTTAGCCTAACACATTTGACTTTGCTGAACATTCAAACATCTCTGGAGCTCTGCAACTCTATCAGATCCTCAGTCTGCTGTTCAACTATATCTGCTTTTCTAGCACAGGGGATAAAAGACTCTTTTTAAGCTATCAAAAAGTTCCCCTGGCTCTTATATTTAGCTTTGAACTGCTTGTTAGACCCTCAATTTCTCTTTATCTCTCTGCAGGGCATGAATACAATTTAGCAGTAACTAGCTAACTCTTCTGTCTTTGTACGCATTGTTCCCCACTTACCTTTCAATTCCTGAATCATCACACAAACAAGGGATTTCCCCTCCACCGGGATATTTTCCTATGTCACCACCCATGAAATCTTTACCAATCAGGCATCACCTTGTGCCAAGGTCTATCTATGCCCCAGCTACCACACAAGATTGCATCCAATTCACCACCCAGGTGGTAAAGGTACCCGTCCCATTTTTTCTCAGACCATTACTAGTGTACTAACATTAGCCTTCAGACTATGATGCAGTCTCCCACTTTTGGAAGGAAGGAAGCTAGGATGAGAAGGGACTTGGACTGCAGCATAGTTCCAAGAAAAGTGAGACTAGGCCCATGTGCAGTCATGGAGCCAAGTTGTCTTTAGGAGGAATCCCACAACATATAAATGGGCCTTTCTTCTTATCCCTGCCATGATTAGGTGCTCAATTATTAGCTAGAAGAAGCCCCTAGCAAGGATGGCCTCTAACCTAAATACAGGGGTTGGTCCACAGGGGCAACAACTGGAGCTGCCAGTCAATTATGCTCCTGTAGCAGCTGATCTGTGGAGTGCATTTCCATGACTACTGCAAAATTCTTTGATCTGGTCCCATTACTCCACAAAAGAAACTTTTGAGGTAGGTCAACTATAACCACAATATTGTTACAGCCAATGATTATTAATATTTTTTAGTCCTTCTCTTACTTGTGCATTCAGTCAAGCAGCCAAAATTTGGCACTATTAGAATGAGTAACTTCTCTGAACCACAAAGTTGTTGGAATAAGAGTTTTCACATCTACATCACCGCTCTAACCAATGGTTTTATTATTGGATGCTAAATTGGAGGTTATCTCAGATGAAACATTTTCACATAAAAGACTATCTTTACTTGGTTTTAACCATAACAGCATGGGTCTTCTGCCTAGGATCATGATGTCCCTCCATTCCCTATACGTATCTTAATTTGTGGGGAGGTGGATGAAATGGTCTGTGCCCGTATTTGATGTAGAAATAATCTTTGAGTTACTTGAACCTGAGAAGAAGCTCAATGAACCCCAAGAAAAGATAAATCTAATACCACACTAATAGAAGCAATATTTAAGTGATGAAATAGGGAGCAGTTCCCAAAATAGTGTCCCCCTTTCTTTTCGATGAGAGCAGCTTATCACTTCATAATAGAGGGATGCAATGCCTGGATCATATTAAATACTATTTAACTGGATTTCCCAAACTCCACCTGGAAATATGAAATATTAGTTTTCACGGAGTGGAATGGAGTTGACAGTTCATATCTGCAGGATTATTTAAAGTTTGTAAAACCCTTGAGCTCCTTTGATAGAAACTTTGTAGCTATAACCACATGACACCAATATAACTAGTTGAAAAGTATTACATTCAATTTAAAGGAGTATTTGGCATCATTTTGACAATAACAGGTTGTTTGCCTGAATTCAACTTTATTTTACAGATCTAAGTATGACAGGTTCCTGTGTGTTCAGATGGCCTGCAATATATAATTAGAGGAAAGATTTTATGGCAACCAGAAACTTACTTAAATTTGTTTCTATTTTATATCATGTGTTGAAAATGACTTCAGTACAAAATCTTTATAGAGATGACCTTATTTCACCCTTCCTGCAGGAAACTACTTTTGTTATGATCACAAATGATAACTTTGTTAATGATATCAATAAATGATATTCAATTCTTACTTATCTGACCATTCTACAATATACCATGCAGGTTGCCTTTCCTTGTTTCTGTGATATGGCATTTCCTTGGCTCTCCTTTGACATTTCTAGGCTTTCACTGAATTTTTTTTTTCCTTTCCTGGTCTTTTTATGTTGGTTTTCCTCAGGGTTCTATGATCTGAGCTGTAGTAATCATCACTCTATATGCTCTTCATGATGAATTAAATTTACTATGATGGCTCCAAGTACATCTATATATTTATGATTCTAAAAGCTATAGTACTGTCTATCTCTTCAGAGCATTTAATTCCCTATATCTTTATATCGCACCACTGATGTCACAAGTTACAATTTAGGCTTAAAATAAAAATAAACCTGACTGAAAACATAATATTTTCTAAAACATGCCATTTCTCCTAATGTTTTTTAAAATTAATTTTTGTCTAGGTATAGCATACCTGTAATAAACTTGTACAAAGCATGTTGAATTTTACATAGGTAAGTACACAATGTAAATAATTCAAAGTTTAAGATATAAAATATTTCCAGGGTCCTACAAGGATCCTCCTGGCCCATTTTCAGGCAATATTCAATCCCAACCCCAAAGTAGCTGTCATTTTAACTTTTAACACATAAATTAGTTTGTCTGCTTTTTTAAAATATCATATTAAAAGAATCCTACATGTGTGAGTTTTTGACTGGCATCTTTTTTTCATCACTGGTTCTGTGAGATACACTCTTTTTATTCCGTTAGTAGTGTTTCTTTTCTTTTTATTTCTAGGTAATATTCCATTGTATGAATATAACAGATTTTATGTCAATTCTCCTAATAGTGGGCACTTAGGTTGTGTATAAGTTATCAATTGCTGTGTAACAAATTATCCCAAAATTTAGCAGCTGAAAACATTTATTATCCTATAGTTTCTGTGAAATCTTGCAGCAGCTTTGCGCTATTATCGGGCTCAGGGACATTCAGAAGCTTGCAGTCAAATGTTGACCAGGGCTGCAGGTATCTCAAGATTTGAATGGGATGAAGAATTTGATTCCAAGCTCACTCATGTGGTTATTGGCAGGCTTCAATTCTTCACTGACTGTAGGCTGTATACTCCAGTTCTTCAATACATGGGCCTCTCCATAAAGCTGATCACATTATCGCAGCAAACTTTCCCCAGATGCAATGATCCAAGAGGGGGAAAAAAAGCATAAGCATTTCTTAACATGTAAATTTTATTTTTAATATTTTACTGATTTTTAAAAATTAATAGTGGTAGATTTCTTCTTCCAAGCCTTATATCGATGACTAATTTATTCATTATGCCCCACTAGGTGTTACAAAATATTATTGTTTTATTTTTTTTTCAAAATGTTAAAATAAATTTGGTCTGTGCCTTGTTTGGTTATAGTCTCTCTTTCACTGTCTTTTATGTCTACTTCTTTCATTTCTTTGAAGGCAGTACGTTCTTTTTTGATGGCAGGCCTTAAACTATATTTAACACCACTGATATCTGCCTAAGCACATTTCTTAAAGCAACCCTACTGATCACTGAGGTCTTAGGTTAAGTACATGACTATCAAGTGACAGCACCAGAATGTCTATATAGAAATGTCTTGGAGGCAGCATTTTAATTCCGAGTAGAGAAGGGAGCATGGAGCTGTATTTGTAAAACATTATACAAATGATTAAACAAACAGAAGTTGCTTCTATTAAAATTTGGATGTTAGTACAAGGAGTGGGCTGCTTTACTTCAACCACCCTTGCTTGGCACTCATATATTTTCCTTCATAAAATCTAAGCAGCCTGTCTAGATCTAGGCAAAATTTCTTCTTAAATGTGCTAAAAGTACCCTGCATTTTTCTTTCCTCATATCTCTTATTATGCATTATTTCACTCAAATATTTAATTGTTTATTTCTCCCAGTAAAGTTTAAGGTCTTTGAAGGTTCACTCTATAACTCTCCTTGATGTTATTTAACACTAACACTTACTATAGTATTTGTTACATAATAAATACTCAAAATATTTGTTTTAAATGGTATTAAGCAGCTCTAAGGTTTTGATATTTCCAGGTACATGTGATAACTGCCTTACAATATGTATACCACATACACACTCACCCACACAACCCAAAATCAAGTAAATATATGATTAATTGTGAATAATAAAATAACAGCTCAGTTTGATTTTCTGCCTGCCACTGTCTAGTATCCTATGACAGACAAATTTAATAAAATGCTATAGTATAATTCAGTATGGTTTCGGGCACTATAAATTAAATAAAACTGTAACTTTTGAAATTTAATTACAAAGATTTACAGTCATTAATCTGCTCAAAGTGGTAAAACTCTAATAATTAGCTAGTTGATGCTACTACAAAATCAGTCTTATTTTTTATTTGGATAAATATATAAGACATTTTAAACTTTCTATTAAAAGACTTTCTATTATGACTTTTTTTTTTCTTTTACACTATTAAGGTCAGACTTGCCCATATCATTTCTTTTAGACCCATTTTAAAATTGAGAAAATTCAATATATTTTTTCAGTAACACAGTTGTGGTAAGAGCAAAACAGTGTCACAATAGACTACTTGGCATGAAACGTACTGTTTATATCCCATTGGCATAAAGTAAACAAACAAAAGTGGGCAATTTTTTAGTAGAATTTTCTATCTAGACACAGCTTTAGGATATATTTTGTATTCTATGATCAATTCCCCCAGAAAAAAATCCTAATCAGAAATCATATTCCCTATGTGAAACCTAGGGTCAAGTAAATTAAGTAAAACCTCAATGCGTAAGACTGATGATGTTTCAAAAATCCTCATTTGACTTTTTTTTTTTTTTAAGGAAAATGATATTGCACAAACAGATATAAAGAAAGACTATCTAACCAAATAACTCCAGGATTTGTAAATATTTTAATATTATTTACAGTATAATTCTTATGCAAACATTGTTTTTTACTTACTCTCTAAAAGATCTCCTCTGATAGAGTTATATTAAAACTTTAAGTTAGAGTTTTCCAATTTAAATTTCAAAAGATTTTAAAAATTCAATTTGATTGAATAGCACATTGTCTGAACAGTATGTTGGCCTTGTTTCCCTGATTTGAAGAATAGTACTTATTCATTTTATAAACATAAATAACTTTACTATCAGCTCAACCCAAGTATAAAGAATTACATCACCAAATACCATAAGTCTGGCACCTTTTACCACTGCAGACACTCCCCTACTGTGGGAACCCTTGCCCGAAGCAGGAAGGTAAAATAAACCCTCTCAATCACATCTTCCAGAGGAAGATCCAGGATGAGGAGAGCTGGCTTGTCACCCCATTCAGGGATTTCCTTTCTAATAAAATTATCAATATCCTGCCATGAAATAGGAATCTGGTGAGGGACTACATCCCTCCAGTGCCAAAACCCAGCTGTCACGGTATGACCGCAGCTTTTTTTTCCTAGTTACTCCAATGTTCAGTTGGAATTGGAGGGGTGTTACCCAGAGTAGAGTATGGTCAGCTGATTCTCAGAATTATCCAGGAAACAGAGGCTGTGGCCATGAAGCATCTGTAGCTACCCTCAGCCAACCCCTCTCCATCCCCTATCTACTCCTCCCTTAACTCTAACTGACCAAGAGTTTGTTGGAGGACTCAATGAACATGCCACAGCCAAGACTCCTCTATTCAGCCTCATCAATCAGGGTGGTACTGGTGCTCTCATTTTAGGTCGGTATCTATCTAGGTGGGTATCCCTGATTCCAGAATGAGAACATACATGATGCCATGGGCCAGGAGAATGTACAACAGATGGTGGAAGCCCCAACCTCATGATCTGTGTGCCACCATTTAGCCAACTCCCTGGCATTAATGTGGGATTCTCAAAATCCCATTTATCATCATCCTTCCCCTAAAAGACAGAAAGAGTACAATTTAAGTCTCCCAGCCATGGGTCCATACCTTTACATAGGCTGGTAGGAAAGAGGTGACCCTTCAGTTTAGCCTGCAAAGCCATGAGTTCTGCATTGCCCAAGATGCTCCAGTAAAAAAGCAATGCAAGAGTGATGAAAAGAGCCACCAAAGAATCAATCCACCTCTATAATTCCCCTTGTACCCTGCTCGATGCTCTGTGGAGTGAGTTGCTACATATCGTGTCATGGTAACACAGGTTCAAGCAAAATAGAGATTCTCAACAAATGACAACTTTATTACTTATATATCACAAAGAGTCCAAAAGAAGAGGGAAAGAGGTCCCATTGTGTCCAAACCCCTGGGGAGGCCCACTGCTCAGGTCAGGGTCTGTAGATAACAACTCCACATGCCCCACTTTGTGTCAAAGAAAAGGGACAACTGTGATGCCTGAGGGATGGGTATTTATACACCCAGGGGGAGTGAGCCCTGCCACTGAGCAAAAAGCATGCATCAAGCAACTTTTCTTAGAGTCCCCAACCTGATAAGCAACAGGTACTGCTTGTTCCCAGTTTCAGGTTCAAGGTATGGTCAGGCCATTCCATTAGACCAACTATCACCCCTAGGCTTCAGAATGGAGACATATTGAAATATCTGCATACAATCAAACAAGAGAGGAAAATAAGGGTGGTAGGCAAGGGTTGGCAGGCAGACACTGAACATGTCCATGATTTTCCCAGCACTATATAAACATTTTTGAATGCTGGGAATAAGATTATTTTTACTATTAACTCTGGATTAGGAAAAGGTTTGGGTACAGAAATAAGATTTATTTTTCAGTTTTAACTTTTCTGTGATGCATTTATTTATTTTTTTCATTATGTGCAAAAACTTTTTCTAAAAACACTTAAAGTTGAACAAAATAAAATATTAAAGTTTATGACCAACATCAATGAAGATAGAATCAGTGCATATATTCTACATGTTTTACTTTCATTAGATATTATATTTGAATTATTTTATCTTAAAAGTCAAATGAGTTCTGGTATATTGTTCCTAGCACCTTTTAGCAAACCAAAACAACATTAAATTTAGATCCAGACCCTGAAATCCAAAGGATGGACCTGGTTTCTGACTTCTACAAATTTAATTATTCTGTCTTTAAATTCTTTGAGTTGTCCCAGCATCCTCCTGACAAATTTCTTTTATTTTTCCTTAAGTGGTTTTAGTTAGATTTTTGTCATTTTACTGCAAATTCTCACAGCTATAACAATGCCTAATTCAGAACATATATTGCATCATAAATGATCATGTGCTTTCTTCACTTTTCAACTCTTTCAATTTAAAAAATGATGTTTTTATGGAAGATTAAACATTCTTCATATATCGTTTGAAAAAACTCCTTTGTAAATTATTAGTGCACATCTATCATAGTAATTTAAAGGCTATTGTCAAAGAAAGGCATTTTGACATATTGAGGAATTTGATTAAATGTTATAAATAATTTTTAATAAATAAACTATTTGTAATATTCTCCTAAAGTGGTTTTCTCCTCAGTAATTTAAAAATATAATTTAGCACATAATCTATTAATAAAATTCAGACCTAAAAAGATCACATCAAATTATGCTCAGTTATACAAACCTTCTTAAGCAGAATGATTTTCAACACAATTAGCATTACTATACAATTAGAACAAATAGCAAAATTTATTACTAAATTAAGAAAATATCATCCTTTCACTTTTGTCTTGTTCAAAGTTTCTTAGCACATCATTCCAATATTTGAAATATTATTTTTAATACTTTAAATTTTAATGAATGCTATTTTTGTTGTCTGGTAATATTTTTCCTTACAATTACCTAATGATTGCACAATGGTCTTCCAAGGGAATATAACTGAGTTTAGCAGATTTTGAACATTTTATTTCTAATAAAATACTGATACCAATAGTCTAATTTTCCCTAATAATATCTTTCTAGAACATCATTGAAAATATATTCCACAATGGCCAATTATCCCATAGTATTTTTGTTTTGTTTGAATTTTATTAGAAATTAGAAGGAAATGAGAGAAGATTGTGGGAAGATGGAAGACTAGGGAGCTCCTTCCAATATAACAACTATTAAACAGGCAGGAATTGTCTGAAATAATTATTTTGAAACTCTGGAGGGCAGAAGAACACTGTGCAGTATTCAGAGAAGAATGGGATGAAGAGAATGATAAATTATGGTAAAGAAGAGTAAGTGTTCTTTCCTGTGGTAGCTACCAATGTCTGGTCCCTATGCTCATGTAAGTTGCCATTGTTCTAGTTCCTGACTAACTCATCGCTGACAGAAAGAGATGTAAAAATTTCTTCCCCCAGACCAGGGTTGGGCAAGTCCTATCACTGATCATAGCTTTTGAGTAGTGATTTCAGATAGCTGGGGGCCTGGCTCTGAGGGTAGCCATTGTTTCAACTCACACTGAACAAAGGCAGTGGCAGCCATTGTTCAAACCACTCTGGACAGGAGTGGTAGCAGTGGAGATTTGAGAATGCTGTGCTTCTCATTGATTCAGGGTACAGTAAGTTGAAGGGTTACATTTACTGGGCAGGCCAAGAAAACTCAAAATTGGTGATCTATAGAAGAAGCTCTTGGTATCCTTCCTGTTTACCCCCTCAGGGCACTGTGGAGACAGTCTGTAAGCCCTACTGTGTCTGTGGTACCGTTTTAGTTGGGATAAACTTATTTGAGAAAGTCTTCTCTAGCGTGCCCCTCCTCCCAGAATTTTCCCTCCTGGAAAAAGCAGATTGAGGCAACAAAAGATGTATAAGAAACTATAGAGGCAGAAAGTCTGGGGCAAAGTCTTCAAACACCCAGGAAAGGGAAGTTCTATCTCCTAGGAAAAGAAGGGACAAGCAAACTCCTGTAAACAGGGGACTCTACAACAACCAACAAGCAAAAACCCAGATAGGACAGAGGCCCAGAAAGAAAGGGAATACCCTGCATACTGTATTCACCTGGGACAGACCTTCCTGATAGGAGAGCTGAGGCTCAAGAAAAGCACTGTCTTATAACTGTTTACAAAATCAAGAAACAGACATCCCAGGGACTAAATCCTAGAGATAACATGTGAAAATATGAAAATGTACAGTGTACAAGAAAAGAGTACAAGATAAACAAAGAAACAGGATATGATGGCATGTTGAAAGACTGAGGATAAAAATCCAGAAAACACCAATGAAGAAGACAAGAAAGTGGACATAACAAACAAAGCTTTTAAAAATGTTTGTGAAAATGCTCAAGGAAAAGGAACATACAGGAAAAAAACTAAAGGGTATCAGGAACAATGAATGAGCAATATAAGAATCTTAGAAAAGAGATAGAGATTTTAGAAAGGAAACACACAAAACTGTTAGACCTGAATACCACAATGACTGAAATGAAAAATTCCAAGGACAGTTTCAAGAGCAGATTGGAACTGGCAGAAGAAAGAATCAGTGAATTCAAAGACAAGACACTTGAAATGAGTCAGACTGAGGAGCAGAAAGAAAAATGAAAGGCAAAAAGCAAAAATAGCCTAAGGCACCTCTGTAACACCATCAAGCATATCAATATATGCATTATGGGATTCTCAAAGGAGAAGAAAGAGAGAAAGGGGCAGAAATAATATTCAAAAAAATAATGACAGAGAACTTCTAAAACTTAGCAAAAGAAGTGAATAAGTACATCCAAGAAGCCCAGAGAACCCCAAAAAGGATAAACATGAAGAAAAATGCATCCATCATATATTGATCACACTATTGAATGCAAAGGACAAGGAGAGAGTTATAAACACTGCAAAAGAAAAGTAATTTTTTATGTAAAAGGATGTCCTTGTTAAAACTCACTGCTGATTTTTCATCAGAAGCCATGGAGGAAGGAAGGCAGTGGATTGAAATACATAAAGTGTATTTCAGAAAACAACTGCCAACCAAGAATTTTATATCTGAAAAGATTTTCTTTCAAAAATTAGGAGAAGATTAAGACATACCCATATAAACAGCATTGAGGGAATTCCACTAGACATGCCTTACAAGCAATGATAAGTGGAAAGAAAAGGACAGTAGACAGTGGTTCAAAGGAGAATAAAGAGATAAAGACCTGTGGTGATGGCATCCTTTTGGGTAATTATAATTGCAAGTATTACTGTATTGCATTGTTTGGTTTGTAAGTTCACTTCTTAACTTCCACAGGTGCTAAAATGTGAATGTATAAAATATGATGAAAATATCTATGTTTTTGGACATACAATGTATAAAGATATAAGTAGTAACAAGTCCAAAATCAATGGTGGGGGGACAGAGGGTCATATAAAAGTATATGTGTATACTATTTAAGTTAAGTTGTTATCAAACCAAATATTATTGTTATATATTTAGTATGTTAACTTTAACCTCATGGTAACAAAATATATGGAAAATATATCTAGATAGAAATGAGAAGGCACTCAATACAGTACAACACAAATAAAGCAAATAAATATAAAAGTTAACATTGATGAAAGAATTGAGGGGCCAAAAATGTATGAGATATACAAAAACTTATATCTTTGTATATAAGTCCTGCATTAACAGTAGTGACTTTATATGTAAATGGAATAAACTCTCCAGTCCAAAAGGCAGAGATTGCAGAATGGATAAAAAGCATAACCCAACTATAAGCTGTCTACAAGAGACTCATCTTAAATTCAAAGATACAAGTAGACTGAAAGTGGAAGGATGGAAAAAATATATATACCTTGCAAGTAACCAAAAAAAAGCTGATATAGCTATACTAATATAAGATAAAATAGACTTTAAGTAAAAAAACAGTTATGAGAGCAAATATGGTTATATACTGATAAAGGAGACAATTCAATAAGAAGATGAAACAATTATAAAGTTATATGCACCTAACAGCAGAGCTCAAAAATACATGAAGCAAATATTGACAGATTTGAAGGGAGAAAATGATGATTCTTCCTTAATAGTAGGAGATTAACACACAATTTACAATAATGGATAGAATATCTAGTCAGAAAATCAATAAGGAATACAAGACTTGAACAGTACTTTAAACCAACTAGACCTTACAGATATACACAGAACATTTCACACCTCAAAAACAGAATACACATTCTTCTCATTGCTCTTGAATCATTCTTCAGGATAAAACATATATTAGGTCACAAAACAATAATCAAAAAATTAAAAATATTGAAATCATACATTGTATATTCACCAACCAAAATAGAATGAAGCTAGAAATCAATATCAGGAGGAGAAAACTAACAAATATGTGGAAATTAAACAACATACTATAAACAATCAATGGGTTAAAGAGGAAATCACAAGCAAAATTAGGAAATAGGAAATAATCTTGAGGAAAAAAAATGAAAATACAGCACATCAAAACTTATGGGATGCAGCAAAAGTAGTGTTAAAGGAAATTCACAGCTCTAAATGATTACATTAAAATAGAAGAAAGACTTCAAAACAGAGACCTAACCTCAAATCTGGAAAAACTAGAAAAAGAGGAGCAAACTAAATACAAGCAAGCAAAAAGAAAAAGGAAATAAAGATTAGAGATAAATGAAATAGGAAAAAAAAATGGTGAGAAACAACAAAAGCACTGTTGGTTCTTTGAAAAGACAAGTAAATTTTTTTTTTTAAATTAGCTAGACTGACAAAGAAAAAAAGAGTTCACAAATAATGAAAATCAGAAATGAAAAGGTGGAAATTATTACTAACGTCAGTGAAATAAAAAGGACTATAAGAAGATATTATAAACAATTGAATGTCAATAAATTAGAACACCTAGATGAGAGGGACAAATTACTAGTAAAGAGATTGAATCAGTCATCAAAACCTTCCCAACAAGGAAAATCTTAGGAACAGATGGCATCACCAGGTATATTACTAAGCCAAAGGGATGCTGATACAAAGTACCAGAAATCTGTTGGGTTTTATAAAGGATATTTATTTGGGGTAGAAGCTTACAGTCACAAGGCCATAAAGCATAAGTTACTTCCCTCACCAAAGTCTCTTGCCACATGTTGGAACAAGACGGCTGCAGTCTCTGAGAGAGTTCAGTCTTCCTCTTCCTCCTAAGGCTCCATGGTCCCAGCTCCTTCCTTTCTCAGCTGTAGGTTAGCATAACTTGTCACTCTCCTCTGGACTTGCTTCTTTCTGGGCTCAGCTGCTTTGCTCTGTTCGCAAGGTCAGCTGTAGACTTTCAGGCTCATTTTCTTCCCAGGACCTCTGCCATGTCTAATGGAGTCTTCTCTCTTTTCTCACATACCTTCTTCTCAGTTTCTTTACTCCCAGGTCTCCAGCATCAAAACTCCAACTCTCTCCTCTGCTGTTTCACTTTCTCTGTGAGTCCCTGCCCACCAAGAGGGCAGGGATTCAACGTTTCTACTGATGTGGCCCAATCAAAGCCTTAATGATAATTCAATCAAGTAAAAGTGAAATCTTTGAATCTAATACAATCTGATATGCCCAGAGTCACAGACCAGTTTGCAAACATAATCCAATATTATTTTTGGATTTCATAAACAATACCAACTTCTACACTGGAGAATTTTACCACACAATCCAAGAAAACATAACTACAAATATGCTCAAACTGTTATAAAAATTTGAAGAGAGAACACTTGCTAATTTAATCAATGAGACCAAATCACCCTCATACCAATGCCAGATAAAAATACTACAAGAAAATTAAACTAAAGAATATCTTTTATGAATAAATATGCAAAAATCCTCAACAAAATACTGTCAAACTGGTTCCAACAGCATATTAAAGGAATTATACCTCATGATCAAGAGGGATTTATCTCTGTTATGCAACGTTGGCTAAACTTAAGAAAATCAACTAATGTAATATACCACATTAACACACACACAGAGTGTTAAAAATATAGAGACAAATGAAAAATGAACAGAACAGATTAACATTCTAGGAGGAAGAATAGGAGAATGGAAGCTTTCTCCTGGTGATGAAATAAGTGCACAAATAGAGCAATCTCAAAAATTGTACCATGTATTCAGAACTAGAATTAGACGAATAAGACTGAATTTAACCAGATGACTGGTTAAACGTGAGCTTTCACAAAATTCCAAAATGTGTTGAACTAAGTGTCAAAGGGAGTTTTAGCACAAAGCCAATAAACAAGAATGTCCTAGACTAAAGAGAGGAACTGAGCCCAGAATAAATACATCAAGAAAATCAGATGCCAAGATACCAGCAAAAAATTATACACCATACTAAGAAACAATAAAATGTAGCATAGTGAATGGAAAAAAAAAAAATTAAACCTCCAGATGATATACACAGATGTTCAAACAAATTCCCTTAATAAATATAATGAGATGGCTAAAGAGATTAAGGATATTAAGAAGATGCTGGGTGAACACAAAGAAGAATTTGAAAGCATGTAAAGAAAAATAACAGATCTTATGGGAATGAAAGGCAAAGTAAATGAAATTAAAAATACACTGAAAAATACAAAGGCTGATTTGAAGAGGCAGAAGTATCAGTAAACTAGAAGATGGCACTTTAAATGGAACACAAAGAAGAATAGATAAAGAATTGAAAAAATTGATTAGGGACTCAGGGGACTGAATGACATTAGGTGCTCAAACATACATGTTACAGTTGTCCCAGAAGAAGAGATGGAAAAATCGGTAGATGAAATATTTGAGGAAATAATGGTAGAAAATTTACCAACTCTTTTAAAGGACATAGATATCTCTGTCCAAGAAGCACAACATACTCTAATCTGAAAAATCTGAATAGACCTATTTGAAGATACATAATAATCAGAATGTCAAATGCCAAATGTAAAGAGAAATTTCTGAAAGGAGCAAGAGAAAATTTATCCATCACATGCAAGGGACACCCAGTGTAAAAGTCAGGGTTCTCTAGGGAAACAGAACCAACAGGAGATATCTGTAAATAGTATGAGATTTTATAAAATTGTCTCAAATGGCCATGGGGATGCACAAGTCCAAATTCTGTACGGCAGACTGCAAACCACTGGCCCCTACAAACGTCTCCAGTGAGTTTTTCAGGAGATGCTGGCTGTCCAAAGTAAACATGGGAATTCTCTCCCTGCATGCTTAAAATCACTTCCCCTTTTGAGGCCTTCAACTGATTGGATGAGACATCACTCATTGTGGATGGCAATCAGTTGATTGCAGACATAACAGTCATCTATGCAATCAAATCACTGATTGAAGTGCATGAAATACACTGTATTACAATTAGCCCAGTGCTTGCTTGTCCATGCAACTGGAAACTTTTACATGGCAAAGTTGACACATTAGTCTAACTATGACAATCCACCCCTTGTCAGTTTGGCAACCATACACATCACTTTAAACTATATTTAGTCTCTAAATAAACACTTGAAATCCTTAAATACTATGACATGAAACTAATACAACTTATGTCATATAATAAGAAGAAAGTTTAGAGAAGAAAACAAAAATATTTGTGCTATGCACATATACAAACATACTCATAACAAACAAGGAAAACATATCCATGATCATAAAAGTCCTCATTTCTATAACTGTGCACATGGTCAATAATCATATTTATCACTACATTCTTCCACTACTCATTCCATGTTCCTTTTATCCTCAGGAAGCACCTCAGCTGGCCATGGTTCTTTGCCTGTTGTGGTTACCCAAAATTTCATTCCTAAACATTTTGGGCCAATGTTAGTCCTGCCTGGATTGGATTCTGAAAATTTTCCATTGACTTTAATCATAGGGCATAGTAGTACTAAGAGACACCCTAGGGGTTCTCCTGTATTCCAGGCAAACTCTTCTTTACCTCCATTGTATATGTGCAGGTCTATTTCACCTTGATAATTAGGATCAACCATCCCAGCCAGTACACTAATTCCCTTCTTTGCCTGTTGATTCAGATGCTAGTTGCCCAAAGTAGCCAGATGGCAGTTTTAACTTCCAGTTCAATGGAATCATTGTTGCATTCCCTAGTGGAAACACTCCTCCTTCTGGAACTAAGATTATAGACCAGCAGAGCTTAAGGTTGCAGGAACAGGGAGCAAAAATTTTCTTAGTGGATCACTAGGAGTAAGAGTGAATGGTGCCACTCCCATTTCCAACACTTGATTCCTGGACTTGTGAATCCTGACTATAGGAGAAACAGCACCATACCGTGAATGCTGATTTAGAGCATACATAGCCTCATGGAGAATATTGCTCCAACCCTGGAAGATATTGCCACTTAATTGGTACTGTACTTGAGTCTTCAAAAGGCCATTTGGTCCTACTATCAATCCAGCTGCTTCAAGATGTTGGGTGTTATGGTAAGACCAGTGAATTCCATGAGCATGTGCCAATTCCCACACATGATTTGCTGTTAAGTGATTTCATTCATCAGAAGCAATGCTATGTTGAGTACCATTGTGGTGGAGAAGACATTTGTTAAGGGCACAGATGGTTGTTTTGAAAGAAGAATTATACGCAGGGAAGGCAAATCCATATCCACAGTATGTGTGTGTATTTCACTTAAAACAGTTCGGGCACTCAGCAGTGTCTGTAGCCAAGTTGGCCTTGTTGAGGGGAAATCCATATTGCTGAGCTCATGCATAAACCCCATCCCTACCACCATGGCCACCTTGTTCATGATCCCATTAGGTAAAGACAGAACTGGCTGGAGAAAGAGGCTAAGTGCTAGTCCAGAGCAGGTCATCATATACAGTTGATTATTAAAATCTTCCTCTGCTGAAGTCACCCTCTGGTGAGCATTCACATGGAACACAGATATTTTCATGGTGTTTTTTTTTTTTTTTTTCCCAATAAGAAGGGTCTATCCACATACCTTTTCCCCAGACCTCTTTGTCACCAATTTTGGAATCATGATCCTTCCAAGTCCCAGACCATCCAGCCAAACCATTGGCAACAGCCCATGAATCAGTGTACAAATGCAACTCCAGTTATTTCTCCTTCCAAGCAAAATGAACAACCATGTGCACTGCTCAAAGTTTTGCTGACTGGAAGGATTTGCCCTCACCACTGTCCTTCAAGGATGTCCCATTAAGGGGCTGCAGTGCTGCAGGTGTCCACTTTGGGAGGTACCTGCATATCATGTAGAACCATCTGATAAAACTGTAGGCCCTAGTTTTCTCTTCCTCAGTCAACTGATTTTAAAGAACTCCTCAAGAGGCAATAGTGGTAGGCTGGGGAAGAGAAGTTAATGTGGCAAGAGTGGTGGACATGGACATTTGGTCCATTTTTTCATGTAACTTACTTGTGCCTTTGGGACTTGCTCGAGCCCTACCTCAAATATATCATTTCCACTTTATGACAGAGTATTTCTGTGCATGTCCAACTTTATGGCTGTTTCTCAAAAGGAGAGTTGTTATCCACAGAGGATGGAAGAACTTTGCTCCACAATCCTAAGAGTCTGCATTATGATTCTACTATAGGATCCTCCAAAGGCTCCAGATGACATGTCTATTTGACACTGATACTTCCAGCACCTTTCAATCTGCTGGATCACAAGACCCAATTGGTACTGCAGCTTGCATAGCAGCCTAGACCTGTTGTAGAGCCTCTGATTGTTCCAGTACCCACTTAAAACTAGGAGCTTTTGTGTTCTCTCAGTAAAAGGGCCAGAGTAGCACACGCAAATGACATGTTATCTCCAAAACCTGAAAAGATCAATGAAGCATTGTGCCTCTTTTTTGATCATAGAGAGGTCCAGTTAAAACAGCTTATCTCTTAACTTGAGAAGGGATATTTCACCATGCTTCACACCACGGGACACCTAGAAATTTCACTGAGGTGGAAGGCACCTGTATTTTTTTGCATTTATCTCCCATCCTCTCTCACACAAATGCCTTACAAATAAGTCCAGAGTAATTGTTATTTCTTGCTCACTAGGTCCTATCAACATGATATCATCAATATAATGGACCATTGTGATGTCTTGTAGAAGGGAGAGATGATCAAGGTCCCTGTGGACAAAATTATGAAATAGGGCTGGAGAGCTGATATACCCCTGAGGCAGGACACTGAATGTATATTGTTGGCCTTGCCAGCTGAAAGTAAACTGTTTCTGGTGGTCATTACTAACATTAATTGAGAATAAAGCATTTATAAGATCAATAGCTGCATGCCAGGTACAAGGGTATGTGTTGATTTCCTGAAGCAATGATACCATGTCTAGAACAGCTGCAGCAACTGGAGTCATCATCTGGTTAAGTTTATGACAATCTACTGTCATCCTCCAAGATCCATCTGTTTCCTGCATAGGCCAAATAGGAGAGCTGAATGGGGTTGTGGTGGGAATCAACACCGCTGCATCCTTCAAGTCTTTGATGGTGGCACTGACCTCTGAAATCCTTATAGGAATCCAGTATTGCTTTTGATTTACTATTTGTTGGTAAGTGCAGTTCTAGTACTTTCTACTTGGCCCTTCTTACCATAATAGCCCTCACTCCACCAGTCAAGGATCCAATGTGTGAATTCTGCCAGTTGCTGAGTATGTCTATTCCAATTATGCATTCTGGAACTGGGAAAAAAACACAAATGGGTTGGGGACTTACTGGACCCATTGCAAGATGGAACTGAGTTAAAACTCCATGATCATCTGACTGCTATAAGCCCCTACTTTGACTGGTAGACCAGAGTGACATTTTGGGTTTCCTAGAATTAATGTCATTTATGAGTCAGTGTCTAATAATCCACGAAATGTCTGAACATTTCTTTTTCCCCAGTGAATAGTTTCCCTGGCAAAAGGCTGTAAGTCTCTAAGGAAAAGCTGGGAGGAAGATTAAGAGTATAAATTTTTGGCAGTGTAACAGGATCCTTCCCCATACTGACTTGGCCTTCCCCTCATTTAAGGGGCTCTGGGTCTGTAAACTGTCAAATTCATGAATTTATTAAGGGACCATGACTCTATTTTGGTAATTCAAGTTAGGGTTTTGTTCACTCGAACTAGAAGTCTTCTGCTTGTACAGATCAAGTAAGATATTAGTAAACTGCCCATCTATTTTACTTCTAAGTACCCCATGATCTATTACCCAAGGCCATAGGTCTATACAACTCAGACTCTTTTGATTGCTGCTTTGAGTCTGCCTTTCATTTTGATAGCCATGTCCATCTTGTCTTTTGTGATTGAATGCTGCTACTTCCCTATCATGTTTAATGATTCTAGTTGTAAGGCAGCATTTCCCACAATAATATCTAACTTACAGTGAAGAGAAATCAAAGAGCTCTTCAAGGAAGATGAGTTAGTCTCATAAATATATTCCTCACACTCCTGATAAAAGGTGTATCCTCTGGACATTCCTGGGGTGAGTGGGCAGGTCTTAATGTTGAGTCCATTCTATCATTCCAATCTCTCTAAACTTTTGGATCCCCTCATCTACAGTATACCAGGGTTTATGGGCATCTTGACCTCAGGCATTGTAGGCCATCCTTTAGCCCATGTTTTAGCAAGCCACTCGAACAAACTGTTAGAGCCCTTTCTAACCCCTTGAGCTACAATAATGAATCCAGAATCTCTGCTTAATGGGACCATATCAATAAATTCACCTGGATCCAACTTTATATGCCTTCCACCATTACCTTATACTGTTAATATCCATTCCCACACATATTCCCCTAATTTCTGTCTATATAAATTGGAAAACTCATGCAGTTCTTTGAGAGTAAAGCATACTTCCACCTAGGTCACACTTTGTACTTCACCTTTGGGAGCTTGTTGTGATTCTAGTCTAGTTATAGCTTTGGAAGAGAAGAGGTGTGGTGGGGTTGGGTAAGGAGATGAATTAGAAAGTTTTTGAAAGCTAATTATTTCAGCATGTTCCCTTTCAATTTCATCTGGTGAGATGGGATTAATCTCTTCAGGTGAGGGTTGGATGGCAAATTCCTTAAGGAAGGGTGGAGATTGGGTGAAGGTTTCTTCAGGGCAGAGAGGAGCTCAAGACTCATTGGGGCACGCTGGAGATTGAATGATGCAAGCTTAACACTGATGGTCTCCTCAAGGCAGACCATGACAAACTTATTTGACAAAGTCTCAGTAGAATTTAGGGTTTCAATGGCCCCACTTATATAATCATCAAGCTTATGTGTCCATCTCAATCCTCAGGGTTTTACTCATTTTCAATCAATACCCTCACTTTAAGAGCCAACACCCTACTAGGTTGAGATTTTAGTTTCTGTTGTAACTCTACTCCATATAAAATGAGACTGGGTCTAGTTTTCAGAGATCTGAAGTCTACAGCTGCATGAAACAAAACTTTCTTTCGGGGAATCCATAGACACTTACACATCATTTATGAGCATGCTTATGCTGTAAATTTGAAGTCTTCAGCTTATCCTTAGCTTTTGTAGCTGTACCCAACATATTAGGAATAGCCAGCCAACATCATTTTACCTTTTAACTCCACAAAGCTCTGTTAAGGTGTTAAAAAACACTCTCACCCACATCCTTCTTAAAGCACGGAAGTAGTCATATCCAGTCCTGATATTTTGTGCATCTCTATCACCTAATCATGCCATGGACAGTCAGTGGCCTTTTGATTATTGTAAACAGACTCACTAATGCCCTTGAATCTAATCAGAGTAGAAAGCTAGTTGCAAAAATCCCAGAACCAATTCAGAAATCCCATTTTTAAGATTGTTTCTAAAGAATCACTCCTGGTACCAAGATGTATTTTTCAGGGTTCTTTAGGGAAATAGAACAACAGGAGATATCTGTAAATAGTATAATATTTTTTCAAAATTGTTTCATGTGACCATGGAGATGCACAACTCCAAATTTCATAGAGCAGGTTTATAATCAGGGGCTCTGATATAAGTCCTTGGTGAGATTTCCATTAGATTTCTGGTGTCTGATGTAGGGATGGAAATTCTCTCACTTAATTCTGGAAATCAGGTCTCCTTTTAAGGTCTTTAACTGTTTGGATGTGAAATCATTCATTGCTGATGGTAATCTCCTCAGTTGATTGTGGAGGTAACCAGCCATAAAGTCTGTGAAATGAACTTGCATTACAATAAAACCAGTTCTTGCTTGACCAAACAACTGGGGACCATTACCTGGTCATGTTGGCACATTAGCTTAACTATCACACATAATAAGATTAAGATCTGATTTCTCATCAGACACCATGGAAGGAAGAAGGCAGTGTTATAATATATTTAAGATAATGAAAGAGAAAAACTGCCAGCCAAGAATTCTATAATCTGGCAAAATTTTCCTTCAAAACTGAGTGTGAGTTTAGAGTATTCACAGGAACAGAGAAACAGAGTGTTGGTCACAAAAAGACCCATCTTACAAGAAATACTAAAGATATTGCTGTAGACAGAAAGGAGAAGTTAGAAGAGAGAGCCTTGGAAGAGAGTCTGGAAGTGAAGATTTTCAGAAAAAGTAACTAAAAGTGCAAAAAGAGTGGTGAAAATAAGATATGACATATAAAAGCTATAGGACAAAATGGATGAATTAAGTACTGCCTTTACAGTAATAACATTTTTATGTTAATGGATTAAACTCCCCATCAAAAGACACAGACTAGTAGAATGCATTAAAAAATATGAGCCACCTTTATGCTGTCTACAATATACTCATCTTAGACCCAAGGATACAAATAAGTTGAAAATGAAAGCCTGGAAAAAGATATTTCATGAATATAGTGGCAAAAAAAAAAGCTGGAATAACTATACTAATATTGGACAAAATAGACTTGAAACAAATCTGTTATGAGACAAAAAATGGGCATATATAGTATTAAAAGGGGCAATCCAACAAGAAGAAATAATAATCATAAATATCTATGAACCTAACCAGAGAGCCCCAAAATACATGAGGCAAACACTGGAAAAACTGAAGGGAGAAATAAACTTCTCTACAATAATAGTTGGAAACTTCAACACAACACACGACATCATTAGATAGAAGATTTAGACAGAGAATCAATAAGGAAATATAGACTTGAACAATTTGGTAATGAATTAGACCTAACAGATACTTATAGAACAATGCACCACAAAAGAGCAATATACACATTCTTCTAGTGTTTATAGATTATTCCCCAGGATTGACCACATGTTGGGTAACAAAAGACATCTCCCAGGAACTCATAAAGACCTTCATTGGACTGTCATTGGAGCCCCTGTTTTGCAACTTGCCTGTGGAATATGGACTTGTGCATCCCCATGGTCATGTGAGAAAATTTTATAAAATCTCATACAACTTACAGATATCTCTTATTGTTTCTGTTTTCCTAGAGAACACTGACTAATACAGCTTGGTACCAGAAGTAGTTCTTGAGGAACAGAATCTTAAACATGGGATGTCTGGAGTGGCTCTGGGAGTTTTACAATTGGCTCTCTACTTTAATTGGACACAAAGGTACTAATACTCCCTTTCCAATAATGAAGAAGTAATGGAGATGTGATAAATATCATCACTGGATTCCCCTACCTCCATGCTTATAAGAGACAAGAATCTGGATGAAAGTGTTTTTAACACTTTAACAGAGTTTTGTGGAGTCAGAAGGTACAAATGACTTTGGCTGGCTCCTCCTAGATACTCTGGATATAGTTACAGAAGAAAGAGAAGAGCTAAAGGCTTCAAATTTGCAACTTAATTGCCACATGAACCATGTGAAAGTTTCTATGTGTGCCTTGAAAAAAAATCTTGTTTCCTGAAGCCACAGGTTTGAGATATCTGAAAACTAGACTCAGACTCTCATTGTATGAGTATCACAGTTATAAAGGAAATTAAAATCTAAACCTCACAGGGTGTCCATGTTGCTGAGTATGTCCATTCCAATTAAGCATTCTGGAAATAGAGAAATAACCACAGAATGGATCCAGGGACCAACTGGAACCACTGGACACACTGTGAGATGGCCCTGAGCTAAAACTCCATCAATCACCTGACCTGATAAGCCCCTACTCTGACTGGTGGATCACAGTGATGTTTTGGGTCTCCTGGAATTAATGCCACTTCTGAGCTAGTGTCTAATAATCCATGAAATGTCTGATCATTTTCTTTTCTCCAATGCCCAGTTACTCTGGTAAAAGGCCATAGGTCTTCTTGGGGAAAGCTGGAAGGAAGATTAGCAGCATAAATTTTTGGAGTTTAACAGGATCCTTCCCCAAGGGGACCTGGACTTTCCCTCACCAACGCTGACTTGGCTACAGCCCAATATTCCAACAGCAAAGGCCCACACTCAGCCCCCAATATGGCACCATTCCCTCGGGTGATTAGCTTGCTTCCTGGTGGCAGGTTAAATACATTGGACCACTTTCATCATGGAAGGGGCAGTGATTTGTTTTAAATGGAATAGACACATACTCCAGATACGTGCATTCCCTGCATGCAATGCTTCTTCCAAAACTACCATCCATGGACTTACCAAATGTCTTATCCACCTCCATGACATTCCACAAAGAATTGCTTCTGATCAAGGAACATATTTCACAGGAAATGATGTGTGGAAATGGGCACATGCCCATGGAATTCACTAGTCTTACCATGTTCCCCATCATACTGAAGCAGGTAGATTGATAGAACGATGGAATGGCCTTTTAAAGACTCGATTACAGTGCCAACTAGGTTGCAATACCTTGCAGGGCTAAGGCAATGTTTTCCAGGAGGCTGTGTATGCTCTAAATCAGCATCCATTCTATGGTGTCTTTCTCCCATAGCCAGGATTCTCAGGTCCAGGAATCAAGGGGTGAAAGGGGAGTGGCACCACTCATTATTACTCCTAGTGATACACTAGGAAAACTTTTGCTTCCTGTCCCTGCAACCATAAGCTCTGCTGGCCTACAGGTCTTAGTTCCAAAAGGATGAGTGTTGCCACCAGGGAACACAAAAATTATTCCATTGAATTGGAAGTTAAGACTGTTACCTGGCTACTTTGGCTTCCTCTTACCTCTGAATCAACATGCAAAGAAGGGAATTAGTTTACCAGCTGAGGTGCTTGATCCTGACTATCAAAGGGAAATAGGACTGCAAATACATAATGGGGGGTAAAGAAGAGTTTGTCTGGAATAGAGGGGACCCTCTAGAGTGTCTCTTAGTACTGCCATGATCTGTAATTAAAGTCAAAGGAAAATTCCAACAACCCAATCCAAGCAGGTCTAACATTGGCCCAGAATCCCCAGGAATGAAAGATTGGGTCACCTCACCAGGCAAAGAACCAAAAAAGCCAGCTGAAGTGCTTGCTTAGGATAATGGGAACATGGAATGTGTAGTGGAAGAAGGTAGTGATAAATATGAACTTCAGCCAAGTGACCAGTTACAGAAATGAGGACTGTAATAGTCATGAATCTTTCTTTCCTGTTTTGAGTATGATTGTAAGTGTACATAAAATGAATATCTTTGTTTTCTTCCCTAACCTTTTCCCTTATCATATGACAAGTTGTATTAGCTTCATGTCATAATATTTACGGATGTCAAGTTTAAGAGTGAATATTATCCAAGTACTTGCACCCTATTCTGTAGGGAATTAATGCATTTCCACTTGTATGCAGGGTAGTTGATTATTCTTAGGAGGAAATATATATATATATATGTATGTCTGTTATTGTTTTTACTTAGAGACTAAGTACAGTTTAAGATAATGTGTATAGTTGCCAAGTTGACAAGGTGTGGACTGTGATGGTTAGGTTAATGTGTCAACTCAGCCAGGTAATTGTGCCCAGTTGTTTGGTCAAGGCAGAACTTGGCTAATAGAAATACAAGGACATTTATGGACTTTAGCCATCACTGAGTTTACTGTGTAGATGGCTGATTACATCTACCATCAACCAGGGAGATTGCCATCAGCAATGAGTGATGTTTTATCCAATCAGTTGAATGCCTTAAAAGGGGAAGAGATTTCAGCACTCAGAAAGAATTTCACAGCTTGTCTTTGGACAGCTACCATCTCCCAGGAACTCATAAAGGACCTTCATTGGACTTTCATCAGAGACCCTGTTTTGCAACCTGCCTGTGAAAACTGGACTTGTGCATCTCCATGGTTATGTGACAGAATTTTATAAAATCTCATACTATTTACAGATATCTCCTATTGATTCTGTTTCCCTAGAGAACAATGACTTATATACCACCCAATGGGAGAAAATATTTGGCAACTACAAAGCTGATACAGGTTCCATTTCCATGTTATAGAAAAGATCATACCATTATTAATAGGGGAAAATTTGAGAGGGGTGGAGTGGGGTATATAGGAATCCCCTATATTTACTCTTTTTATTATTAATATTTTTCTTTATTTTTAAAGAAGTTTTAAATTATATAAATGTCACATTAAAAATAAAGGGGATTCTCATATACCCCACCCCTCCCCCTCCCACACTTTCCTCCATTAACATCTTTCATTAATGCTGCACATTCCTAAAACAGATGAACACATATTGAAGTGTTGCTCCTAACCATGATCTATAGTTTACATTATGGCTTACACTTTGCTCCACACAATTTTATAGGTTTTTACTAAATGGATAATAATTGCAATATCATGCAGAACAAGTTCAATGTCCCAAAATGCCCCATGTTGCACATATTCTTCCCATTCCCTTCCTTCAAAATCTCTGCTGTCCACTGTCATAATATAAATGTTACAAACTCTTCCATTACTAAAGTAATAATAAATCTACTTCAGTCCATACTTGCATTACCATCTTATGTTTGTTCATTCTTCAATCTTGAGTATTTGGGGGTGGTGATGTCCATTCTGCTTCTGATTGAAAGGGGCTTAGATACCATGAGGCAGATATAAGGAATTTTCTTGTTTGCAGTTATAGATACTCTCTGTTTCGGAGGATGGGTGCTGTCCATCATCATCCTTTTGTTAGTTGTCTTGGGTGACTCTGATGAACTAGATTCAGGGCTCAACCAGCATATGAACAACTGGAAGATTTAAGTCTCTGGGATGTATATTCAACGGGTACAGTGTTAATTATAGGTTCAAATAAAAGGGGCAGAAGAACCATGTGTAGGAAAATTATAAGTGAGTCAAACTCTGATATATTGGGGGGAGATGGGTTATCACATATTTCAAAGTAAGGCCCAACTTGGGGTTATCTGCCTTGCCTATAGGGTCTAGATGTCTCTAGAGTCCTCAGGAGGACTCCTGCCTGAGGCACTGTTTGCTGTGGCAGTCAGTGAAATCCTCCTGAGATGTGCATAAGTGTAACCTATGGGATGACCTCCTGACTCACATTGAAATCTCTTAGCCATAAAAACTCATCTGTATTTAATATTTCCCTTGTTTGGTCAAGGTCTTTTTCCAAATGCATTGTTAGTTGGTGCTTGGTAATAATCCCTCAGTGCCAGTGAGGCTCATCTTCAAGAGTCATGTCCCATGCTGGTGGGAAGGTAATGAATTTATATGTTGACTTTGGCTTAGAGAGTGGTCACATTTAAGCAACAAAGAGGTTTTCAAGAGGTAACTGTTATGCAATATATATTACTAGTACTACACTACTAGGCTAAGTTTCAATTTTACAAGAACAAGGTTCATAAGTATATGCATCAATATCAAGGGCCTGGTGTATTAGTCTGTACTCCTTTGCTAGGCACTGTCCATGTACTCTAGAAATTCTTTCCACTCTATTAGAGAATATAGCAAGACTTCCCAGTATGGGAATTCAACATTCTTTCAGTTATTGTGTGGGTCTCCACTCACCAAGACAAAACCCCATACCCACATGAGCACATAGAGGTATGCCCAAGGTGCACCACTCCCCATTCATCTGCCCACCACTGATACCCCACACAAGTAATCCTCCACTGCCACAATTGCAACCCTTCTGCAATTGAAAACCTCCTCCAAAACAAAGCCAAAATGAAATGAAATGAAATAATAAAATATTTTTTGCATCGTGCCTTTTATCACTGTAAGCTCTATTTTCTTTTTTGTATATTGACAATTTCTACTGTATGTTCCCCCAGTGTCTTTTTTTTTTTTTTTTTTCACATTATTTTCCAAGAAGCTTTAGGTTACAGAAAAGTCACATAGAAAATGTAAGGGATTCCCATATACACCAACCTCTCCACACCCACATCCTCTCCTATCAATAACATTCTACATGAGTATGGTACATTTGTTACAATTGATGAACAAATATCAAAGCATTGCTCCTAACCATGGTCAATAGTTTACATTGCAGTTTACATTTTGTACCACACACTTTGATAGGTTCTGACAAAAAGTATAGTGGCCTGTATGTGTGAATGTCGAATCATGCAGAACAATTCCAATGCCCCCAAAGTGCTCTATGTTCCACCCACTCTTCCCTCCTCCTTCCCTTGGAACCTAGGGCAACCGATAAGTTTCCATTTTTGAAGAAAAAGTTTCATGGTTACACGAATTCATATTGAGGGCTTGACATGCTGGTCTATTTTCTTTTATTAAGCACTGCCTATGTACTTTAGAGGTTCTTGACCTCTATTTGAAAATGTAGCATGACTCCCCAGGATGAGAGTTTAATATTTTCTTGTTTATTGTGTGGGTCTCCACCTACTGAGATCACACCTTATGACAAGATGAATATATTAATATCACATGGAATCATTTCCCAGGTACACCCATTCCCACATATTCCCCCCACCGTCACCCTCACCAGTGGCCTCCCATGCCATATTTGCCAAAAGAACATTCCGACCATTGTAGTTTCAGCCACAGACCTGCAAATACCTAGAATTCACCTGCTCCTTCCGGTAGCCCTCCCCCAGTTTGATGGATAGTCCAAACCAACCCCCACACCCTGATCACCCTCACATTCCAGCACCGTGAATCCCAGTCACATCCTGGCACCACCATCATCCCCATCTGCTGCCAAACCTCTCCCTTCCACCTTGTCATGGGTTTTTGCCCATATTAAACATTGACTCACTACATTCTTCTCCCTTTCTGTCTCCTGATAATCTATGTTCCAGACTCTACCTCTTGAGTCTTCTCAATATACTTAGGTCATATCAGCGAGGTCATGCAATATTTGTCTTTAGTGACTGACTTACTTCATTGACGATAAGGTCTTCAAGAGTCATCCATGTTGTTACATATGTCAATACTTCATTCCTTCTTACAGTTGTATAATAGTCCATTGTATGTATATACCACATTTTGCTTACCCATTTTTTGGTGATGGATACTTGGGTTGCTTCCAACTTTTGGCAATAGTGGAAAATGCTGCTATGAACATTGGTTTTCATATAACTGTTTGTGTCCCTGCTTTCAATTCTTCTGGGTATATACCCAGCAGTTGGATTGCTGGATCATATGGCAACTCTATACGTAGCCTCCTGCAGAACTGACAAACCATCCTCCACAATGGCTGCACAGTTCTACATTCCCACCAGCAGTGGATGAGGGTTCCCTTTCCTCCAAATCCTCTCCAACACTTGGAGTTCTTTGTTTTTTTAATAGCTACCAGTCTAATAGGTGTAAAGTGATATCTCATTGTAGTTTTGATTTGAATTTCCCTAATAGCTAGTGATGTTGTCTATCTTTTCTTGTGCTTTCTAGTTCTTTGTATTGCCTCTTTGGAGAAGTGTCTATTCAAATCTCTTACCCATTTATTAAATGGGTTGTTTGTTTTTTCAGTTTTGAGATGTAGGATTTCTTTATAAATGCTGGATATTAGATCCTTATGGATAGGTAGTTCACAAGTATTTTCTCCCATTGAGTAGACTGCCTTTTCATATTCTTGACAAACTCCTTTGAAACTCAAAATTTTTAATTTTGAAGAGGTCCCATTTATCTATTTTTTCTTTCATTGCTCATGCTTTGAATGTAAAGTGTATGAAACCATTTTCTACTACAAGATCTCATAGGTGCTTTCCTATATTATCTTCCAGGAATTTTATGGTCTTGGCTCTTATATTTAGGTCTTTGATCCATGTTGACTTAATTTTTGTGTAGGGCATGAGAGGGTAATCCTCTCTCATTCTGCCAGCACAGTTTGTTGAAGAGGCCATGTGTCCCACTTGTGTGGGCTTAGTGGTCTTGTCTAATATTAGTTAACCATATATGTGAGGATCTATATCAGAACTGTCAATTCAATTCCATTGGTCAGTGTGTCTATCCTTCTGCTAATACCATGCAATTTTGACCACTGTAGCTTTATAATATGCTTTAAGGTCAAGTAGCATGATTTTCCAATTCTTTTTTTTTTTTCAATATGTTTTTGGCTATTCAGGACCCCTTCCCTACCAAATAAATTTCATAATTGGCATTTCCAATTCAGTAAAATATGCTGTTGTAATTTTTATTGGAATTTTGTTAAATATGTAAATCAATTTGGGTAGGACAGACATCTTAATGATGTTTAGTCTGCCAATCCATGAGCATGGAATATTCTTCCATTTATTTAGGTCTTCTTTGATATCCTTTAACAATGTTGTGCAGTTTTCTGTTTACAAGTCTTTTACATCTTTAGATATTTGGATCTTTTAGTTTCTATTGTAAATGGAATTTTATTTTGATTTCTTCCTCAGATTGTTCATTATTAGTGTACAAAAGTACTACTGGTTTTTGCATGTTGATCTTATATCCTGCCACTTTACTAAACTCATTTATTAGCTCTAGAAGCTTTGTTGTAGTTTTTTGGGGAGTTTTCTGTATATAATATCATATCATCTGCAATTAGTGAAATTTTTACATCTTCTACTCCAATTTGGATACATTTTCTTTCTTTTTCTTGCCTAAGTGCTTAAGCAAGGACTTCTAACAGAATGTTAAGTAAGAGCAGTGACAGTGGGCATCTTTGTCTTGTTCCAGATATTAGAGGGAAAGCCTTAACATTTATTTCACCATTGAGTTTGATGTTAGCCATTGGTTTTTCATATATACCATTTAACATGTTGAGGTAGTTTCCTTCTATTCCTATATTTGTTAATGTTTTCATCAAGAAAGGATGCTCTATCTCATCAAATGCTTTTTCTGCATCAATAGAGATGATCATGTGGTTTTTTTCCTTTTGATCTGTTAATGCAGTGTATTATATTGATTGATTTTCTCATGTTGAAACATCCTTGCATACCAGGCATGAAACCCAGTTGATTATAGTGTATAATTCGTCTGATGTGTTGTTGAATACAATTAGCAAGTATTTTCTTGAGGATTTTAGCATCTAAGTTCATTAGAGAGATTGGTCTGTAGTTTTCTTTTCTTGTGACATCTTTATGGGACTTTGGAACTAGGGTGGTTTGCATCATAGAATGAGTTAGGTAATGTTTCCTCCAATTTTATTTTTTGCAAGAGTTCAAGCAAGAGTAGTGTTAGTTCTTTCTGTAATGATTGGTAGAACTCACCCATGAAGTCACTTGGTCTTGGGCTCTTCTTGGTTGGGGGCTTTTTGATGACTAAATCAATTTCCTTACTTGGGATTGGTCTGTTGAGTTTATCAATTTCTTTCACCAATGTAGGTTGCATGTGTTTTTATAGAAATTTATCCATTTCATCTAAATTATCTATCTTCTTGACATATACTTTTTCAAAGTATCCTCTTATAATACTCTATTTCTGTGGGATCAGTGCTGATATCCCCTCTCTCATATTTTATTATATTTATTTGCCTTTTCTTTCTCTTTTTCTTTTTTAGAATATCTAAGTGTGTGTCAATTTTATGAATCTTATCAAAGAACGAAGTTTTGGTTTTATTATTTTTTTCTAACTTTTCATTATTCTCAATTTCATTTAGTTCTCTAATCTTTGTTATTTTCTTCTTTCTGTTTGCTTTGGGGTTAGAATGTTGTTCTTTTTCTAGTTCCTCCATGTGTGCAGTTAGGTCTCTAACTTTAACTCTTTCTTCTTTTTTTAATATAGGTATCCATGGCTATAAATTTCCTTCTCAGCACTGCTTTAGCTGCATCCCATAGGTTTTGACTCTTTGTGTTCTCATTTTTATTTGTTTCAAGGTAGTTACTTATTTCTTCTGCAATTTCCTCCTTGACCCATTGATTGTCTAAGAGTGTGTTGCTCCTTATTAATTTCCAGCTTCATTCTCTTATGGTCAGAGAAATTACTTTGTATAATTTCAATCTTTCTGAATTTGTTGAGAGTTGTTCTGTGACCTAGCATAAGGCCTATCCTGGAGAATGATCCAGTGTGCTTGAGAAGAATGTATATCCTGCTGTGTTTGGATGTATTAGTTCTATATCTCCTAATGTATTACTCAAGGTCTCAGTTTCTTTATTAACATTCTGTGAAGAAATACTTTCTAATGGTTATAGAGTTTATTAACTCCTCCACTATAATTAAATTTTCCATTCTTTACCTCATGTATTTTGGGGAACCCTGATTATTGTCTCTTACAATAGTTTTGCATTTAAAGTATACTTTGTCCTATATTAATATAGCTACTCTTACCCTTGTTGTTTACATGTAAAAGATTTTTCCAACCTTTCACTTGCAACCTCCTTGTCTCCGTGGGTCCAAGGTGAGTTCTTGTAGAAAGCATATAGATGTGTCATATTTCCTTATCCATTCTGCTAATCTGTGTCTTTTGTTTGGAGAGTTTAATCCATTAACATTCAATGTTATTACTGTCAAGGCAGTACTTATATTAGCTACTTTTTCTTTGGGTTTGTATATGTTATATTTTGTTTTTATTTCTCTTTTTATTCTTTTAGTAATTCTTACATAATTTTCCTTTCTACATGTTTGCCCAGCCCTCTCTCTGTTTTTTCCTTTCAACTTGCAGAACTTCCTTTAGTATTTCTTGAAGGGCAGGTCTCTTGTTTGCAAACTCTCCTAATTTCTGTTTATCTGTGAATATTGTGAATTCTCCCTCATTTATGAATGACAGCTATCCTGGATACAGAATCCTTGGCTGGCTGGTTTTTCTTTTAGCACCTTGTGATGGTTAGGTTAATGTGTCAACTTGGCCAGATAATTGTTTCCAGGTGTTGGTTCCAGTAAGCACTGGACTAATTGTACTACAAGAGTATTTATGGACTTCAATCACCAGTGAGTTTACTGCATGGATGGCTGGTTACATCTGCATCAATCAGGGAGATTACATCATCAATGGGTGACACTTCTAACGAATCAGTTGAATGCCTTAAAAGGGGAAGTGATTTCAACATTCAGAGAGAATTTCCCAGCTCGTTGTTGGACAGGCAACTTCTCCCAGAAACTCATTAAGGACCTTTCATCAGACTTTTCATCTGAGCCTCTGGTTTGCAGCCTGCCTGCAGAACCTGGACTTGTGCATTCCCAAGGTTGCATGAGAGACTCTTTTAAAATCTCATATTATTGCTGATTCTGTTTCCTGAGAGAACCCTGACAAATACAGCTTGGTACCGGGAGTGGTTCTTGAGGAAGAGTCTTAAACATGGGATGTCTGAGGTGGCTCTGGGAGTTTTGTAATTGGCTCTCTACTCTAATTGGACTCAGGGGTAATAATGACTCCCTTTCCAATAATGAGGTTGCTAGCAGTCCATGGAGTGAGCTGGCAATAGAGATATGCAAAATAGCATGACTGGATCCCCCTACTTCCACGCTTATAAGAAGCAAGGATCAGGGTAAGAGTGTTTTCAACACTTTAACAGAATTTTGTGGAGTCAGAAAGTATAATGATGTTGGCTGGCTCCTGCTAGATACTCTGGATACAGTTAAAAAAAAAAAAAAGATGAGCTAAAGTTTTCAAATTTGAAACTTAAATGTCACATGAATGAGATGAAAGTTTCTACGTGTGCCTTGAAAGAAAATCTTGTCTCCTGTAGCCAAAGACTTGTATCTGAGAATCAAACCCAGACTCCCATTGTAGGAATAGCAGAATTACAGAGGAAACTAAAATCTCAACCTTGCAGGGTTTCTGCAATTAAAGTGAAGGCATTGGTTGGTAAGGAGTGGAACCCCAAGGATAGGGACAGAGACAAATGGGATGATGATAATATTGGTGGAGACATTGAAACCCTAAACACTGCTGAGACTTTACCAGATAAACCTGCGATGGCTGCCCTGTGGAGACCACACCTTGTCAACCTTGTATCATCCAGCCTCCAGCCTGCCCCAGGGAGTCCAGACTTCCTTCCAGCCTGAGGTGGGTACAAGCCAAAATGAAGCCTGCACTGCCCAGCCTCTGACCTGCCCCAGGGAGTCTGGATCTCCTCCCAGCCCTGAGGCAGGTACCAGCCAATCTCCAGCATGCACTGTCCAACTTCCAGTCTGCCCTGAGGAATATGTCTTCCAACCCCTGCCTGAAGAGATTAATCCTGTCTCACCAGAAGAAAATGCAAAGGAATGCCCTCAGGTCAGTAGCCTGCAAGACATCTCTAATCCTTCTCCTTACCCAGACCCCCCACCCCTCTTGTCTTTGAGACCCATTACTAGACTAAAATCACAACAAGCCCCCAAAGGTGAAATACAAAGTGTGACCCATGAGGAAGAATGCTATACTCTGAAAGAACTGCATGAGTTTTCCAACTTATATAGACAGAAATCAGGGGAATATGTGTGGGAATGGATACTAAGGATATGGGATAATGGTGGAAGGAATATAAAGTTGAATCAGGTTGAATTTATTGATATGGGCCCACTAAGCAGAAATTCTGGATTCAACACTGTAGCTCGAGACATTAGAAAAGGCTTTAACTGTGTTTGGGTGGCTGACTGAAGCATGGACCAAACGATGGCCTAGCATGTCTGATGTTGAGATGCCTGATTTGCTGTGGTATAAAGTAGACGAGGGGATTCAAAAGCTTAGAGAGATTGGAATGCTAGAATGGATTTACCACTTGAGACCTGCCCATCCACCCCAGGAATGTCCAGAGGACACACCTTTAACCAGGACTGTGAGGAATAAATTTGTAAGACTAACTCTATCTTCTCTGAAGAGCTCTGTGCTTGCTCTTCTCTGCAGTCCATATATTACTGTAGGTGGGGGTGGGGCTGTAATGGAATTGGAGTCCTTAAACATTATGGGGATGATCAGATCTCTGTCTGGCAGTTAATCGCCAAAGGCAAGGTGGGCGTGGCTACCTCAATGAAAGACAGATTCAAAACAGCACACAGAATAGTCTGAGTGTCATGGAGTTATGGCGTTAGCTAATAGATCATGGGGTACCTAGAAGTGTAATACACAGGCAGTCTACTAAATTTCTTCTGGATCTGTATAAGCAGAAGAGTTCTAGTTCAAATGAGCAAAATACTAACTCAAATTACAGACACAGAGAATCACGACCCCTTAATTAATTCCCAGACTTGAGACAGTTTATAGACCAAGAGCCCCTTGAATGAGGAGAAGGCCAGGTCCCCTTGGGGAAGAATCCTGTTAAACTGCAAAAAATTTACACTGTTCATCTTCCTCCCACCTTTCCCCAGGGAGACCTATGGCCTTTTGCCAGATTAATTGTTTATTGGGGAAAAGGAAATGATCAGACATTTCGGGGATTATTAGACACTGGCTCAGAAGTGACATTAATTCCAGGAGACCCAAAATGTCACTGTGGTCCACCAGTCAGAGTAGGGGCTTATGGAGGTTAGGTGATTGATGGAGTTTTAGATCAGGTCTGTCTCACAGTGGGCCCAGTGGGACCCCGGACCCATTCTGTGGTTATTTCTCCAGTTCCAGAATGCATAAATCGAATAAACATATTCAGTAACTGGCAGAATCCCTACATTGGATCCCTGACTTGTAGAGTGAGGGCTATTATGGTAAGAAAGGCCAAGTGGAAGCCTCTAGAACTGCCCCTGCCTAGCAAAATAGTAAATCAAAGGCAATACCAGATTCCTGGAGGTATTCCAGAGATTAGTGGCACCATCAAGGATTTGAAGGATGCAGGGGTGGTGATTCCCAACACATCCCCATTCAATTCTTCTATTTGGCCTGTGCAGAAAACAAATGATCTTGGAGGATGACAGTAGATTATCATAAACTTAACCAGGTGGTGACTCCAATTGCAGCTGCTGTCCCAGATGTGGTATCATTGCTTGAGCAAATCAACACTTCCCCTGGTACCTGGTATGCGGCTGTTGATCTGGAAAATGCTTTTTTTCTCAATTGCCATTAGTAAGGACCACCAGAAACTGTTTGCTTTCAGCTGGCAAGGCCAGCAGTATACCTTCACAGTTCTGCCTCAGGGTTATATCAACTCTCCAGCCCTATGCCATAATATTGTCCAAAGGAACCTTGATTGTCTCTTCCTCCCACAAGACATCACACTGGTCCATTATATTGATGATATCATGTTGATAGGACCTACTGAGCAAGAAGTAGTAAAGACTCTAGATTTCTTGGTAAGGCATTTGTGTGAGAGAGGATGGGAGATAAATCCAACAAAAATACAGAGTCCTTCCACCTCAGTGAAATTTCTAGGTGTCCAGTGGTGTGGAGCCTGTCAGATATCCCTTCTAAAATAAAGGATAAGTTGTTACACCTGGCCCTTCCTACAAACAAAAAAGAGGCACAATGCTTAGTTGCCCTCTTTGGATTTTGGAGACAACACAGTCCTCTTTTGGGTGTGCTACTCCAGCCCATTTACCGAGTGACCAGAAAAGCTGCTAGTTTTGATTGGGGACTGGAACAAGAGGAAGCTCTGTGACAGGTCCAGGCTGCTGTGCAAGCTGCACTACCACTTGGACCATATAATCCAGCAGATCCAATGGTGCTGGAAGTTTCAGTGGCAAATAGAGATGCTGTCTGGAGACTTTGGCAGGCCCCTATAGGGGAATCACAATGCAGACCCTTAGGATTTTGGAGCAAAGCCTTGCCATCCTCTGCACATAACTACTCCCCTTTTGAGAAGCAGCTTTTGGCTTGCTACTGGGCCTTAGTAAAGACTGAACGCTTAACCATGGGCCATCAAGTTACCATAAGACCTGAGTTGCCTATCATGAGCTGGGTATTGTCCGACCCACCAAACCATAAAGTTGGGCATGCACAGCAGCACTCCATAATAAAGTGGAAGTGGTATATATGAGATAGGTCTCGAGCAGGTCCTGAAGGCACAAGTAAGTTACATGAAGAAGTAGCCCAAATGCCCATGGTCACCACCCCTGACATGCTACCTTCCTTTTCCCAGTCCACAGCTTTTGCCTCTTGGGACTGATTTACAGATGGTTCTGCATGATATGCAGGTACACCCAAAAGTGGACAGCTGTGGCACTTCAGCCCTTTTCTGGGACCTCCTTGAAGGATAGCGGTGAGGGCAAATCTTTCCAATGGGCAGAGCTTCGAGCAGTGCGTCGAGTTGTTCATTTTGCTTGGAAAAAGAAATGGCCAGAGGTGCATTTGTACACTGATTCATGGGCTGTTGCCAATGATTTGGCTGGATGGTCAGGGACTTTGAAAGAAGGTGATTGGAAAATTCGTGACAAGGAGGTCTGGGGAAGAGCTATGTGGATAGACCTTTTTGAGTGGGCAAAAAACATAAACATATTTGTGTCTCACGTGAATGCTCACCAGAAGGTGACTTCAGCAGAGGAAGAGTTTAATAATCATGTGGATAAGATGACCTGCTCTGTGGGTAATGCTCAGCCTCTTTCCCCAGCCACTCCTGTCATTACCCAATGGGCTCATGAACAAAATGGCCATGGAGGTAGGGATGGAGGTTATGCATGGGCTCAGCAACATGGACTTCCCCTCACCAAGGCTGACTTGGCTACAGCCACTGCTGAATACCCAATCTGCCAGCAGCAGAGATCCACACTCAGCCCCAGATATGGTACCATTCCTCGAGTTGACCAGCCTGCTACCTGGTAGCAGGTTGAATATGTTGGACCACTTCCACCATGGACGGGGCAGCGATTTATTTTAACTGGAATAGACACATACTCTGGCTATGGGTTTGCATTTCCTGCATGCAATGCTTCTTCCAAAACTACCTTCCGTGGACTTACTGAATGTCTTATCTACCACCATGGCATTCCACACAGCATTGATTCTGATCAAGGAACCCATTTCACAGTAAATAATCTGCGGGAATGGGCACATGCCCATGGAATTCACTAATCTTACCATGTTCCCCATCACCCTGAAGCAGCTGAATTAACAGAATGGTGGAATGGCCTTTTGAAGAATCAATTACGGTGCCAACTAGGTGGCAATACCTTGCAGGGCTGGGGCAATGTTCTCCAGGAGGCTGTGTATGCTCTGAATCAGCATCCTCTCTATGGTGTTGTTTCTCCCATAACCAGGATTCATGGGTCCAGGAAGCAAGGGATGGAAATGGGAGTGGCACCACTCACTATTACCCCTAGTGACCCACTAGGAAAAAATTTGCTTCCTGTCCCTGCAACCTTAAGCTCTGCTGGTCTACAGGTTTTAGTCCCAAAAGGAGGAGTGCTTCCACGAGGGAACATAACAATGATTCCATTGAACTGGAAGTTAAGACTGCCACCTGGCCACTTTGGGTTCCTCTTAACTGTGAATCAACAGGTAAAGAAGGGAATTACTGTACTGGTTAGAGTGATTGATCCTGACTATCAAGGGGAAATAGGACTACATCTACATAATGAGGGTAAAGAAGAGTTTGCCTGGAATGCAGGAGATCCTCTAGAGCGTCTCCTAGTACTGCCATGCCCTGTGATTAAAGTCAATGGAAAATTGCAACAAACCAATTCAAGGAGGACTAACAATGGCCCAGAATCTTTGGGAATGAAAGTTTGGGTCACCCCACCAGGCAAAGAACCACAGCCAGCTGAAGTGCTTGCTGAAGGCAAGGGGAGCATGGAATGGGTAGTGGAAGAAAGTAGTGATAAATATGAATTTCGACCACATGACCAGTTACAGAAATGAGGACTGTAATAGTCATGAACACTTCTTCCTTGTTTCATTGTGAGTATGATTGTATATGTACACAAAATGAATTTCTTGTTTTCTTCCTCAACCTTTTTCCCTATCATATGAAAAATTGTGTTAATTCCACATCATAATATTTAAGGAAGTCAAGTTTAAGCATGAATATTACCCAAGGACTTGCACCCTATTCTGTGGGGAATTAGTGCATTTCTGGTTGTACACAGGGGAGTTGAACATTTTTAGGTGGAAATATATATGTATGCTTGTCTGTTATTGTTTTTACTTAGAGACTAAGTATGGTTTAGGGTAATGTGTATGACTGCCAAGTTGACAAGGGGTGGACTGTGATGGTTAGGTTAATGTGTCAATTTGGCCAGGAAATTGTTTCCAGGTGTTTGTTCCAGTAAGCACTGGGCTAATTGTAATACAAGAGCATTTATGGACTTCGATCACCAGTGAGTTTACTGTGTGGATGGCTGATTACATCTGCACCAATCAGGGAGATTACATCATCAATGTGTGACACTTCCATCCAATCAGTTGAATGCTTTAAAAGGGGAAGTGATTTCAACCTTCAGAGAGAATTTCCCAGCTCGTCGTTGGACAGGTAACTTCTCCCAGAAACTCCTCAAGGACCTTTCATCGGACTTTCATCGGAGCCCCTGGTTTCCAATCTGCTTGCGGAACCTGCACTTGTATACTCCCAAGATCGCGTGAGAGACTCTTTTAAAATCTCATATTATTGACAGATATCTCCTTTTGATTCTGTTTCCCGAGAGAACCCTGACTAATACACACCTTAACTATGTCATACCACTGCCTTCTCTCTTCCATGGTTTCAGATGAGAATTCAGCCCTTAATTTTATCAAGCATCCCTTATATGTGATGGATCTCTTTTCTCTTGCTGCTTTCAGAATTCTCTTTTTGTCTTGAGCATTTGACAATTTGATAAGTATGTGCTCAGGGTAGGCCTTTTAAGATTTACATTGTTTAGTGTGTTTTGTACTTCCTGGACATATACATCCATGTACTTCAAAAGAGTTGGGAAATTTTCAGCCATTATTTCCTCCAGCACTCATTTGCCACCTTTCCCTTCTCTTCTTCCTCTGGGATGCCTATAATGTTTATGTTTATGTTTCATGTTGTCATTCCATTCCCTGAGTCCCTGCTGAATTTTTCCATCTTTCTGTTCTACTATCTGTGAGATTTCAGATGTTCTGTATTCAGTGTCACTAATTCTTTCCTCTGCTTGTACAAATCTGCTCTTATGTGCTTCTAGCATATATTTAATTTTTTGCATTGTGCCTTTCATTACCATAAGATCTGTTATCTTTTTATGTATGTTTACAATTTCTTCTGTGTGTTTCTCCAGTGTCTTCTTAATATCCTTTATCTCTTCCTTCACTTCATTAAGTTAATTCATGATATTTTTTGAACATCCTTGATTAGCTGTTCTACATTCTGTGCCCCTTCCTGTTTTTTAGTTTGTTCATTAGACTAGGCCATGTCTTCCTGATTCTTAAAATGGCTTGAAATTTTTTTCAGGTGTCTAGGCATGTGTTTATTTTGATTAACTTATTCAGATAATTAGCTTCACTTTCTACTCTAGGGTTTTATTTCATTTTGTTTTGTGTTAATGGTTCTCCTTTGTATTTGGTTATTCTATATTCTTCCAGTTGCTCTTGTTCCACTAAAATAATATTAAGACCATAGAAAAGGAAAGAAACAAGAAGAGAAAAGGAATAATGGTAATAATAATAAATAGAAAAGGAACTGGAAAAGAACCATGAAAAATTAAGTAATAAGTGTGAAAATCATATAAAATAAAAAGGAATAACAAAAAAAGTTGGAATAAAAAAACGAAACAAAAAATAGATTAAAATAAAAGACCAGAAATATCGGATGAGAAGAAAGAAAATTAAGACCAAACAGGTGAAGGTAGAATGAAAAAAAAGCAACAGAAGAGGGAAAATTAAAGAAAGAAAATAAAGAAAGAAACTAAGGAGAAACAAGGTAAAGAAGAAGGAAAAGAAAAAAAAAATAAAGGAAAAACAGGCTTCCCTCTTATGCCACTAAACAACTGTCTCAGGCTGCAACCCACCCTCCACAAGTATGGTACCCAGTTTTAAAGAATAAAATAAAGAATTAAAAATATTTAAAAATATATAAAATAACAAATCAAAATACCTAAAAAAAATTCTCAGTCTTTAAGTTTCCTGTCATGAGGTGTCAGCTGGGTACGTGACAACCCACTGGATTGCTATCTGGATCCTTTCTCTTCAGGGCTATTTGGTCATCTTACAAGCACCTGGGCTCCTTGTTTCTTCCCTCTTATCCCTCATGCTGGTTAGGAGTGCTAGGGATCAAACCAGAACCTCATATATGTGAGGCAGGTGTTCCACCACTGAGCTACACCTTTTCCACCAGCTATGTAGGTTTCAAAAGGCTTTGTCTGTCATTCCCTCCACTCTTTTCCGTTGTACTTCTGATAATTTGCTGCTTATCTCTCCTGGCTTCCCTCTGTCCTGGGCTGTTAGGCACCTGTCTCCCACCCCCTCATTGACCCAGTTCCTCTCTTTCCCAAGGCTTGTGAGTGTGACACTCTTCCTGATCAGCTCACTCCTCCTCTCTCCCTGGAGCTGCTTCAGTGCTGGGTGGTGTCTTTTTTTTTATTCCTCTGTTCTACCCCCACCTATATCCCCTCCCTTCTACCCCTTCCTCCCTCTGAGTTTGCTGAGTGCTGGTCCCACACCCGTTTGCCCTGCAGCTTCCCCGTAGAGATGTCTCTTTCAACCTTAGCTTGCTGGTCTGACTTCAGCCAAGATTAAAAGAGGGCTCAACTGTCCGAACTTACCAAAGAAAAACCACTCTCCACCCTCCCTCAGATCCTTCCTTTTTCCAGGGAGGAGGACCTCCTTTCCCCTCTCAGTTGGCTGCAATGAGTCAGGGTTTTTACAAAGGCTATTCGTCTTGAGGATGAGATATATGTGCAGGCCCCAGCTGCAGAAGCAAGCAACTCATGGTTTTGTTTGGTCTCTTTGTCTCTCTGTCCCTCTCCCTTGTGGATGATGTGCAGCACTCTTCTGGTCTTCAGATCACCAAAGCAGTTCCCTCAGACAACTTTTTGCCTTTCCTCCATTGTTTTTGTGAGAGAGTTGAGCCCTGACTACCTACTCTGATGTCATCTTCCTGATGTAAGTTTTCTGTAACCTAAACCTTCTTTAAAAATAAAGTAAAAAAAAAGAGATCATACAACTCAACAATAAAAGAGCAAGAAATCTAATTTAAAACTTGGCAAAAGACTTAAACATTTCTCCCTAAAGGAAATACAATGGTGAAAAAGCATTTGAAAAAATGTTCAATATCACCAACTATTAGGGAAATGCAAATCAAAATTACAATGAGATATCATCTCACATTTCATAGAATGGGCATTATTTTGAAAACAAAACAAAACAACAAGTGAGAGGATGTGGAGGAACACTCCTTCACTGTTGGTGGGAATGTAGAATGGTACAGCCTCTCTGGAAGACAGTTTGATGGTTTCTCAGGAAGTTAAATATAGAACTCCCATATGATACAGCAATCCCTCTACTAAGAATATATCCAGAAGAACTGAAAACAATGACAGGAACATATATTTGCACAGTGATGTTCATAGCAGCGTTATTCACAATTGCCAATAAAATGGAAACAATCCAAGTGTACATTAACCAATAAATGGATAAACAAAATATGGTACATACATACTATGGAATACTATGCTGCTGTAAGTAGAAATGAAATTGGGACACATATGATAACACGGATGTACCCTGAGAACTTTATGCTAAGTGCAATAAGCCAAACACAAAAGGATAAATATTGTATGTTCTCACTATTATGAACTAAATAGAAAGGATAAGTACATGGAGTTACAACCTAGACTGTAGGTTACTAAGAGATAGGATGAGTACTGAGAAGGTATATTGATGCTTAATTTATATTTAGAATTTTCAATTAGCTTGACTGTAAAAGTATGGAAATGGATAGAATTGATGACATTATAGTGAGTATAACTAATATGACTGATTTTATAAATGGGATTGTAGCTGATAGGGGTAGTCTAGGGATGTAATTGTCAATTGAAAGAAAGCTAGAGAATAATCTAGGGACTGAATATCATAGTGAGCCCAGAGGTGGATGAGGATTTTGATTAATAATACAAATACACGAATGTTCTTCTATGAACTAGAACAAATGTACATCATTATTACAAGGAGATAAGCATATAGTGATGCGTGGAAAAAATACAATTAATGTAACTTATGGACTATAGTTAACAACATATTGTAATATTCTTGCACCAATGACAATGAAGGTACTATATCAATACTAATGGTCAATATTAAAGTGTATGGGATTTTTTCTTTGGGATTAAGAAAAATGTTCAAAGGTTTACTGGGGCAATGACTGCACAACTCTGTGATGAAAGTAGAGCCACTTAGGGTACACCTTGGATAGAATTTACAAGGCATGGCCTGTATAACATAGTGAACTATGTGGTGGAAGATGGACTTTGGTTAACAGTACAAATAAGAGAGTGTTCTCTCATGAATATAGCAAATGTACAATATTTAGTGTTAATAATAAAGGATGTATGGAAAAAATATACCAACTGTACACTAAGTACCATAGTTAGTGGTAATAGTCTGATCATGTTCTTCCATAATCTGTAATAAATGTTCCACAACAATGTAAGGTGTTGGTGGATGGGTGATGTATGGGAATTCTACACATTATGCATGATTGTTTGTAAGCTCACAAATTCTCTAAAAAAAATAAAAAATTAAAAAATGGGCAAAAGACTAGAAGAGTAACTTTCCAAAGAAGATATACAAAAGGCCAGAAAATATATGAAATCATGATCAATATCATTATCAATTAGGGAAATGCAAGTCAAAACCACAATGAAATACCATTTTTCACTCATTTAATGGCTATTTAAAAAAAACAAAACAGAAAATAACAAGTATTGGAGTAGGATGTGGAGAAATAGGAACATTCATTCATTGCTGAAGACCATATAAAATGTTGCATCCACTGTGAAAGACAGTTTGGCAATTCCTCAGATAGCTAAGTATAGAATACTCTATGACCCGGCCATCCCACTACTAGATATATACCCAAAATAATTGAAAGCAGGAACTTGAAAAGATATTTGCAAACTGATGTTCATAGCAACATTTTTCCCACTTGCCAAAGGATGGAAGCAAATGAGTGCCCATCAACTGATGAATGTATAAATAAAATATGTTATATACATTCAATTGAATATAATTCAGCCATAAAAGGAATGAATTTCTGATACATGCATAGATAAACCTTGAAGACATCATGTTGAGTGAAATAATCCAAACACAAAAGGACAAATATTGTATGAACTAACTAATTGCAAATAATGAGAATAATCAAACTCATAGTCATAATCTAGAAAAAAGGTTACCAGGAGATGGGGTTGGGATAGGGAATGGGACCTTAAGTCTTAAAATATACAGGTTTCCTATTCAGAATGATGGAAATGTTTTGGTAATGGTTGGTGCTGATGGTAGCACAACATTGTGAGGGAAATTAACAGCACTGAAATATGCTTATGTACTTAAAAGGAGAAATGTTCAATTGTATATTTGGTAACAAAATTAAAATTTTTAAAAATCCATGGAGGTACACTACACTGTGCACCCTAAGTTAAGCCTTGAACTATAGTTAATAGCACAATTACAAAAGGTGCTATCATCAATCGTAACAAATGTCCACAGCAATGCAAGGTGTTAATAATAAGGTGGTATATGGGAGTCTTGTATTTTATGCACAGTTGTTCTGTAAATTTACAACTTCTCTAGTAAAGAAGAAAAATGGAAGAAAGCCTGACTAGATAGTTGACATTTTTTAATATAACTTCATGGTTTGACTGTGAAAGAAATCTCAAGGATCCATGATGTAATTATTTTATAACCTTTAAGGCAAAAAAGTGTGTACTGCTTGTTGTCATATATGATCTGAGAAATGATCACAAGTCAAAAGCAGATTCAGCACAATAGTTTCAGTGCTCAATGCAATTTATTTGCTTACTTAATCACAAGTTGCCAGCACAACCAAATATGCAGTAATAAGGTCAAAGTCCACAACACATTAAAATTGGAAGACCCTAGAGTCTCTAAAGTCCATCAGCAAAGCTGGCATAAGGTATATGAGTACCTTTAATGAGAAGTCATGGGATCCGGTCCAAGTCAGCATCAGCAGAGGGTTTGAAGCTATCGTAGATAGGTGCTGGTAATGGTTGTGCCAGTGAAAGTGGCAGCAGGCTTCACAGCACTACAAGGACCCTGGAGCCAAGAGTCTGTTTGCCTCTACATGATGTTCACCAAAGTGGCAACTGCACTAGGCTCTTATGCCTCAGAGCTCTAGTTGTCAATGTCCTTATTGAGGCAGTGACCCTATGACAGGCGTCAACTGAGTCCATATCATATCCTTGCACAAATATCTGGTTATCACTTCTTACAAATATATAGTTCTCAATTTGTTTATCTTTTAAATGTGGTCAACATGTTTACAATATTTGGGGCATTCAAGATCATTAATATCATTCTAGTACTCAACATGTTGTGATTTGTAGAAGCAACGCACTTGGCCAGTGAATGGCCCCATCCAAAAGCTGCGACTTTCAATGGTATTTGTCAATTTTCAATGTTTTTAAGTATAGAGTACTTCTCATGTAGATAGAAATTGTTGCATTTTATGGAAGGAAATATATATAAATATATAAGCAAAATACATGTAAATGCTTTTGTGAACTTAAAGATCCATGAGGGTTTAGTATTTGAAGAATAATAATGTATTATAAATTGCTAGCTTTCCTTTTAAAACCATTCCAATAATCTCTATATATATGTGCTTATAATTGTAGTGGTTATTTCTAAATCAACCCCATTATTTGGATCTTTATTTATATTTTAACAGACTGACATTGTCATGTAAAGTGAAATTTCTTTGCCAAGATCAAATTTAAATTCAATCAACAATATTATTTAGTATAGTATCTAAAGTCTGGTTCCCTTTTTACCTCAGGTGTCTAAATATTAGTAAATTGTATTCTAGAAGAAGAACATTATTGCATGTCCTTAGGAAAGCAGTCAAAAAGATAAGAAATGTAAGTTGTAAAAACCTTAGATAAGTTATGACAAAAGAAAAAGTCTCAAGGATTTTATGAACAAATACAGTCATCCTATTCTTACATTGAAATTCTGATCAAGATTAATTTTTACACTGCTTTGTCAATGTTAATGAATTGAATTGAAAGGGAAAATTATTTTTTAAACTTATTGGTTAGAACTTTTCTTTAGCTTTCTCATCAATCTTATGTTTTATCACATTTATTGTAGGAAAATATGTATTTAAGTTAAATATGTGAAACTGATATTACAGATTTCTCTACCACCTCACCACCCCAACATATGACTGTTTAAGTTTATAAACTTGGAACTGTCTTGTGATCAAATATTTGAAAATTTTGAAAGCATTATTTGCAAAATATAATGCTGTTTCCTCTTGTGCTTGGTAAGATTTAAAAATAAGTGGCTAACATGGGCATTTGCCCAAAGTTAAACTCTGAAAATCTGTGCATAAAATCAGTTGATGGCAGGCAGGTAACTTGGGTAGTTTAATGATGTATCTTAATGTTCCAGTTGTGTGATTTTGCACATCTTCTGAGTACTTAACTCTTCTGAATGACATCTTCCTCATTCCAGCATGACAAAGAAAACAAAATGAGGCTAATTTGAATGTAGCACAATTGGTCTTTTGTCAGAAAAGAGGGGAGGAAGTTCTTTTGATGCATCATGAACAAAATATATGAAAGTTTCATTACATTAATACAATTAAATATTCTGTATGAGTCAAAAGAATAGAAATAATGACTTACTAGAGTAAAAAAATCCTAATGATAATTATTTTAAAAATTTATCAAAAATAATTTTATTTTGGTATAATAGCAAAATATTTAACATGGAAGTCAGGAAAACTTACTATTTCAGTTAATCATCTTTCTTTTTTATTGGTTAAACTAACTATTAAAAGTAAGTATAGTCACTGACCTGATTTTGTGATAATCAGGGTAGGCTAAACATTCACTATATTAGAAACCATGCATGTGTCCCCAGACCTAGTTTTTCTCCCTAGGTCTGGCTTTTAGAATGCTGGTGATAAACTAAGCCTGATTCATTATTAATTATTATTTGACCATCCTGTATGGGAAAAGACTGTAACTTTGGGCAACTTTGGGCAACCTCAAGAGATATAGTAGGGATACAGATATGGCTCTGGTGGTTGGGCATCTGTCTCCCATATAGAGGGACCTGGGTTTCTTTTCTCCCAGTTAAAAGAAAAAAAAGAAAAATATAGAAGGTGCATGGGCCACCAGGCCCCATGCACACGTGAGCCACTAGGCCCCGCGAGCAGGTAAACTGCCAGGCCTTGTCCGTGAGTGAGCCATCAGGCCCCATCCATGGATGCACCATTAGGCCCCACATGCGGGTGTGCCGCCTGGCTCCGTGAGTGCATGAGCCACCAGGTCCCATGCACGGGTGTGCCATTAGACACTGTGAGCTACACAGCAAGAAGATGACATAACAGGAGAATGACACAAGGGAGAGCTAAGATGAGACGCACCAAAAAACCAGGAACTAAGGTGGCACAGATGGTAGGATGCCTTTCTCCCACATCGAAGATTCTGAGGATCGAATCCCAGCGAAGATAGAAGGAGAAGGATGAGAAGAGCGGGCAGGAAACGGACACAGAGAGCTGCCCAGTGAATGGACACAGAAACAGCAAAAACAGAGGGGGAGAGGGGGTAAAAATGGATAAAAGTAAATAAATAAATAAATCCTTAAAAAAATGTGTAGGGGAGAAAGATATGCACCATAGTAGTAATACTTTGATGATGCTCTTTCATGATTTGTTAACAAATGTTTCACAACAATTTAGGGTGTTTGTGGGGTATGAGGTATGGGATCCCAGTATGATGTTATGCATGTTTGTTTTGTAAGTTCACGATGTTTACTGAACACTTATAGTTTACGTATGTTCATGTATGAATGATATACTTCAATAAATTTAAAAAAAAATAAGTATAGGAATTCTGGTAAAATGGCATCATTGTAAGTGGCCACTCCCCAGATCTCTCACAAAAAATGGCTGAGAAGGTGCAAAATCCCACCTGAGTGAGCTGTTTTGGGAACCCACAGAGCAGGAGGCTCCAGGGCATGATCTGAAGGTAACTGGACAAAGAGATAAAGAGCCCAGGGGAAAACCGTGATTTGATCAACCCTGTGGCTAGAAACAGCAGACGACTAAGCCCCACTCTTCAGGGAAATAGCCTTCGTGGATCCCCTGACTCTCACCAGTAAGCCAGTGGGAGGGAGCATTCTCTGGGAGGAAGAGGGTTCTGGCAAAGGGTGGGAAGTGGCTTCTTTTCTGTGGGTTTGGACACCTGAGCCCCCTTTGAACCTCAGGGAGAATACCAGCCAGCACCAAGGTGGCCCTGGGGAGAGGGGAGTGGGGAATCTGCTCAGGCAGTCTGTCACACACAGCCACCCTAGGAGAGAGGAGTTTGGGAAGGGGGTGGGCAGAAACAGGCAACTACCTAGTCTGGCGGGTAAAAATTATTAAAATTTCAACTCTCCTAAGGGAATTTGGCAGTAGGAAGAGCACAAGAAGCTTTCAAAGACTATTTAGGGTTCCCTGGAAGGATGAAGGGTCTGAAAGAGGTTCTAGAGTGGTTTCTTCACAGTGAGTTTGGTCAGCTGAGCCCCCTCTGAATCTCAGAAGAGACCCTGAGCTGACCAGGAGTGGGGAGGGAGATCTCAACAGGCTGTCATGCCCATCCTCACTGGGAGAGAAAGCAAATGAATAGAGAGGGGCAGGGAGAGACAGGCACCTACCCAGCAAGACTAGGGCAAAATGCTAAGATTCTAACTTGCCCAAGGAAAAGTAAGTGGATAGCTTTCTGAAAGGCTAACTGACCTAAGTAGAAAGTTTAGCTCAGTGGAGGAATTCCTGCTTCCTGCTTCCACATCGAATATATGAGGTCCTTGGTTCAATTCCTGGCTCTTTTTAGAGATGTGATCCTCCAGGTTTTCAGATATCCAGGTGATACTTTATAACAGAGAACATATGACATTTTTTTTGTATTAGCTTTTCTTGGATCTGTTATTTTTCTTTTAAAAGATTCCTTTTTAAAATTTAACTTAGTTTACTTGCTAAACCTTGTTCAAAATGTGCAGAGGGCAGGTTACAGGGTGATTGATTAATGACCCTGTAGCCTGAGAAGCTCCTTAGGGGCCTAAGAGGGAAGACTGTATTTCCTTGTTTTGTTTTTTATTTTGCTGTTGTTGTTTGTTTTTTGTTCTTTTGTTTGTTTGTTCTCTTTTTTCCTCCTTTTTTTCCAATTAGGTACTGCTGTCCTGTTTCATTTGTTGTGTTTCCCCTTCTTTTGTTTTCCTTTTTTATCATTTAACAATTTTGTCTACCTATGCTATTTCTTCTCTTTCCTTCATCTTTCTATCTTCTATTTTCTATTGTTGTTCTTTCATTCCACCTCTTTATGTTTGGTCCTTATTTTTTCTTGTTTTTATTTCTCTCACTTTCATTCTCTGTTTTCTTTCTCTTTTTACTTTTTTATTTTTTTCTCTTTTCTTTTTTCTTTCCCTCCCTTCTCATCATTCCAGCCTTTTAATTCATTCTATATACATTTTCTCTATTCTGTTTCCCATTTCATTGTTTCTATTCCACTTTTTATTCTTATTCTTCTTCATTTCTTACTCAAGTTAATTATTCATTTTCCTAGGTCTTATACAGTTCCTCTTCTACCTTTTACTATTATTATTACTATTATCCTTTTTCTCTTCTTATCTCTTTCCTTTTCTGTAGTCCTGTTTTTTTTTCTCAAGAGAACATAGACAAAAGCAAGGAAGTAGAACAAAAGGAATGAATTATCAAAGTGAAAACTTACCACACACAAAAAAACAACAACAAAATAAAACCCTAGAGTAGAAAGAGAAGCTAATCAACTGAATAAAACCATCAAAATAAATGGATGCCTAGAGACCAACTAAAAATTACTACCCATACTAAGAAACAGGAAGACATGGCTCAGTCCAATGAACAAACTAAAAAACAGGAGGAGATGCAGAACATGAAACAACTAATCAGAGATGTCCAAACAAATATCATGAATCAACTTAATGAAGTGGAGGAAAAGATTAAGGATGTTAAGAACACATGGGGAGGACATACTGAAGAAATTGTAAACATACATAAGAAGATTATGGATATGATGGTGATTAATGGCACGATCCAAGAAATCAAAAATATGCCGGGAGCACACAACAGCAGATTTGAAAAGGCAGATAAAGAATCAGTGATGTGGAAGGCAGCAGAGCTAAAATCAAACAGATAGTATAACAGATAAATAAAAATATAGAAAAAGTCCATCAGGGACTTAGGGACTTGAATGACAATATGAAATGCACAAATGGTGCCTTATAGGGACTCCAGAGGGAGAAGAGAAGGGAACGGAGACAGAAGGTGTGTTGGAGGAAATAATGGCTGAAAACTTTGCAACCCTATTGAAGGACATGGACATCCAGAAAGCATGGCACACACCAAACAGTATAAATCCTAACAGGCCTACTTCAAGTCATATACTTGTCAAATTGTCCAATGCTCAAGACAAAGAGAGAATACTAAAAGCAGCAACAGAAAAGAGATCCATCACATACAAGAGAAGGTCAATAAGATTAAGTGCTGATTCCTCACCTGAAACCATGGAAGCAAGAAGACAGTGTGATGACATAGCTAAAGTGTTATAAGAAAAAAAATTTCCAGCCCAGAATTCTCTATCCAGCAAAGCTGGGATTGAAAAATGAGGGAGGGTTCAAAATATTCACAAATAAACAAAAATTAAGAGATTTTGTCAATAAGAAACTTGCACTTGGAGAAGTACTAAAGGGAATTCTGCAGATTAAAAGGAAAAAACAGGAGAGAAATAGTTGGAGGAGAGTGTAAGATCAACTAAAAGAAAAAAAAAGAGAAATAAAAACAATATACGGCATACATAAAATTAAAGAAAATATGGCTAATGTAAATAATTCCTTGACAGTAATCTCATTGAATATTAATGGATTAAATTCTTCAGCCAAGAGACAGAGATTGGCAGAATGGACTTGGAAATGTGACCCATCTATATGCTATCTACAAGAAACCCACCTTAGACCCAGGGATGCAAGGAGAATGAAAGTGAATGGTTGGAAAACATTTTCCATACAAACAATAACCAAAAAAAGGCATGAGTAGCTATATGAATATTGGACAAAATAGACTTTAAATGAAAAACTATTGTAAGAGACAAAGAAGGCCACTAAATACTAATAAAATCGATAATCTATCAAGAAGAAAGAACAATCATGAACATTTATGCACCTAACCAGGACACCACAAAATACATGAGTTAAACACTGGAAAATCTAAGTGGAGAAATAGATGCCTCCACAATTATAGTGGGGGATTTTAATACACCATTATTACCATTAGACAGAATAGCTCTACAAAAAATCCATAAACAAAGACCTTGAATAATACATTAGAGGACCTACACCTAATAAACATGTACAGAACATTACATGCATATACAGAGGGATATACATTCTTCTCAAGTGCACATGGCTCATTCTCCAGGATAGACTACATGCTAAGCAATAAGAAAAAGCTCAGTGAATTAAAAAAGATTGAAATTACACAAAGTAATTTCTTTGACCACAATGGAATGAAGCTGGAAATCAGTAAAAGGTAGAGAACCATATTAGGCAGAAGATATGGAATTTAAACAAAACAATCATAGACAATCGGGGGGTCAAGGAGGAAATTGCAAAAAAAAATGAGTAGCTACCCTGAAACGAATGAAAATGACAACACAACGTATCAAAACCTATGGGATGCAGCAAAAGCTGTACTGAGGGGGAAATTCATAGCCATAAATGCCTATATTAAAAAAGAAGAAAGAATTAAATCAAAGACCTAACTACACTCATGGAGGAATTAGAAAAATAATAACTAACTAAAATTAAAGGAAATAGAAAGAATGAAACAACAAAGATTAGGGCAGAACTAAATGAAATTGAAAATAAGAAAGAACTAGAAAAAATAAAATCAAAAGCTGGTTCTTTGAGAAGATTAATAAAATTGACAAACCTTTAACTAGACTAACAAAGAATAAAAGAGAGCAGATGCAAATACATAAAATAAGAAACAAGAAAGGGGCTATCACCACTGACCCCACAGAAATAGAGTATCATATGAGGACACTTTGAAAAATTGTACGCCAGCAAGATGGATAATTTAGAGAAAATGGACAAATTCCTAGAAACACACAAAGAGCCTGCAGTGATCAAAGAAGAAACTGATGAACTCAAAAGAACAATCACAAATAACGAGTTTGAATTAATCAACAAAACTTCCCAACTAGGAAGAGGCCAGGACCAGATACCTTCACAGGTGAATTCTACCAGAAATTCTGAAAAGAACTAACACCAATCCTGCTTAATCTCTTCAAAAAAATAGAAGTGGAAGGAACATTGCCTACCTCATTCTATGATGCCAACATCACCCTAATACCAAAGCCAAAAAAAAGACACCACAAGAAAGGAAAACCATAGACTAATCCCTCTAATGAATCTAGATGCTAAAATCCTCAACAAAATACTTGCTAATCATATTCAACATCACATCAAAAGAATTATACACCATGACCAAGTGGGTTTTATCCCAGGTATGCAAGGATGATTCAACATAAGAAAATCAATCAATGTAACACACCACATAAACAGATTGAAAGAAATAAATCACATGATCTTCTCTATAGATGCAGAAAAAGCATTTGACAAAATGCAGCACCATTTCATGATAGGAATTGAAGGAAACTTCCTCAACATGATAAAGACTATCTATGAAAAACCCATAGCTAACATCATATTCAAAGGTGAAATCCTAAAAGCTTTCCCTCTAAGATATGGAACAAGACAAGGATGCCCACTATCACTGCTCTTTTTTAACATTGTATTAGAAGTACTTGCTTGGGTACTTACACAAGGAAAAGATATAAAAAGCATCCAAACTAGAAAGGAAGAGATAAAAATTTCACTATTTGCAGATGATATGATCCTATACCTCAAAAGCCCTGAAAAATCTACATTAAAGCTTCTAGAGCTTATAAATGAGTTCAGTAAAGTGGCAGGTTATAAGATTAATGTGCAAAAATCAATAGCATTTCTGTATACCAATAATGAGCAATCTGAGGAGGAGATCAGGAAAAAAAAAAATCCCATTTACAATAGCAAGTACAAGAATCAAATACTTAGGAATAAATTTAACTAAAGATGTAAATGACATGTGTGCAAAAAACTACACAACACTGTTAAAGGAAATCAAAGAAGACCTGTTCAAGGACAGAAAGACTAACTAACCATCATTAAGATGTCCATCCTACCCAGACTGATTTACAGATTTAATGCAATCCCAATAAAAATTACCACAGTAGTTTTCACTGAATAGAAAAAGCTAACTATGAAATTTATTTGGAAGATCAAGAAGCCTCAAATAGACATGTTGAAAAAGAAAAATGAAATTGGAGGAACCACACTACTTGACTTTAAAACATACTACAGGGAGACAGATGCGGCTCAAAAGGTTGGGCATCTGTCTCCCATATGGAGGGACCTGGGTTTGATCCCTGGGATCTCCCAATAAAAATAAAGAAAAAAATAAAGAAAAACACAGAAGGCATGCGGGCCGCCAGGCCCCGCTAGTGGGTGCACTGCCAGGTCCCATGCATGGGTATGCCATCAGAATCGACGAGCGGGTGACCCCCCAGGCCTCATGTGTGGGTGTGTCATCAGACCCCATGTGTGGGTGTGCTGCCAGGCCCCTTGAGCGAGTGGAACCCCAGCCCCAGGCGTGGGTGCATCATCAGGCCCCGCTGAGACATGCAGCAAGATGACGACATAACAGGAGAGTGACACAAGGGAGAGCCAAGATGAGCTGCACCTAAAAACCAGGAACTAAGGTGGCACAGTTGGTAGGATGCCTTTCTCCCACATCAGAAGTTCCCAAGATTGAATCCCGGTGACGATAGGAAGAGAAGGATGAGAAGAGAGGGCAGGAAACAGACACAGAGAATTGCCCAGTGAATGGACACAAAAACAGCAAAAACGGCAGGGTGGGTAAAAAAGGTAAAAGTAAATAAATAAATGAATAAATCTTTTAAAAACACATACTGCAAAGCTACAGTGGTCAAAACTGCATGGTATTGGCACAAGGATAGACTTACTGATCAATGGAACCAAATTGAGAGTTCTGATACAGAATTGATTACAGTCAACTGATAATCAACAAGGACATGAAGCCAATTCAACTGGGAGATGATGGCCTCTTCAAAAAAATGATTGGAGAACCGGATATACATATCCAAAAGAATGAGAGGAACAACATTTCACATCCTATACAAAAATTATCTCAAGATGGATCAAAGATCTAAATATAAGAGCCAAGACCATAAACATCTTGGAAGGTTTTTATGTAGGGAAGCTTCTACAGGATCTAGTATTTGGAAATGGTTTCAGGAACATTACACCCAAAGCATGAGCAATGAAAGAAAACATTGATAAATGGTACTTCCTCAAAATTAAAAACAATTTTGCACCTCAAAGGAGTTTGTCAAGAAAGTGAAAAGGCAGCCAACTCAATGGGAGAAAATATTTGGTAACCATCTATCTGATAAGGGCCTAATATTCAGCATATATAAAGAAACCTTACACCTTGAAAATAAAATTAAAAAAAAAAAACATTTTAAAAATGAGCAAGTGATTTGAATAGACACTTCTCCAAAGAAGAAATACAAATGGCTAAAAAGTACATGAAAAAATGCTCAACATCACTAGCTATTAGGGAAACACAAACCAAAACTACAATGACATATCATCTTACACCCATTAGACTGGCAGCTATTAAAAAAACAGAGGACTACAAGTGTTGGAGAGGATTTGGAGGAATAGGAACCCTCATCCACTGCTAGTGGGAATGCAGAATGTTGCAGCCATTGTGAAGGACAGTTTGGCAGTTCCCCAGGAAGCTAACTATAGAACTGCCATATGATCCAGCAATTCCCTGCTGGGTATATACCCAGAAGAATTAAAAGCAAGTATACGAACAGATATATGCACACCAATGTTCATAGTGGCATTATTCACTATTGCCAAAAGTTGGAAACACCCCAAATTCCCATCAAAAGATGAATGGATACATAAATTGTGGTATATACATACAATGGAATATTACTCAGCTGTAAGGAGGACTGCAGTACTAACACACAGGATAACAAGGTTGAATCTTGAAAACCTTATGTTGAGTGAAGAAAGCCAGGCACTGAAGGACAAATATTACATGACCTCACTGATATGAATTAAGCAAATTGAGCAAACTCACAAAGTCTGGAAGATAGGTTACAGGAAATAGAAAGGGATAAGAAGGTTGTGAGCCAACACCCATATGGGCAATATCTATAATAAGGTGGAAGTGTGTAGTTGTTCAGTGGAGGTGAATTACAGTGGTGCAGTGATATTATTGGGTTGGGCAGTGCTGGTTTGTCAGGAGGATAGGGTGGCAAGAGTGGGTTCTACAGTCCATGGATCTGGGGGCAATGTTGGGGAAGGGAGCAGGTGAAGACTTGGGTATGTGGTTGAAACTACAACATTGGGAATGTTCTTTTGGCAATATGGTATGGAAAGTTTACTGGGTTAGAGTGTTGTATATGGGGGACAATCTGGACAGGGCACACCTGAACAGGCTTCTAGGGAGTGTGTGAGTGTTCATCTTGCCATAGTGTGTTGTATCAGTGGGTGGAGATTCACATAATGAGTGGAAAGTTGTTGGGCTCCCATCCTGTGGAGTCCAGCTATGTTCTGAAATAGAGAGGCAGGAGTCTCTTGAGAGCATAGGCAGTGCCTAATAAAGGCAATACAGACGAGTATATCAAGCCCTCAATATTGTTGCAAGTAACTACTAATCTTGATCTTCAAGTAGTGAAGCCTGGTAGTTGCCATGGGCCCCGAGGGGAGGGAGAGGGAGGAATAGAATAGATGGAACATGGGGCATTTTGGGGGGTAACGGAAGTTTTCTACATGATCTTGCAATTATGGATACAGGCCATGTTAAATTTCATCAAAATTTACAATAGTGTATGGTCCAAAATGTAAACCATAATGTAAATCATTGACAATGGTTAGGAGCTATGTTTCAATATTTGTACATCAATTGTAACAAATGTACCATCCATATATAAAATATTATTAATAAGGGAAATGGGAAAAGGGTGAAGATGTTGGGTATATGGGAATCCCCTATATTCTGTACATGACTTTTCTGTAATCTAAAACTTCTTTGCAGACATAATGAAGAAAGTAAGACACTGGAGGAATAAATGGAAGAAAATGCTACTGTACGTACAAGACAACAGATATTACAGTGTGAAAGGCATAATGTCAAAAAAATTTTAATATTTTTTCATTATTTTTTATTATTCCAAATCTTTATTTATTTATTTATTTATTGTATTTTATTTCTTATTTTTAAAACTATCACTATTATTTCATTTCCTTATTAATTTTATTTGGTTATTTTTTTAGTTTCATTTTTGAAGAAGTTTTGGATTACAGAAGGGTTACAACTCTGACAGGGAAAGATCATTAGTGTGGGGTGTCAGTGATGGAGGATACATGGGAGGAGATGCACCTGGGGCATACATATAAGGCATAAAAATGTTATAAGGGTTCATGGGGCTTTTGTCATGCTGGGTGGAGATTCACACAATAACCGAAAGAATATCGAATTCCCATCCTGTAGAGCTCTGCCTCATTCTCTAAATGAACAGCAAGAATCCCCTGAGTACAGGGGCAGTGACTAGTGAAGGAAGATGGTCCATTGATAAGCCCTTGATATTGATGACTATACTTATGAACCTTTACTTTTGAAATTGAAACTTAGCCTAGTATTATAGGGTGCCTAAGAGTTACCTCCTCAGAGCCTCTTTGTGCTCAAATGTGGTCTCTCTCTACCGAAACTCAGCATATAAATTCATTACCTTCCTCCCAGTGTGGGATATGACTCTTGGGCATGTCTCCCTGACACCTAGGGATTACTACCAAGCACCAACTAGCAATGTAACTGGAGAAAGACCTTGACCAAAAGGGGGAAAGGTAAAGACAAATTAGTTTATATGGCTAAGAGACTTCAAAGTGAGTCAGGAGGTCATTCCATAGGTTACACTTATGCACATCTCAGCAGGATGTCAGTGACTGCCAAAGTAAATACTACCTCAAATAACAGGGCTCCTGAGGGCTCTGGAGACATCTAGACATTATAGTCAGGGCAGATAGCTCAGGAGTTTGGTGCCTTGCCAGTGGGCCCTATTTTGGAATTTATGTTCCCCCGTGTGACAGAGTTGGACTCATTTGTAGTTTCCTTACACATGGCTCTTCTGACACTTCTATGTGAACTTCTAATTGGTACTAGAGTTGATAGGTGTACATCTGAGCAATTTAAATCTTGTGCTGTCCTTGTACCAGCTGAGCCCTGAATCTCAACAGAGTTGCATCACCTACTCTCCAGTTCATTGGACTCAACCAGGGTAACAAACTAAGAGATGATGATGGACAACGACCATCCCAAGGAACCGAGAGAGTCTACAACTGCAAGCAAGAGAGTCCCATCTATCTGCCCTATGGGATCAAAGCCCCTCTCAGTTATAGGTGGAGTTCGCATCACCATCCCAGAATCCTCAGAATTGGGGAATAACTATGGACTAAAGTAGAATTATTGGTATTCTACTATAGACTTACTGTTATTGTAGCAATCTAAGAACTTACATCATTGATGTGGAGGTAGTGGCCACCAGAGGTTCTGAAGTTAGGGAAAGGGAAAAACTGGTGTACTGTGGGGGCATTTTTGGGACTTGAGAATTGTCCTGAATGACATTGCAATGACAGATACAAGCCATTATATATCTTGCCATAACCTACAAAATTGTGTGGGAGAGGGTGAAAACTACAATGTAAACTATAATCCATGCTTAGTGGCAATGCTCCAAAATGTGTTCCACAATTGTAATGAATGTACCACACTAATGAAGGGTGTTGTTAATGTGGGGGAAATGTGGGAGATGTAGAGAGCAGGTCATATGGGAATGCCCTCTATTTTTTAAGTAACATTTATGTAATCTAAGTATCTTTTAAATATATGTATATTTTTTAAAAAATAAATATAATATAGAAATTTCTAACAGGTCTGCCTAATTGACTAAAGTGCCAAACTCATCATTTTCATATTCTTATCTCATATTCAAAACAAATGTAACTTATAGATTTGCTATGGCATTTATTTCTTAATAGCTGCATCCTCTTCACCACCATTAAAGAATCATAGGTATGATAGGGATTTACAGACCAGTTAATACAATCTCAGTCCCAATTGAAATATACACAAACACACATACATTCCTTTTTTATGTTTTATTAAGGTATAATTTAGATATGGTTAAATGTACTTAAGTGTAAAATTCAATTAGAATTTGATTTATACACAAACTCCCATTCAAGATATACAATGGTTTCCTCACCAGATAAAATATTCCCATGCCTTATGAGATAACTCTCCTGATTTGTATCACTACAATTTTGAACTCTTCTAGAATTTCCTAAAAGTTAAATCATTTAGTTTGTACTAATTGGTGCTATTCACTCAACATAATGTTTTTGACATTCATACATATTGTTGCATATATGAATAGTTTGTTCATTTCCATTGCTTAGTGGTATTTCACTGTGTGAATACAACAAAATTTGTTTATCCATTCACCTGTTGATGTGTTCAAGGGTTTTTTCCCAGCGCTTGACTATTATGAATTAAGCTGCTAAAATATTCTTGTACAACATCCTTTGTGAACATATGTTTTTATTGCTTAGGTAAATACCTAGGAATAGAATCACCATGTCAGTGTAGATATGTGTTTCATTTTCTCAAAGTATTATGAAAATATTCAAACAGACAACAACTTTTAAAGTATTTTACACTGACTGTCCATACCACCAACTAGATTCTACCATTAGCATTTGAGTATAATTTTTTGTCACATATCTATCTGTCTTTTTTATTTTTCTGTCCATACATCAACCAATTTCCTTTTTGGATAAATTCAAAGTAAATTAAAGATGTAAGTACAGTTCTTCTTTTATACTTCAACATACATGTCATTAACTAGAGTTAAGTTCTTATTTATAAGTACTTTTTTCTTTTGAAATAAAATTTGCATACAATGAAATACACAAAGACCAAGTATACATTTGTTGGGTTTTGACAAGCATATCCACCTGCATAACCTAAATCCTTGTCAAGAGTTACAACACTAATATTGCTGCAGAAAGTTTTCTAGTGGTTATTTCCAATCAAACTCCTCCCCCACCCTAGCAAAGGCAATTACTATTACAGTTTTCTCCCTAACGTCAACTGTTTTTTCCAGTTCTTGAAATTCATATACATGGACTCTTACAGTTATATACTATTTTGTGACTGGCTGTTTTCATGTAAAGAATGTTTTAAGGATTTATCTATATTGTGTGTGTCAGTTGTTTATTTCTTTTAATGACTAATTTGGTTTCTATGAATGAAACACAGATTGTTTAGACATCATTTTATTGATAGATACTTGGGCTATTTCCAAGGTTGAGGCTATTTTGAATACAGTTACTGTGATCATGCACAAGTTTTGTGTGAGCATCTTTTCATTTTCTTAAGTGTATATTTAATAGTGTAATATTTAACTCAAAGGTAGGGTTGTGTTTAGTTTTTTAAGAACCTGCCAAAATTTATTCCAAAGTCATAATTAAATTTTAATTTCTCAAAAAAAAAATTACAAGGGTTTCATTTATTTCACATGCTTATGAGCATTTACTAATGTCAGTCTTTTTTATTTTAGTCATTGTGATGACTTAAAACTTTATGTATCCCAGTAAAACACGTTCTTAATCAAGCCAGTCTTTGGGAAAAAAAGCATCACCTGGATGATGTCTTGATTTGGACATTTTCTTAGCCTCAAATTGTTAAGTTAATAAATTCCCATTTCATGGTATCTGCTTTATGCAGTCTAGGAAACTAAAACAGTCATGTTGAAAAGTGTGAAGGAATATCACATTGTGATTTTTTAATTTTAATTTTCCTGATCACATGCAGATAGGCCATTTCATACATATTTTATAAATGGTATGATCAAATGTATTGCTAATTTTTAAATAAGCTGTGTATTATTCTTTTTTATAATTATAGTTATTTATATATCCTGTATGCCTCTTTGTCAGATAAATGTTTTATGAATATTTTATACCAGTTTGCTGCTTACTTTCCATTTTCTTTCCAGTATCAAGGGGGTAGGGACTCAACCTTGCATGCCCAAATGATGTGGTCGAATCAAAGCCCTAATCTTGATTTAATCAAGTAAATGTAGAGCCTTTGAATTTAAATCAATCAAAAGGTATCATGCCCAGAGGAACAGACCAGCTTATTAACATACTGTATATCTCTTTTTGGAATTCATAAATAATATCAAGCTGCTGCAGCATGGTATGCTTTTCCAATCTGATGATCTCTTGGACTGAAACTGGTTTACAGAATATGTTGCTTTTTGTAGTTCTATGAGTGCATCCATTTTCTGAGAAATCCCCTGCAGGTCAATTGATTGATTTAGTCTTCTGGAAAAGCCCTTATCAGAAAGAGGCCTATCCTGGCAATGTCCAATGCAGGTAACCATTTAATTTTACTTAGCAGATGTAATATGCCTCTCTGAAGTTCTCTTGTACCTTTTTGGATATTATTCACTAATATCCAAAAATAAATAATCTATTTATTTGTGAGTTCTGTAGATAGCTGTGCCCTTTGAAGAGCAGGTATCCAGTTTAACAGGCAAGGCCCAATAGCAAACAGAGTGCATGACCTTGAATAACAGATCATTTATATAGATTAGAAATTTGTAGGGACATTGGGTCCTGGAAAGATTTTATATTAATCACAAATGAGAAGTTATCTAGGGACATTGGGTCCTGGAAAGATGTTATATTAATCACAAATGAGAAGTTATCTATCAGGAAATAGAATAGAGACAAATACGACATTAAGATGATCAGGAGGAAGTTATAGAATTTAAAGGTCTACATATGGTCACTCTCTTTTTTGACAAATGTGATACAGACATGAAAGGCTGGGTGAACTACGTAAGGAAATGTTCTTCATTCTGTAAACACTGTCAGTTCTGTAAACATAACTCTTTAAAAGTGCTTATTCTCTTCCGTCAATTTTTCTATTTTTGGCAAAAGCAAAGATACCATTTTTTAAATTTTACTTCATATTCTGAGTATAAAACAGAATAGAAAAAAGGTTTTGGAACCATGGAAGGGATATGAGATTCCTTATTATCATTTTGCCTTCACTCCATTACATTATGAATTGCAGTATTGGATGTAATAGAAACAGGCCTGCTATTTATAAATGTATATTTCATGAACAGTACTTGTTAAAGTTAAATTAATTATTCACAACAATATTTAAAAATAATATTTTGACAGGGATTGCAAATGCACCACCTTGTGAACTGTGGAAAATATATTTCAGTTTTCATAACTATTCTAATTAGAATTATTATAATGGAGTTAACTCCTGGAAGAATTAGACATGAACTTGCCAACACTGCATCAATCATGATTTTAACTTTGAGCCTGTAAAATTTCCTTTAAACTCTATAACAATGAGACCTTTTTAGTTCTAGGGCTAAAAATGAACTCTCCTTGCTAAGTCATACAGTTTAAATTAAAAACACGGTTTAACTATAATTAGCAAATTCCAGATTTGTTACAAAGCTATTTTACATGACTTAAAGAAAGAACCATTGTGTTGCTGGTCCCTACACTCTCTTTTCTTATCTAGATTGATTGCATAATTACCTTACCCTCCACTTGACTGAGTCCTTATAGTCCCAGCAAAAAACAAGTTAAAACAATGTAGACATTTACATGTGGTCTGCATTTAGGGTGAGAAATGCCCGAAAAACAATGGACAAAATAAACATTGTTATTAGAAAAAAATAGGGAAAAATCAGAAAAGAATAGAATACTCTATTTAAAAGCATTCTTATACTCCTCTAGACTTTATATTAATCTGTATCAACAATTAGACACTGGTTCCTAATTTTTATGGATTGAGTGTCATGATAGAAAAAAAAGAATGGGTTACAATTCTTGAACCACAACACATCTTTTAGAGTGGGAGGAAAACCTGTACTCAAATGTAAACCAATATGCCATGTTCTAGAACAAAAAGGTAAAATGGGACATGGGAACAAAGTAGAGGCCAAATAAATGTGACAGTGAAGGTAGGCTATGGACTCACAGAAAAAGTGAAATGTGAGCTTAAATGAAAGATGATTGGAAGTGTGTCCAGAGTTTATTGAGAAGGTAGAAGTAGAATCAACAGCATGTAAACTTTCAGAAATTAGTGACCTAGTTACTAATTGGTTATATTAAGAGAAAATGATAAGTGATAAAACAGGTTTTATTTGGATTAAAATGTCAGGGATGCTCTCTGTAAATAAACTTATACTTGAAAGCGTTAGTGCACAGACTCTAATTAAAAAGCATAGACTCACCAGCCTTCGGTCTTGGTCAGGTGTCAGGGAGTATTACTTGCCTCTTGCCTCTTTATCTCCTGGCTTGGCTCGCCAAACATGTTAGCACAATGCCCTGGGTTCTGGGTTTCTAGGTTCTTGGCTATGTCAAATAAAGGAATTAAGGACACACCATAGAGTAGGCAAGGGAGTAAAGAGTTTATTAAAAAACAAGAAAAGAAAAACAGTACACAACCCCAGACATGGGTGTCGGCATATTGCAGGGTGAGATGCGCATGTGGGGCCCCAGGTTAGGCCTTTTTAAGACCTTTCCTCCTCCCCTTTCCTAATGTTGGGGAGAGGCCCCAGCTGTTTACTGTTCTGATTGGTTGCCTTACAACCCCCACCTGTTACTCTCAGGGCACCAATGAAGAGGCCTTTTGGTTAGAGTTATCAGGGACCAATGGGGAGGCCAGTTTGGAGTAATCTGGGGCTTCCCTTTGACAGTGAGAGAGTTCGAAATGGGACCTCATGGCCAGGGTTTCAGCGGGGTCTCTCTGGCTTTGTCCTTAGTAGCGGCCTTCCCTTAGGGGGTTTCTGGGCGGGATCTCACAACCATGTTCTCTTCTGGGTTCCAGCAGTCTTCCCTCTTTCCCTATACTAACCTGCCTCAAAAGTATAGAAAGAATTAGTGAGGTAAAGAGTGGCAGTAACAGCATTCCAAACAAAGGGGATAGCAGAAGTGGTCCGATATGGTGGGGGTGCAAGTGCAAATTTCATAGTCACAACCTTTCATGGGTACATTTAAGGATTCTTTTCCAGCATATATAGAAATAATTTTCCATGGTGTATATGTGATGGAAGTTTCATAACAGTTTTATTTTTAAGTTATATAACCATTGTGACGAAAAATGAGACGTATTCTGACTCACTTTCATTCACTGTAAAATGGATTACTCATAAAATCTTTGTTTTTGTTTCTGATTTAAATTGTTTTAAAGTTTAACACTTTAAAATATTTTTATTAGAATTTTAAAAATCACTATATATTGAGTGGCAAATTTCTTCTGGTTATGGCTAACAGAAAATTAGAATTTAAATAAATAACTTATTCCCACTCAATTAGCTTTATAACTAGTAAAGATACATTCTGACGATTATTCATCATATTGAAGTACTAATATACTCTCTGTTTAAATTTACAACATGAACAATAGCCTCTGATACCTACCCAGCCCAACCTTAATTCATAAATATGACTACCCTTCTTGCTAAAAAACAAAGACATTAGAGTTAGGTATAGAGATGGTAAAATTAAGAATCACAGCCTGCGATACCAATAATGGACAATACATCCTGAATTAATATCATGAACTAAAATTATCTTTTGTTCTACTTTCTATACCTGTTCATCTCTCTTAAGGGCACCTAGACTTTGACATGGCAGCTCTCTTGCCTTTGCATGTCCTGCTTTCTCACTGTGTGGTCATAACAGAAATAAATATATCACAGGTGATCTTTGTACATTTTCTCTCTTTGCCACATCTTCCATAATCATGCAAGCATAACTCCAGGCCACTCTAAGGAAGTTTGAGTCACAGGAACTTTAACTAGCACTGACTTCAATGTTTGGTAAAGAGGTAGTATTGAACCCCGATTTCCATTGGTGGTATCAATTTCAATAAACAAGTAGAGTCAGAAATTAGAATACAGCTTATCAGGTGTCAGGATGGGGATAGTGAATGGGGAGTTAATTCTTTAATTATACGGAGTTTCTATTTGGGATGATGGAAAAACAGCACTGAATTATATATTTGTATGTGGCTTAAAGGGGAAATTTTAGACTGTATACTAGAATAAATTTTTTTATAAAGCAACGTAGGACTATATAATACAGAGAACCCTAAGGTAAGCCATGGGCTATAGTTAACAATGCAGTTATAAAAATTTTCTTTTATCAGTTATAACAAATGTATCACACTAATGCAAGTTTTAATAATAGGAGGTATATGAGAATCTGTATTTTCTGAATGAGGTTTCTGTAAAACTACAACTTCTCTAATTAACAAAGAAAGAGTGCAAGAAAAAAAAAAAAAAAAAAAAAAGCTTATTTAAATATGGTTATGTAGGTTTTTTTTTAAAGGACCAAAAGTTCTAGTTTTTTTTTGTGTGTGTGTGTGTGTTTTTAACCAGTTTCTTTGCTCATACTCCATTATATGACCAATAATCAAATATGGTATAATCAGAAATCATGTAACAGAAAAATGTCAGAGCTCAAATGAATTTTTATCCAGTGCTCATTTAACAGGACTTCTAGAAATAAAAATTTCATTTTAGTATATGCTAATTATATTTTTAATTCAGAGAAAATACATTTGCAGAATATATTTATCTGTAGTGGAATTCATAATTGATAGATGGAAAGAAGTACCTGACAATAGATTATTTCACAAGTCAGGAAATTCAAAGAGGATTATGACACAAAAATGTCAAAACAAATTGAATAGACATAAAACCAATATGAAAGGGGTATAAAGGAATATACACTGAAAAATACTATTTCTTGAAAATAACCGGTTTGGATAAAATTATACATTTGTTTTGACTCATGAGGAAAAAATGTAAAACTTTTTCAGAACAAGTACTTTTTTTGTTCCATACTACCACATTATATTGCATTCAGAAAACAAAGTAAATGTGCATTGAATAATTAAACATTTGAAGGCTATCAAATAATTTTCTAACTATAGATTTTATTACCAATTTTCTTTTTCAAAATTAGTTCTTTGAAATCTACTAATTGCTTTAAAAATAGTTAGAAAATATTTTAACTATTTTCAGAGGTATTTAATGTTCATTTACATGATGGAAACCATTATTGTAATATGTAATTATGTCATAGGAAGCACTGAAATCTAGATTTAAAACACCAAATAGTAATCAGAAAATAATGTCAAATACTATTTTAGGGATTGGGATTTATTTTTCTCTTCTAATTTATGCATAAAATGTTTTGCAACATCTTTTTTTATTCTGTTTCTTTTATGAAATCTCATAGAGATGAAAAGGAAAAAATGGTCAATGTTGCTTTAAAATGGTAACTCCTTGGCTAATTAAAAATTGAATATTGCTTTTACACAAAAATTGTTTTTTTAAAATATAAAAATAATTTGCCTCTAGGCAGGAGCATTGGAAGCCATGGTTTTGCCATTATGAAATTTGCACTTCTGAGTTATAAACTATATAAAAATTATAAACCCTGAAACATGACAAACTTCTTAATGAAGCACAAGTGAATTTTTCATACTATAGCAACCACTTTAGAAGGTACTATAAAACTAAGTTTCAAATGTTTGTAATTTTCAGTGAATAAAACTTCAGCAGGAACTATATTCAAAATACTATTTTTAAATAATTCAAATAAGAAGACATACAGCTGAGTTTTGTCCCTCTCAGTCATAACAAGAATAAATTTTTCCAGAAGCAGTACCCACATGCAAACCTGTTGTGGATCTTATGACTATACTCAAAATCTGAAAACCAAATTGCACCCCACAATGTCATTTTTTAAAATATGTTTAAAACGAAATGAAAGAGTCCCAAATAAATGTTTTTTTTTAATTTTGAAAATCGAATTTAAACTGATTTCTTTAATAAACAATGTCTTAGAGCCTTTGTATGAAAAAATTGATTATAATGCTCCAAGATAGTTATATTACATTTATTTTTTCACAAAATATTTATCCATAAAAGCAGTTGTGTGTGTCTGCACTGCAGAGCATCCCATGGGATGCATTATCAGAAAAATACAAGGTACTCTCCAAAAGACATTGTAAAGTGTTTTATTTCTAATTCTTTTTTTGTGGAATATTATCTGAGCAAGTTTGGATGAGTTCTTTCAAAAAGTTGTTCTAGAAAAATTTGTCTTGTAATTTCTTTTTAGACATTTTGATTTCTTACTATATAACAGAGAAGCATAAAAATTGCTATCTAGGATATGTTTGGTGATGAAAAGCACAGAAGTGGTTGCATAAATATAGATTATTGTCTCAAATCTGCCTAGAATTGAGGAATTAGTAGGGCTGATAACAGAAAAATATTTAGTAAAATATCTGTGCTAAACTATCATAAATGTTAGATATTACTGATTAGCAAACACAATGGCCAAGAGATTTCAATCCATTGGTGGTCTATATGAATAACTTATAACACAAATTCAATTTCAACAAAATTACTGTGTCCGATGTACCCATAGTTCCGATGGAGGTTAAGCTAATAAACACTAATAATCTAAATAACAGAAAATCTAATAACAAATCAAAACCTATGTTTTGCTGCCCCCTGTATTCCAAATTTTTCTAATGTGTTTGCTTTTCTGGATTGGATGTCTAATAATTTATTCAGAGTAATTTCCTATTGAATAGTGCTTTAGGGTTATCATTATTCACCGGACTACTTTTCTGGCATTTGCACTTGTATATGTCAGATGAAAATGTGAGAATTAATTTCCCAGTAAGGATCTAAGAGTATTCATTAATAATATAATTCTAAATTTTATCTGAGGGACATTATATGTAAGTATCATCATTGATATTATTTTAATTTTATATGTGGAGATTTTTGAGTTAGTGCTCAGTTATTAATTATACAGAGCAGGTGATATTTTTCTGGATTCCATCGTATTATATTTTGCCTCTAATCAAAATGAAGACTATAGAATGAAGTGACTTTGAGGGTACAATATTCAGGTGTCTGTAAAAATAGCTTTGAAGGTATTTAAACTGCAGTGAAGACACTCAGCACTGACTTCTAACTCTTAGCCTTACCCATCATTACAGACTCGATATTTTGAAAAACGCTCTAGTCTTTTAACAAAGCTCTTTGTGCAGCTAAAAAGCTAGGAGATTGATCACTAACCAGAAGCCAGACTCTATCGCACTTCAGTTTCTAACATATACATTTTGCAAGTTCTGTTTTCAACATGACTACACCTACACGCACACCAGACTTCATTTCTCTTTCCAAAACAATTACTTTAGATTTCATTGAGCAGAGAGTCCTTGTATTTTCAGCTTAAAAATTTTTTTTTCAATAGGCAAATAAGTTAGAAATAGATGGAAATATGTTTTTAAAAAGAAGAGTTAGTAATTGTTCAGAAGAACAAGAAGTGAAAAGTCACTGAAGATCTGTAGAGGGACTAAAGGTTGTTAAAGGAATGAAACATGAAGGTATTTATTGTGGTTTGAATTGTCGAATGATTAGAATATGTGATACAAAATTCTGTTGGTTACAGGGAAGCTGATCTCTTCCTCCTCTCTCCAGCCCACCAACTCACTCAAATTCTATTTCTATGCCCTGCTCAAATAAAATTCAGCTGCTGATCAACAAGTGAGCTGCCTAAGCAGATGTCCCACCAGACCATGTGATTCTCATTCCCATTTTTAATAGGCACTAAGAATTTCTGAGTGATTCACATAATCGGTCTCTTAACAAGATAGTATGGATTAAAAAGCCATATTATCACCCTTCTACCATTACCCCTTGTAGCGTGAAGACTCTATACTCTAAAGATTTTCCTTAAATTCCTCTGGTCTTAAAAAGATGTGGTGGGGTAGTGATGGAAATGTGGACCTCTTTTATGATCTCTTTCTAAGGCATAGGGCAGTAACTTCTAGGATATATAGGATATTATTACATTTTTAGTTTCAGAGTTCTGGTCTCAATTCCAAGACTGACACATTCACCACCACATGGCAAATCCATGGCTAAGAATACACTTGAAATAAAATAATGGACTTTATTTCTTCAGAGTACATTTATATTTCCAATTCAGTGAAAACTGAATGAAGTTAGTGCATTCAGTTTCAATTAAATTTCCACACACTTAAAGAGTATGTACTTATTTTTTTCACTCATTCTTAAAGTTTTATCTGGAGGTGGATATCACAGTATAATTTTTAAATAACTGAAGTTTTTTGGCATGAAGTATTTTTCCAGGCTCCCAGAAACTATGAAACTTTTTATTCTGCAGTCCAAAGACTGTGTTTCCTTTCCTAGGAGAAAATGTTTTCTAGAGCTTTATGATCTATTTTCCTAAGAAACTGCATGGAAAGATGCTTTAAAACTTGATTTTGCATAAGTCAAATCATATTTGTAGAGGACTTTATTTGTAAAGATGAACCACTGACCATTGCTGAAACTAATAATATTGAGTGATGTGATCACTCCTTTAATGAAGAAAAGAAAATTAAGCAAAAAGTATATATTTTTTTAACAAATATTCCTGGATACTGATCATTTTGTTCCTGTTCTTGTTGTCTAAACAAAGTTATTTTATTAACCTCTAAACTACTAAACTAGAAATATTACTATAACATGCAAAATATTTTAATATAACTCTTAAAAATAAGTTGACTAATATTTCTAAACATATCTCTATTTTGCTAATGCATTTAAAAGATTGCCTATTGGTATAAACTTATTTGATTATATACAAACTATGAGGACAATATTCACCATAAGTAAATAAACATTAAATTAACCTTCAAAGCTGTAGTAATTTAATCATGTTGTAAAATTGGTAAGGAGAAGTTCAACCACATTTCCTACATGGATAAGATCATGTGGAATTAGGCTGTCTTATAATTAAAATAACTTATTATTTGTCAAAAATAGCTGGATAAAATAAAAGGATTTCTGAGAAGACTGACACTTTCTTAAGTATAAATAAAGATGAATATACACTGAGAAAAATATAAATACAAATTTTCTATTATAGAGTTCACTGCAGTAAAAATATATAGTCCATGTAAATTTTTAGTATATGTTTACAAATTTCCAGTCAATAAATAGTTACAGTGTTTTAGTAAAATGCTAAGTTTTCAAATCCTAAATGAATTTGGCTTGTTGTCATTTTTTACTTGAAAACAAATACATTTTGCTCTTAATTTATTACAAGAGCAAAGCCTATTTGTTTTCAAGTTCATTTCCCCTGGGATAAAGTGGCAGTAAATGGATAATCCATGGCTTGATTTCACACAGTTAGGCATCCCAGCATGCATTGGGAATAGAACAAATGAAAGAACTTGGACATTTATAAGAAAGCTCCCTGCAGACTTATTATTGGCAGTGCCATGAACCATTACAAACCTATAGTCCTGAAAGCTCAGAAATACATGCTGTGGTATACCACATTCATTGAAATATAGCATAATGCATTTTCTAACTCTTTAAATTATATTAAACCTTTCATTTTTAAAAGCTCTAATACTTAAGTTTGACAATGTAGACAAGGTTTAGTTATTATATTTTTATAAACATAATCTATTTGCATGTGATATACATCTATGAATAACTGAGACTTTTTTAGTCGTTTTTATTCCCTATAATGCTGTAATATCTGGCACTTTTAGCAATTAAACCTCACTCAATTTATTATTACATTTCTGATTTTAAAGATGACAAAGCAAAATGGTGTATATTTTAGCTAATAATCAAAAACTATCCCTTTCACAAGAAAACATTGATAGCAATGTATAGAAAGTCAATCCTGAACAAAAACATTGCTTCAGTTTTGTCATTTCTTCTGGCTAAATAATGTACATTTAACTGTTTCATAGTAGAAAAAAAGAAAAAAAAAAGCTTCATAAAAATAATGCAAGAGTTTGGACACAACAAAATATATGACATTCATATTGATGTAAAACCATCATATTTGGAAATGGATAGTGCATATGGGATTGAACATTTTACAACCAGTTAACCAGAACTATTAATATGCATAGGGTCAAGAATTAAAGCTTGGTAAGGTTAATTGTCAGTCTATGGTTGTCCCAAAAATAAATTCAATTCTAAAGACCAGAAGAAACCAACTCAATTATAAGAATAAATAATTTGCCATGTTGTATATAATTTATGACATAAACCTCTTTATAGCCAAGAGATGTCAGATAAAATATAGATCAATGGGTAGATAAAACAATGAATTTGGGAATGCAGCTCAGTGTACATAATACAGATGCCATTTTCCGTAGCTTTTAGCCTCTAAAATTACCGTGGACAAGCTCCTTGTGTCTTACTCATCTTTGTAAGCCTAGATTACCTGGCACATTGTCAGACATACACTAAGCTTTTAATAAATATCTGTTGATTGAAAGAATATGAATGAGAAAATAGAAATAAAGCCAAATTCCATGTAAAATGCTTAATCCTTTCATAATTTAAACCTGTGTTAAGGAGGTTAAAGGGACCCATTGATTCTGACAATTTTTCATGTAGTTTGTATTACCTATATAGCAAGTAACAGACATCTACTTTTTATTGGTTATCTATAATGTGCCAGGCATTGGGCACTTTTATGTATTTAGACAGTAATTTAATATAAGTCAATTTAATTTTCAGTTATTTAGTTTATAAGCCAAAGCATATTCACAAGATAACTGTTTTATTTTCATATCCTTCTGTTAAGAAGGTTAACAGAGTTTTGATAAGTGAAGAAAATACTGGGACTTGTTAGCAGATACAAAATTATTGCCCTGAGGGTATTTTGAACATTATGAATCTCGCTTCATAATAAATGTGTGAAATAACATCTTCAACACTGAAAATCGTCATATGTACAGAAAATGTCCCAAAGTCTAGATCACTGGTTGGTAGCATATGGCAAAATCACCAAATACAGCTGATGAGATCATTTATAGTAAGTACTTTCTGAAAATATCTATGGATAAATGCAAGAATTCATTATGAGTAAAAATTTGTCAGCAAACACTGGTGGCTTTTGATAGCTTTTCCCTACTTCAGCTGGTTATGTCCATTTTCTGAATCTTCCTTTGGGGACATCAGTTTTTCTCTCTCAGGACACTCTGCTCAAACCCACCCCCCAAACACACCCTTTAATTCGGTTAGTGTTCCCTTTTTTGGAATCCCTTCTAGTATATTAATCAATAGCTAAAAAATTATCTCACTGATCAGCTATTAAGCTTTCACCCATCCTAAGAGTAAGTTTTAAGATAAGCCTTACTTAATTTTTAATATATTATATATTAAATAAAATAGATTTTAAATAAAAATTGACCAAAATATTAGGAACTAGGTTTTACAAACTAGCATACATGCAATAATATGTACATAATATATGCTATATATATGTAATACATGTATGCATATGTGAGTGTATGTGTGTGTGAGTATATCCTACAATTTCAGGTGTTCATAATCTTTTGACTAATATGAAAGTTTATGATATAATACGTTTAAATATCTTATGATGAGGGAGAAATTGGTTGGAATCTTCAACTTCATCTTTAATTCTCAAGTATTATATTTGGTGGGGTTATCATGTCCCCTGCAATACTGTATTTTAAAATTCTATTTTTCCAGAAGGGTAAGATACCCCCAAAACAAGGAATCGACTAGGTAAAGAGCAAGACACCCCATCAATACAGATGGTTGAATAATTCACCTTAACTAAATCCAAGATTTTCATCAGAAAACTCTTTTGTGATTCCTCTAAAATGAGATTTAATAAACAGAATGTGAGACCATACTATGCGGATACCTATAATTGTTTTGGCCTCAAAGTGTTTATGCCATCTATGTGAGGCACTTGTATATCTTAGGCAAAAAACCAGTGCTTAATTCCTGAATATTTTCCAAGTTATCAACTCTTTATTTGGCCTAGAATGTAATTCTCTAAGTTGTTTTATGGACTGTAGAATTTTATAATAATATGACATATCCCAGGAAATTCAGACTTTTTCCATAAAAATGTATAAACATTATAAAGAATTATAGTAGAAATTTGGACTGCTTGGCAAAATATCTTTCTGGTTTTCTCTTTCTTAGATGCATTTTACGTCTCATAAAAGAGATTTTGAGATTTCCAGAAAAGAAGACATGAGTTTATCCTTTGAATGTGTTCCAATAATAAACATTGAAAGGAAAAAGTAAAATGTCCTAGTGAAAGTAAAACAAGCGGAGTATTTGCATACATCAGAAAATAAAGAGAAATACAAAGTTGTCACTAAGTAATTAAGCAATGCACCCCCTGGGGTCTGGGTCAAGAGCAGGCATAACCTACCAGAATTCAGTTTTACAGACAAGATATTCCAAATAAGACTGTGGGCAGGTTTTCTAGTTGAAACCATTAACTGGTCTGGACTGGGCTCAGACCCCTATTTCCATCCCATTAATTCAGGTTGAGATGGGATGCTGAAAATGTTTCCTGCCAATGAATGCCAATAATTGCCTGGAAACAATTCAGTATCCTTCAAAAATAATATGAATAAATTATGATCTATCCAGTTAATGGAATACTTTACAGCAAAACTGTCTGACAGAAATATAAGGAGCAACATGTACTTTAAAATTTTCAAGTAGCTACATTAAAAAATGAAAAAGTAAAAAAGAAATAGGTGAAATAAATTTCAATAATATATTAAATATATTCATTTAAAAGAATATAATCATAATATTATTTCAACATGTAATCAATATTAAAATTATTAATGAATTTTTTTTTCATACTAAGTCTTTGGTATTCAATGTATATTTCACATTTACAGTATATTGCTAACGGGCTACACAGATATTGAGCACTAAATAACAGTAAACATAAATCTAAAGCATGTCATTGAGAAAAAGAAGTCAGAACCAAGAGGGCTTATTCTGTATATTTCCATTGCTTTGTAGCTCAAAATTAGGTAAAATCTCATAGTGATAAAAATCAGAACAGTACTTACTTTTGGCAACAGTAATTGGGAGGGAAGTTTCTTGGTTGCTGAGAATTGTCTATTACTTCATCTGGAAGGAAGCTATGTAAATATTTGCTTAGTGATAATCATTTAATTATGTACCTATAACAGGTGTAAATTGTGATGCATATGTTACAATTAAAAAAAAAAAGTCTGTCCTTCATGAGCAAGTTTTTGTTTTGTTTTGTTTTGTTCTTTTGAGGGGTAATAAGGGAGGTAATAGACTATCTGATACATTTGACAATATGATGAAACGTTGTAAAATTAGGAGAATATTTGAAAAGAAGTTTCAGGGAGAAAAGAAAAAAAGTGAAAAATAAATACCAACATATTATTTCCAGGGGAAGCATATATATATTTTTTTAATTACAAGAAAGGAAATACAAACACATTTCACTACTTGGAACAAGTAAAAATAATTTAAAAATGTGAAACATATCAGTAACTATATTGGGAGGAAAGATTATCATGGAAGGATTTAAAATAATAATTATTACTATTGTTATTACATTTATTGTGTATTTACCATGTGCTATTTTACATGTCCTAGTTCATTCATTAACCACTTACTGGCTGGGCATTATGGGCATTATCATCTTGATTTTACAGATTCCTATTGTAGCAGTTTGACGCTATTATAGATCCCAGAAAAGATCATGTCCTTAAAGCTATACCATTCCTGTGGGTGTAAACCTATTGTGGGTGAGACCTTCCTTTTCATTAGATTACTTCAGTAAGGTGTGACTCAGGTGGGTCTTAGTCCTCTTATTGGAGTCCCTTATAAATGGGATTAATATGGAGAAAGGGAGTCTCAGTGACACACAGGACTTAGAGAGAAACCAACAGAAGCTGAGAGAGAAAGCCATGTGAGTAAGAAGCTGAAATCAATGGAACCCAGCAGAGTAAAAGCCACAGGAGTAGAGAGAAAGCCAGAGGAAGCCAAAACTGAATTCAGTAAGGCCCAGAAGAGAAGGTAGAGACTGTGAGATGAGCGTCACCTGATGATTACTGGGTTTGAACACTTTTCTCAGCCTTGGAACTGTAGGCTTATAAATTAATAAATCCCCATTGGAAATACTAAGAATATGTATATTACTAGGAGGAAAGCTTAAAAAATGTAACATGGGACTGTATAAAATGGTGAAACATCATGTGAAATATGCGTATGTGCAATATTTGCATAAATAAGACTGTTTTTACAAAATATAAACAAACTAGAGAGGTGAAAACAGAATAGCAGCTATGTATGGCAGGCGAAGTGGAGAGAAATTGAGAGGTGATGAGGTTTGTTTGTCTTTTTTTGTTTATTATTATTATTATTGGAAAAATGAAAATACTCTAATAATGATTGAAGTGATGAATGCATAACTATGTGATTATACCAAATACTATTGATTATATACTTTGGATGATTTATGCTTTATTAATATGCATCAAAAATATTTATTTGTTAAAAAATAAAATAAACCCCCATTGTAAAAGCCAACCAATTTCTGATATATTGCTTCTGGCAGCTTTTAGCAAATTAAAATACCTAAGCCCTATGTCACATAACTTCTAAAGTCCAGTGTCTTCTCCAATATTTCATTCATCAGAGTTTTCCTTCTTCATCAGGGTTTTGTTATTGAAAGAAGAAATAAACTCAGGTTTATATGAAATTTTCTAATTTTAAAGCATGGGGAAAAATCAATAATTAAAGATATGTCTAAGGAAATACCATGACATTTCACACCAGATTTTGCACATAAAATTTTTTTTGAGAAATGCATAGTGACATTAAAGTCACCAAGTGGAAGTAAAGAATTTGCAGGCTCTTACAGCTTCTGGAGAAATGCACAAAGCTCAGAAAAAGGACATACCAGATGAAAAAATATAACAGTCTGTTCATAGGTAAGTTTTCAAGTTCTGCTGTTACATTCCAGGCATCTAAGACTAATTCATTGAGTGCACTAAATGTTTGACCCATCAGACCAGGTCTTAACACAGCAACAATATCATGTGCCTTCTCTGTTCACATGCCTTCCACGACTCCCCATCTCACTCAGTGGAAAAGCCAAAGTCTTCCAGGCTGTGCTGGATTTGTTCCCCTTACCACTTCTCTAACCTTATCTTGTACTATTCTGTCTCCTCTCTCTGTTCCTTGTTTCTCTTGGAACGTGCCAGGCATGTTAAGCCTTTAAATCTTTGCACTTACTTTCCCTTTGCCTGAAACACACTTCTCCCACAAAGCCACACACCTAAGGTTTTTACTCACATGTCACTTAGTTGATACTTGTAATGCCTTGATCTGTATCACTACAGCCCAGCACTGAATTTCACTGGATGTCTGTAGAATGAAAGCTTCCCTCCTCCTGCCTGTTTTTCCTGCTGCAAATATGTTCTATATCTCTTTTTTTATTAGAGAAGTTGTGGATTTTCAGAACAATCATGAATAAAACACAGGATTCCCATAAAGCTTCTTTTTAATACCTTGCTTTGGTGTGGAATATTTATTACAATTGATGACAACACATTTTTATAATTGTACTATTAATTATAGACCATGGTTTAACTTAGGGTAAACCGTATAGCATAGTCTATTACTTTTAATCTGTTAAAAGAAATTGGGGCAAATTCAAACAATTCCTTTAATTTCCACTGATAGGTTAAAGGAAATTAATGTTTGTTATCAAATGTATATTTTCTGTGTCCTTATCAAGCACTGCATTCCAATTCAAAAAGATTAAGGATCATGACCACTTTTTTCTTATATGGCCATTACCTTCTCGATAGGGATAATCCAAGACTTATGTGTTTGTTTGCATGCATTTTGAGTGGAGTAATGCTTTTTCTTTTGGAGTCTTTCTGGTAGGTTGTGGTTCTTACAGATTTTTGTTTGAGTACAGCTCTCAGCTCAAAAAAAAAAAAAAGATTTGAACACCATATAACATACAAAAGTGTTGGTTATATAATTGTTAGTAAGGCAAATAACTTTAAGATTTCTTTATTTCATAAATAACACTTTTGAATTTTGCACATAAATATGTGGAGAATGAGCCTTTGATTAAAGCTTGAGTGATCTAACTATTTTGTTTTAATCTGAAATTACTTGAGCATAGCTTCTATGCTTTTTAAATTTTTAGGGTTAATATGCACCATGAAGAAAAGAAAAAGAACTCTGCACGGTTTTACATTTGAATCAAGTCAACGCAATTGCTCACTGATGAGCCCGGATGCTGGTGAAATGAAGCACACTAATATCCTAACATAAAAATCTTACTAAGCCCTGATGCAAATTGTGTTTTTTGTTCAGAATTCAAAGGCCTTACATAAAAATGATATCTAGGCTGAATTGTCTTCAGAAATATGAGAAAAACCATTGCTCAAATTTCTTTTGTGAAAAGAACTAGGAACCTTTGTCATTCATTGACATTTCAAAGAGCCTTGCTGCTCAGTATTGTTACTTTTGGTAGGAGTCATTTTGGCAGTATCTGTTTATAGAACAATTGGAAAGACATCAAAGTCACCTATTTCTACTTTTTATGAGATACTTGACTAAAGAAGAGATTATTGGAAACTCCTGTGACCTGGCTGACTAGAACAACTATTAGTTGATTTCATATCTGGTGAATTTTGAGAACCATCTCATTTTTTAAAAAAGAAAGTAATATCAATTATGTGACAGACACTCCAAATTTTTTGGGACTCAACAATAAGTAACGTTAGGTCATTACTCTAGAAATCACACCGTCTTGTGCAAATTCACACACATAATAATTTCAGACCTTGGTTTTAGGTTCTACCACTGCACAAATCCCATGAGGCCTTTGAGAGAGGAGTCACAAACTCCCTGGTATGACTCCACAGAGAAGAAGATTCATGAGTTGGGTGTTAAAAAATGAACAAAATGTTTACAGAAAAACAAAAGAAAAACAGCCATTTTAGGCAAAGGAAATACCGTCAAGGCTATTAAATAATTCAGTAGATTTGTTACCTCTCATTGGCATTTGTTATCTTCAAATTATTTTCTAGAAATTTTTTAAATGCATATCATTTGTTTATCTGTAACATATTGGAATGATATATTTTATTTATTAATTCACAGACACTTTCTCATCCCTCCCTGGATGTGATGAAAAAAATAGCTTAACTTATTTAATGATAATTACAATTATATGATAATAATAAATCTTAAATATATTAAGAGCTTTATGAGTTTTAAAATGACTTTTTAAATTTCATTTTATTTTCTTTTCAAAGCAATCCTATGAAGGAAGCACCTATTACCCCATCAACATTTTGCAAGGTTGTTAATTTCTAAGTAAGCTATATGATAGGTGCCTTGCTAAACATCTTGGTTTGCTGACAAACTGCTAGGAAAGGATCTTCTGAACAGAGCAATTTAAAAAAAGGAAGAGGACTTCCAACAAGGTGGAGGGTTAGAGAGGTACAGGGATCATTTCTATCCCAGAAAAATATAGCTAGAGGGCAGGCGGAGACTATCTGGAGGGCTGCTCTGGGGCTCAGGACACCAGGGGAAGGCAAGATACTACCCACAAGAGGGAGGAGTGAAGGAAAGGAGTCTCAGCTGGCTTAAAAGTCCTGTGAGTAGAGTAGCAAAAGCAAGAGTGGGAACCCTTTACACCCACCTATGGAGCAAATATCAGTCTGCATACTGCAGTAACTATGGATGACAGTGGCTGAGGACTGAGGGGATTGCAGGGCTCCTCTTCCCCAAGAAATGGGAGAGGGAGGGATACAGCCTACAGCAAATTCAGATTTTGGCCAGGGAACTTGGTCTACTGCATTGGTGTACACCTCCAGGCCAGATGGGGCAACAACATTGTTTGCCTTGAAAACAAGCAGAGTTAAAGATAATTTGCCTTCTGAAACACCCTCCATACTGCCCCGGGCTGGTTGCTACAAAGGTAGAGGGAGCAAGGGTGTGTGAGGCCAAGGGTGGAGAACAGCCTCTGAGAAAGATTGTTTGTGAGGCTGGCCAACCCTGAGGACATTGCTACTGCACTGCTAACCCACTGACCTGAAGAGTTACTCTGAATGCATTCATCCCTAGAACCTGGGGTCTGAGCTGAGAGCTCTGCCAATCATTGCCATCTGCTGGCCATACCAGAAAAGTGCATGAAAAAGGAAAAATAATAACAAAAGAACAAAGAGGCAAGAGGTGGCCTTTACTGCCACCCTCTCCAAGGCCCTTGGATACTGGCCTGCAACACTTCACTGGGTCCTTAGTCCTGGTTGAGCAGTTAAACACGTGCAATCCTAAATATCTAGAACAAGGTGATTAAAGAGTTAAAGACTAATGGTAGCACACATCTACTTAACAATAAATCCCTAGGCAAGAGAGAGAAAATGAATATGAGAATCAGGTGCCTAGACATCAGTAAAAAATTGCAAACTGTTCAAAGAAAAAGGAAGATATGATTCAGGCAAAGAAGCAAATCAAAACTCCATATGAGACATTGATTACTCCAGATGAAACAGGTAATCAATGAGGTGCATACAAATCTCCTAAATCAAATCTTGGAGCTGAAGGACAACATGGCTAAAGAAATAAAAGATATTAAGAAGACACAGTGAGCACAAAGAAAAAAATTGAAATCTTGCATAGAAAATTAACAGAGCTTATGGAAATGAAAGGCACAATAAGTGAGATTAAAAATACAATAGAGGCACAGAACAGCAGATTTGAAATCATGGAAGAAAGAATCAGTGACATGGAGGAAAGAACAAATGAAACTGAAGAGAAAGAAGAAAAGAGAGAGAAAAGAATGGAAAAAATTGAGCAGGGACTTGAGGAATGAATGATAACATGAAGCACAACAACATATGTGTTACAGGAGTTCCCGAATGAAATGAGAAGGGTAAAGGGGCAGAAAGAGTATTTGAGGAAGTAATGGCTGAAAATTTTCCAACTCTCATGGGAGACATAAATATGTGTCCAGAAAGCACAGTGTACTCCAATTAGAATAAATCCATATAGACTTATCCCAAGACACATAATATGTAGAATGCCAAGTTCCAAAGACAAAAAGAAAATTCTGAAAGCAGTGAGGGAAAAGTGAAATGTCACATACAAGGGTTGTCCAATCAGACTTAGTGTGGATTTCTCTTCAGAAACCATGGAGTCAAGAAGACAGTGGTATGATATAATTACAGTACTGAAAGGGAAAAACTGCCAGCCAAGAATTCTTTATTAGGCAAAACTTTTCTTCAGATATGATGGTGAGCTTAAAATATTCACATACAAACAGAAATTAAGAGTGTTCATAAACAATAATCCAGCTCTGTAGGAAATACTAAAGGGAGTCCAGCAGCCAGAATAGGAAAGACAAGATAAAGAGGCTCAGAGGAGAGTGTGGAAGTGAAGATTGTCAGAAAGGGTAACCAAAAAGGTAAAAAGATGGACAAAAATAAGATATGACATGCAAAAGCCAAAGGATCAAATGGCTGAAGTAAGTAATGCCTTTACAGTAATCATATTGAATGTTAATGGCTTAAACTCCCAAATCAAAAGACATAGGCTGACAGAATGGATAAGAAAACACGAGCCATCCATATACTGTCTTCAGGAGACTCCCCTAAGTCCCAAGGATGCAAATAGAATGAAAGTGAAAGGTTGAGAAAAGATATTTCATGCAAATAGTAACCAAAAGAGAGCAGGTGTAGTTATACTGGTGTCAGACAAAACAGACTTTAAAATGCAAAGAAAATGATAAGACATACAGTAGGCCATTATATATTAGTAAAAGGGACAATTCACTAAGAATGAATAACAGTCATAAATATCTATGCTCCTAGCCAGGGTGCCCCAAAATACAGGAGGCAAACTCAGGTAAAACTGAAAGGAGAAATAGACATCTTTACAATAATAGTTGGAGATTCAACACACCACTTACATCATTAGATGTGAACAGCTAGGCAGAAGATCAACAAGGAAACAGAGAACTTGAACAATATGATAAACGTATTAGATCTAAAAGACATACAGAATGTTGCACCCAAACTCAGTGGGTTATACATTCTTCTTAAATAAAGAATTAATATTAATCCTGTTTAAACTCTTCCAAAAAAATTGAACAGGAGGAAAAATTACCCAATACTTTTTATGAAGACAGCATCACCCTAGCCAGATAAAGATGCTACAAGAAAGTTAATTACAAACCAATCTCTCTAATGAACAGAGATTCAAAAATTCTCAACAAAATACTTGCAAATCAAATCCAACAGAGTAAAAAACAATTAAACATCATGACCAAGTGGGATTTATTCCTGTTATGCAAGGGTGTTTCAACATAAGAAAATCAATTAATGTAATACACCTCACTAACAAATCAAAAGGGAAAAAACACATGATCATCTTGATTGATGCAGAAAGAGCATTTGACAAAATCCAGCATCCTTTTTTGATAAAAACATTTCAAAAGATAAGTATAGAAGGAAAGTTCTTCAACATAATAAAGGGCATATATGAAAATCCCACAGCCTATATTGTACTTAATGGGGAGAGGTTGAAAGCTTTCCCTCTAAGATCAGGAACAAGACAAGGATGCCCCCTGTCACAACTGTTATTCAACTTTGTTCTAGAAGTTCTAGCTGGAGCAATTAGGTAAGAAGAAGAAATAAAATCATCCAATTTGGAGAGGAGAAAGTAAAACTCTTACTATTCACAGATGACATGGTCCTATATTTAGAAAATCCCAAAATATCTGCAACAAAGCTACTTGAGCTAATAAATGAGTTCATCGTAGTGGCAGGATACAAGAAAAACGCACAAAAATTAGTAGGGTGCTCACTTTGGCAGCACATATACTAAAATTGGAACGATACAGAGAAAATTAGTATGGCCCCTGCACAAGGATGACACGCAAATTTGTGAAGCATTCCATATTTTTTGGACAGGCGGGAGTCTCTCAAGAACAAGGGCAGTTCCTAATGGTGGGGGTGGGGAACGAACCAGTGTATTAAGACCCCTTGTTGCACGTAACTATGAATCTTGTCATCCAACAAGTCAAGCCAGGGGGTCAACATGGGCCCCAGGGAGGATGGGGTGGGAGGAATAGAATACATTAAACCCAGGGTATTTAGTGGTCAGTGGAAATGTTCTTCATTACCATGCAGTGATGAACACAGGACATGGTAAATATCATCAAAATTTTAAAAACTGTATGGTCTAGAATGTAAACCATAGTGTAAACTATTGACAATATTTAGTAGCTATGTTTCACTATTTGTATATCAATTATAACAATGCTACCATCCACATATTAAAAGGTATTAATATGGGGGGGAGGAAGGAGGGAGGATGTTGGGTGTATGAGACTCTCCTGTGTTCTGTGTGTGACTTTGCTGAGACCTAAAACTTCTTTGAAAACAAAATGAAAAATAGTGAGACACTAGGGAATGAGAAGGGGATGATGCCATGGTACAGACTGGACACCAGATATTGCAGTGATGAAATGCAAAAGTAAAAAAAAAATGTTTTTTATATTTTTCATTTTTTTAATATCTCAATCTTTTAATTTTTTTATTTTTAGTTTTTTTTTAATTTTTATGTATTTTATATCTTACATTTAAACTATTAATTGTATTCAGCTATTGTAAAGGCTTCATCTTTGAAGACTCTTTGGATCACAGAAGGGTTACAACTGGGGTGGGGGAGGATAGCTGGTGTGGAGTGTCAGGGTTGGGAGATGCATGGGAGGAAGTTCACCTGAGCATAAATATTAGGTATATAAAAATGTTCAGATGTTCACGGGGCAATGTCACAGTGGGTGGAGAATCACTTAATAAATGAGAGAATACTGAATTCCCATCCTGGAGAGCTCTGCCACATTCTCTAAGGGAACAGCAACAGTCCCCCAAGTGCAGGGGCAGTGACTAGTGAAGGAGAAGGATCCCTTGATATTGATGACTAGCCTTATGAGTCTTTGCTCTTGAAATTGAAACTTAGCCTGTTGCTATGGGATGCCTAAAGGTTGCCTCCTGAGAGCCTCCTTTTTGCTCAAATGTGGCCTCTCTCCAAGCCAAACTTAGCATATGAATGCATTATCTTCCTCCCAGCATGGGGCAAGACTCCTGGGGATGAACCTCCCTGGCACCAAGAGATTGCTACCAAGAACCAGCTGGTAATGCAACTGGAAAAAGACCTAGAATAAAACATGGAAAAGGTAAAGACAAATGAATTTATATGGCTAAGAGACTTCAAAATGAGTTGGGAGGTCATCCCAGAGGTAATGCTTATGTACATCTCAGTAGGATCTCATAAAATTCCAAAGTGGATATCACCCAAATAATCGGGCTCCTGGGGGCTCTGGAGACACCCAGGTCCTATGTCAAGGTGGATAGCTCCAGAGCTTGGTGACTTGCCAGTGGGCCCTACTTTGGAGTTTGTGCTCCTGAGAGTGACTGAGTTGGATTCAACTATGTCTTCCCTGCACATGGCTCATCTATGCTTTCTATTCAAACCTATACTTGGTGCTGTAGTTTGTAGGTGTACATGCAGAGACTTGAGACTTTGGGCTGTCCATGTGCCAGCTGGCCTGGAACCGCAGTGGAGTAGCAACTCTTACTCTACAGCTCATTGGTCTCACCCAGGACAACTGGTGGGGAGATGATGATGTACAATGGCCATCCCAGAGAATGGAGAGTCTGCAGCTGCAGGCAGGATAATCCCATCCATCTTCCCCTGGGATATAAATCCTCTCTCAATTGGAGGTGGAATGGACATCACCATCCCATAGTCTTCAGGATGGGGAGAAGAGCTATGTACTAGAGTGGACTTACTCATATTCTGCTACAGACATAATGTGATTCCAGCAATAGAAGAAATAACAACACTGATGTGGAGCCAGTGGCCACTGGAGGCTCTTGGGGCAGGGAGAGGGAAAAGCACTTGAAATAAAGGGCTTTTTGGGGACTTGGGAATTGGCCTGAGTGACATTGCAATGACAGATATAGACCATTTTATATCATCGTATAACATGCAGAACTCTGTGGGAGAGAGTGTAGTGTACAATGTGAACTATGATCCATACTTAATGGCAAAACCCCAGGATGTATTTATCAATTGCAATTAATGTGCCACACATTAATTAGATGTTTATGTACGAGGTTGTGGGAAGTGTGGGAGGTGGGGCGTATGGGAATCCCTATATATTTTGTGTAAAATTTATGTAATCTAAGTATCTTTTAATAAAAATTAAAAAATTAATTTAAAAAAATCAGTAAGATTTCTATACACTAGGAATGAGCAAGCTGAGGAGGAAATCAAGAAGAAAAATTCCAATTACAATAGCAACAAGAAGACTCAAATACCTAGGAATTAATTTAAACAGGAATGTAAAGGATCTGTATTCAGAAAACTACAAAACACTGCCAAAAGAAATCAAAGAAGGCCTAAACAAATTGTAACGGTTGGGGAATTTGATGTAATTATGAATTCCAAAAATATAATTGGATCATGCTTGTAAACTGATCTGTTAATCTGGTCATGATTAGGTTATGATTAGGGCATTGAACCCCACCTCTTGTTGGGTGGGGAATCAAATATAAAAGGCATGGCAAGAACAGTTTTGAGCAGCAGTCTTTTGAGAAGCAGTTTTGATGTTGGAAAGAAGGCCCCAGGAGAAGAGAAACAAGCCGTTCACCTGATCGTCTACAGCTGACCTTGTGGAGGAAACAGGAGCTAAGCATGGAGAGAAATGCAGCCCCAGGAAGAGAGGAACCCCAGAAGCCTGAACCCTGGCCCACGCCGGCAGCTGTCTTGTCCAATACGTGGCAATGGACTGTGGTGAGAGAAGAAACTTAATGCTTTATGGCCTGGTATCTGTGGACTTCTATCCCAAATAAATACTCTTTATAAAGACCAACCTATTTTTGCTATTTCACATTAGCACCCCTTTCGCTGACTAATACAGAATTTGGTACCGAGGAGTGAGGAAGTGCTTTTGCATATACCAAAATGTTGGAACAGCTGGACAAAAGAGGACATGGAAAGGAGAGATTGAAGGAGAATCAGCTTTAAGAAGAAAACCATGGAAGCAGAGATCTGGATTTAAGACATCTCTGTGGGCCAAGAGAGGAGCCCCACCCATGTGTACAGAGAGGGTGAGTTTTCCCCAACAGTTGAAGAGGGTGGATGTCCCCATCCGATGTTCTGGGAGAGTTTTGCCATCCCAGGGTGCAGAAAGGGTAGAGCACATTCCTCAAAGATTAGGGTGGTTAAGTCAACACCCCATAGGTCTGAGAGGGGTGTACTTGTCCCCCATGGATTAGAGAAGGCCAGATGGTCAAACCATTGTTCTGAGAGGGTTGAACCTGTATGCCAAAGATTAGGGAAGGCCAGGTGGTCAACTCGTTGCTCTAAGAGGGTTGAATCTGTATGCCAAAGGTTAGGGGGAATGTTGTCTTCACCTCACTGTACTAGGGGAGCTAAGACTCTAACTCAAAGATTGGGTAAGTTGTGGCAATCACCCCAACACTCTTGGAGGGTGAGGTCTGAAGCTTGGTTGACACCCAGATGCTTGATGAGGGTGGAACCAAGAAAATGGCCATTGGACAAGCCTGTGGAAAGGGTGGGTTCCCATGTGGCCCCAAGGAGAAGAAACCACCGACTTAAGAATGACTCTCAGACTTTGAAATCGAATGGAGGATGCCCTGCAGTTTTACTGAACTGTAGAGGACCCATGACTCATGTTTAGCATCCCAGTTTCTCCTTATGATATTGAAAATGTTTATCCTTTGTCTTTCCATTTGTGTATTGGAAGCAGTTCAATGGTTTTGTAAGTTTCAGAGGTCTATAACAGACAGGTCTTTGCCTCAAGATGAACTGTATTTCTTTAAAATGCCTATGATATGATTTTGTACTTGATTTTTGTTACTGATTTAAGTTTTTTGTGAGAATTGTAATGTATTTTTGGAATTCAGAGGGTGGAATGTAACCGTTGGGGAATTTGATGTAATTATGAATTCCAAAAATATAATTGGATCATGCTTGTAAACTGATCTGTTAATCTGGTCATGATTAGGTTATGATTAGGGCATTGAACCCCACCCCTTGTTGGGTGGGGAATCAAATATAAAAGGCATGGCAAGAACAGTTTTGAGCAGCAGTCTTTTGAGAGGCAGTTTTGATGTTGGAAAGAAGGCCCCAGGAGAAGAGAAGCAAGCCGTTCACCTGATCGTCTACAGCTGACCTTGTGGAGGAAACAGGAGCTAAGCATGGAGAGAAATGCAGCCCCAGGAAGAGAGGAACCCCAGAAGCCTGAACCCTGGCAAACGCTGGCAGCTGTCTTGCTCCAACATGTGGTAATGGACTTGTGGTGAGAGAAGAAACTTAATGCTTTATGGTCTGGTATCTGTGGACTTCTACCCCAAATAACACCCTTTAAAAAACCAACCCATTTTTGGTATTTCACATTAGCACCCCTTTCACTAACTAATACACAAATGAAAGAACATTCCATGTTCATGGACTGGAAGACCGAACATGTTAATTCTACCCAAGTTGATTTATAGATTCAATGCAATACCAATTAAAATTCCAACAGCCTACTTTACAGAAATAGAAAAGCCAATTGCCAAGTATATTTGGGAGGGAAAGGGATCTCGAATAGCAAAAAGCATCCCAAAAATGAGACGCAAAGTAGGAGGACTCATGCTCCCCGACCTTGACCAAGCTAGATTGGTCAAAACAGCATGGTACTGGCATTAAGATAGACACATTGATCACTGGAATCAAATTGAGAATTGAGAAATAGATTCTCACCTCTGTGGTCAACTGATTTTCGATAAGCCTACCAAGTCCATTTTTTGGGGGGACAGAATGGTCACTTCAATAAATGGTGTTGGGAGAACTGGATACCCATAACCAAAGGAATGAAAGAGGACTCCTATCTCACCCTCTATATAAGAATCAACTCAAAATGGACCAAAGACATAAACATAAAAGCCAGGACCATTAAACTCCTAGAAGATAATGTAGGGAAACATCTACAAGACCTTGTAGTAGGTGGGGGATCTCTAAGCCTTGTACCCAAAGCATGAGCAACAAAAGAAAAGATAGATAAATGGAACCTCCTCAAAAGTAAACACTTCTGCATCTCAAAGGGCTTTGTGAAGAGGGTAAAAAGGCAGCCTACTCAATGGAAGAAAATACTTGGAAATTATACATCCAACAAGGTTCTAATATCCCTGATATATAAAGAGATCCTACAACTCAACAAAACAAAAACACATGACCTGATTAAAAAATGGGCAAAAGACCTGAATAGACACTTTTCTAAAGAAGAAATACAGATGGTGAAAAAAACACATGAAAAAATGCTCACATCACTGGCTACTAGGGAAATGCAAATGAAAAGTACACCAAATACCATTGACTGCTACACTTTGGATGGATTTATGCTATACTAATATGTATCAATAAAATTGATTTGTTAAAAAAAAAGTGTGAGATATAATTTCACACCTACTAAAATAGCCACTATTAAGAAAACAGAAAACTACAAGTGTTGGAGTGGATGTGGCGAGACAATAATGCTTATTCACTGCTGGTGGGAATGAAGAATGGTACAGCCACTGTGCAAGTCTGTTTAGTGGTTCCTATGGAAGTTAGATCATACATCTATCATTTGACCCAGAAATACTGCAACCAGGTATATACCCAGAAGAACTGAGAGCGATGACATGAATAGACATCAGCACTTTGATGTTCATAGCAGTATTATTCACAATTGCCCAAAGATGGAAACATCCCATGTGTCCATCAACTGAAGAATGGATAAATAAACTATGATATATACACACAATGGAATATTATTCAACTGTAAAAATAAATGAAGTCATGACACATATGATGTATATGACAACTTGGATGAATCTGGAGGACATTATGCTGAGTGAAGCAAGCCAGGCACAAAAAGACAAATATTGTGTGACTTTACTGTCGTGAACTGAATATTATGAGCAAACACATGGAGTTAATAGCTAGAATATAAGTCACCAGAGAAAAGAATATGGTTAGAGAATGGAAACCTGAGGTTTAATATATGTATAATTGGTAAAAAGTTGTTTATAAATTAATAGAGATGGTTAAAACAAGTCATAGGATTTGTAATTAGTAGTGCTAACATATGAATATGATAGAGTTCTGTTTTTTGTTGTTGCTTTGGAGTAATAGAAATGCTCTAATATCAATTGAATTGATGAAGGCACAACTCAGTGATTATACCAAATGCCTTTGCTTGCACACTTTAGATAAATTGTATTGTTTATTAACAAAAAAATATAATAGGGTGGGTTAGGGAGAAAATACACCAAATTTAAGATACAGACTATAGTTGGTAGTAATGTTTTGACAATCGTCTTTCATAATTTGTTACAAATGTTTCATAACAATGCAAGGTATTTTTGGTAGGGTGATGTATGGGATCCCTGAATGAGGTTATGCATGTTTGTTTTATAAGTTCACAACTTTCACTATGAAATTATTGCTTATATATGTTCATGTCTGAATTATATACTTCAATACATTGTTTTTAAAATGAAAAAAGGGAGGATTTTTTACATTAATTTCCTATTAGACATTGCACCAAAAGCATGAGCAACAAAAGAAAAACTAGATAAATGCCACTTCATCAAAATTTAATACTTTTTTGCACCAAAGAACTTCATGAACACAAAAGGACAATCTACAGAGTGGAGAAAATATTTGGAAACGAGTTATCTGATAAGGGTTTAGTATCCAGAATATATGTAAGAAAACCCTACCACTCAACAAAAGAAAGACAGACAACCCAATTTAAAAAATGGGCAAAAGATTTCAATAGATATTTCTCCACAATTCAAATCAAAACCACAATGAGATACCATTTCACACACACTAGAATAGCTACTATTTTTTAAAAATAGCAAATGCTGGGAAAGATTTGGAGAAATACATACTTGTTCATTTTTTTTAGGAATATAAATGGTGCAGCCAGTGTAAAAGACAGTTTAGCAGTTCCTCAAAAAGTTAAGTATAGAATTGTCATATGACCTGGCAATCCCACTACTGGTTATATACCCAAAGAGTTGAAGGCAGGGTCTTGAACAGATATTTGCACACCAATGTTCTTAGCGACATTATTCACAATTGCTAAAAGATGGAAGCAACCCAAGTGCCCATCATCTGATAAATGGATAATCAAAATGTAATATATACATACAATGGAATATTATTCAACCATAGAAAGGAATGCAGTTCTGATATATGCTCAACATGGATGATGCTTGAAGACATCTTGTTGAGTGAAATAAGCCAGACACAAAAAAGACAAATATTGTATGGTTTCATTGAAATGAAATAATTAGAATAAAATTTATAGTCAGAAACTAGAAAAAGTTACTATGTATACACTATATATAAATATATATATTTTCTGGCAGTTCTTTCTCTCTGTGGAATCTTTGCTTATACAGCATGAATAGGCCAAAAAAAAAAGTAGAGAATTTCTATAAAAATTGATACATGGAGACTTCAGGAAGTGTTAAGGGGAGAGAAGCTTTTCTGATTTTTTTCAGGGTTTGTGTACCTGAAGGTGGTTTTTAACCACAAACATAGCTTCTATATGTTTAAAAAATGCATCATAGACACTAACACTAATAATTTAAATTAGCTGAGATAGATTTCAACATTTTGACTGGCACACCCGAAGTTGGAAGAAATAAAAAATTACAATTCAGTTAACAATACTAGAGTAAAGGAATTAAAGAGAGGTATAGGGATATGTACAATAATTTTTCTTAACACCACCCCCTACAGCTACACATGTAGCTAAATTTTGGAATGGACAATTTATCATCATAACCATGAACCCTCCAGGCAAACATTCTTCCAGATAGGCAATATATTCTCACACAAACTAACTTTCAAATTATAAAATGTACAAACTTTCAGAAATATTTTAATGTGATATACTGTAAATAGCATTCATTCTCAACTGAATCATGTTTCGTGTGGCTATTTAAAATTCATATATAATTCTTGCTTTCCACTTCCACAGTATTGATGTGCAAACTGAAAATTAAAGGTCAATATTTTTTAATATTCCACTGATAAGAGCACAAGTATTAAAATCATTTTAGATAGATTTGATATAAGTACAGTATACCAATTAGGGTTCTCCAGAGAAACAGAATCAACAGGATATATATATGTATGTAAGTGTGTATATATCTAAATTTAAATATCTATATATTTGTGTGTGCACATACACACACTCATACGAAATTGGCTCACACAGTTGTCAGGACTGGCTAATCCATACTCGTTAGGGGATGGTCAAAGGCTAGAAATTCTTATGAGAATGATGTTGGATTCTCAAGTCCAAATTTCTCAGGCTGACAACTTAGGAAGAAATGGAAGATGTGGTCTTGAGGTATAATCACTCTCTGGAACCCTCAGTTCCTATTGAGGGTTAAAGTCTCCAACTGATTGGATTAGGCCCACCCACCTATGGACCAGTAACCTCATAACTTAAGGTCGACGATTGCAGGTGCTAATCATACCCAAGAAATATTTCCACATTAACAACTAAGTTAGTGTTTCACCAAACAACTGGACATCATTTCCAAACCAAGTTGACACACAAAACTAACCATCAAATACAGGTATTAAAGTGAAAGTAAACATATATCGATACTTTGTAACATCAATTCTAGTTATTATGCATGCATTGAAGGTGTTTTATGTACTAGGCACTATGCTAGCAATGGTTATAAAATGAACATAGCAAAGCATTTTCACATTAACAAATATTCCTGCTTAATACCATCATGATTGTTTCTTATTCTTAGCAAAGAGCAATATAGTGCTAATTAAGAATTTTCCTAACCATAATCCTACTGTTAAGTGCAAAAAACTTCCATTTCCCTTCTAAAATGGCTTGGAGTAATCTATCTGATAAAATTACTTATTCTGCACACATCAATAGGACTACTACTATGAATAATAATAATTATAAGATAATAAAAATAATAGGTAATATTTATTGAGTATTGATTTGTGCCAGACATTTGCTAGTATTATCTCAATTCTGTAAAAATGACTAACAGATATGTAATATTATTAACAAATGTTAAATATAAGGAAATCAATATTAGAACAGTTAAGTAAATTGCCTAAAATCACATATATAATAAGTGGTGGAGCCAAAATTTCTGCCTTAAAGTTAGAATTCCCTATGATCTATCCAGAAAGTAGACCAAAACACATTAAAATTTTTGCCCTTTTATAAAACTCATTTCCTTCATAATGCTTCTTCTTTTGTGTGTGTGTGCATGTGTGTGTGTTTAATGCTTCTTACCTATGCTAAGTCACACAGCTATGTCATTAAGGCATATACAAAAGTTTCCCTAAATGATTAAATGCCATTCTAAGAAATGCAGTGTTTTTATACTGTATTTCAGTCGAGAAATACCTCATTAGAACTAGAATTTTTAGGTATATAAAGTCTTATCTTGCACTCTCTGTACATGCTAATCAATTTTATACTAAGTGAATTATTTGTTTTATGACCATAAATATTGTTGATTTCTTTTCTTCTGCCAAGTAGACTTGATGGAAAGAACAAGGAAAGGACTTCATCTTTATAACTCTTTGTCTTTAGACACAATCTTCAAAGTTAGATTGTTCTCAAGATTGACATCCATAGATTGTCTTCATTTTCTAGAAGATAAGTAGACTGTTTGAAGACTTTAGCCACAAAAGAGCCAAAACCACATGATCATTGATATCCCATATATACCTTTTTGAAAAATGCAATTCTCATTTTTTTATTATCTGTATCAGAATGAAGAAGAAAGAGAAAGTTCCTTAATAATCATGGGATTAAAAGATCCTATTTTATCTAACCTCTCATTTAAAATGTTCAACTATTCACAACAAGTGAATAATAGAGCTTGAACTAAAACATGATTTGTTGTTTTCACAACCCATCTGTGAAGGTTAAGTTCGTGTGTCATGTTGGCCAGGTTTTGGTGTCTAGTTGTTTGGTCAAGAAACCACTGGGCTGATTTTACTGTGAGGGTATTTCATGGATGGAGTTAAATCATTAGCTTCATCTTTGGATGATCACATCTCCTATCAGTTAGGAGATTGTGTTCAGCAGTGAGAGGAGTCTCCTCATCCAATCAGTGAAGGCCTGTCATGTAAATATAATTGCCATAACAAACTGAAAGCAGATTGAAATCAAAATTTAGTACTTGAAAGCAGAGCTGACATAACTCTAGTGAGAATGTTCAATACGATTTATTTACTTGCTTAATCACAAGCCACCAATACAACCAATGCCCAATAAACAAATCGAAGGCACACAACACATTTAAAGAAGGAGGACACCAGAGTGTGGAAAGTTCCCTGGAAAGTCCTGTGGAAAGCAGGTACACTTTTAAGGAGTCCAGGGGTCTCAGAAGCCAGACCTGAGGTTTAGTTCAGTGGAGCTTCCAAAGCAAATGCAGTAGGTGCTATTCCAGTCACAGTGCATCAGCAGGAACAGCAGCTAATCTTGCAGTATAGCAAGGGCATTGGAGTTGGGAGTCAGAGAGAATGGGTGTCAGCCTGCCTCTTACTTGGCTTTCTCTGGGGCGGCATCTGCACTGATTTTTATATGTAGTGTCCTTCTCCATCAAGCCAGTCCATTCATGTTCTCACATAAATGGCTGATTATCACTTGTTACAAAAACATGTTTTTTTCAATGTGTTTATATTCTAATTGTGATCAACATGTTTACAAGTTTTGTTTTGTTTTTGTCAATTTGTTTACATCATACTTGTGGTCATTATATTTATGATATGTTTTTGAGATTCAGAATCATTAATATCATTTTAAGACACAAGCCTTCAAAGTCAGAACTGAGGATTTCATAGTGTGAAAGAATTTCTGCCTATACTTCACACAGCCAGCTTCTCCTGGGAAATTCATCATCACCATCATTGGAGTTCCCAACTTACAGCTTCTCCTGGGGAATTCAACATCACCTTCAATGACTTACCTACCTGCAGCCTGCCCTATGCAATTCAGATTTGCAATCCCCATGGTCGTATGAGCCAATACGTACGTATAATGCATCTCATATGTATATATATATATATTCTGTTTCTCTGAAGAGCCCTGACTAATACACCATCTGAAAATCCCAGAATATCTTTTCACTACAGCATCTTATTTCACACCATTTCTCCCATTTCAGAACAAGGGGGTAATAGCATCTTTAAAAGTGACCACTGCGACACTCTACACTAAGTAGAGGTTAAATAGCTAGGCAGTGTATCCAAAGGCAAAATATTGCTTCCTCTCTCTCTAAAGCAGGAAAAGGGTATCTGTTTCATCAGAAACCATCTGGAAATTCTAAATTGCTCAGTCAAGAGTTAAAGCATGTTTAGGATCTGAGTGCATATTTTATATTCATCAAAGATTATTTTTCTATTTAGTACTGAATTCAGATGTGAACTAATAGGATGTGATGGCAAAAGAAAAAGAGCAGACAACGGACAGGGAAGGAGTAAACATTTTTTCTCCGAATTACTTAGGATGCTTATGAATTTTTTTAACATAAAATTTCTAAGCTTTCAAGCTCATGCCCCACCCACCTTCAACTAAATGTATTAAAATGACTATTTTTTTTCACTTCGAAAGTGACTGAGAATCATATCCCTGACAAAGTGATGTTTTGCTTGAAATTGAGATTTTTCTAGCATTTTGGTATACTCTTAGCACTTTGGCACACTCAAATCACTCTGAGTTAAATAACCTGTTATTTTATAATGTCAGAGTTTAATACAGTTTTGGAAGTCATTTCAAAAAGTTCCCAGGATTATTCAAATGTATTTAGAAAACAACCCAGTGTTTTGTGATTTGATTCTGAAGTCAAAGTGCACATCTCTTTACCATAAATTATTGATATGATGTTCATATTAAATCATTAATAACCATTTAATTAATAAATAAATTGTGAATTTGGTCTGTGATACATCTTGCTACAGTCAATGGCTACATCTTTAAATCATATAATATTAAGAATAATAATTTTTCTTTTTATAAACTCAAAATTATACTCATGTCTTTTACATTTTATCTATTCATGCAAATTAAATTATACTGTTACTGTAAGGCACACCTGGGGCAATCTATAAAATTGTCAGTATTGTTTAGTTAAATAAAACTGTATTTAAAAGATTTACAAGGCTTTATTTTCAGTAATTATTTTGTTTATTCATTCATTAATGCTTATCTGTTCTTACTTCACATATTTTTCTAGTAAGAATGTTTCTCTTTTGAAAAGTAAAATAGGTACACTTTCACTAGGTTGCATGTAGTAAGGAATTTGGCCTAGCCAAAGAGAAGATCTGGTCTTTGTCCTCAATTTCTGGAAAGCAATCTCTGGGCCCCTGGAATGTTTTGCCCTATAAGAATGTCTTTGTTTTCCTTGAAGTACTGGATCATACTGTATAGTAATAATGTGATTTAGAGTAGGTGATGGCCCCACCCATATAGTCTTAGGTTGGGGGACAGTCTTAGGTTGGGGGACAGGCCACATAAGAAAGAACAATCAGGTGATTAGAGGGCTAGGATTTTGTACCACTTCAAGTCAGCCCATTTTCCCAACCTCTGGGAGAGGAAAGGGGCTGCAGGCTGAGTTCAACCATGCCGACATTGATTCTTTCAATCATACTTACATAATGAAACTCCATGTAAACTCAGGACACTTGAAGTTCAAAAGAGCCTCCTTGATTGAGGAAAATACATCTCTGTGCTAACAGAGTGATACATTCTGACTCTACTTGGAAAAGACACAGAAGCTTGAATTTGAGACCTTCCCAGACCTCGCCCCATGCATCTCTTCTTTCCACTTATTATATGCATCCTTTTACTATTATAAAACTAGAACCCCAGGTCTAGCACTTTCCATGAGTTCTGAGAGTTGTTCTAGTGAACTTTCAAACTTGAGGGGGTTGTGGGAACCCCCAAATTATAGCCAATTGATCAGAACTGTGAGTAACATAAGTCCCCTATCTTGTGACTGGTACTTGAAGGGCAATCTTGTAGAGGATTCCCCTAAACCTGTTAAGTCTGTACTAATCAGAGTCATTATCATATTGGATTGAGTTACTGCAGTATTTGCAGTTTGTTTCAGAAGATTATTGTGGAGGTTGCACATGTGTGATTACCTGAACCACGGTCATGCCAGAAAGACAAACAATTTGACCTTAGGATAGGGTTTTGGGTCACACAGCATCGGCCAAACTGGAGACTTGAGTTAAAGCATATGGGCAATCAATCAATCAATCATGCCTCCATAACGTAACCCCAATAAATACCATAAACATTGAGACTTGAATAACTTTCCATAGTTTTGTTTATCACCACACATCTCTACCAGGGTAGTAATGCATCCTTACTCTGCAGGGAAGCTCCAAGTTTTGTACTTCTCCCGAACTCTTAAGTTTGCACCTCTTCCCTTATAATTTTAATTTGCGGACTGTGCTTTCTAACTTTGTAGCTGCTCCTAAACTCTTTATAGGCTGTTTTTTCCACATTTATATTTGATTATGAAATGTCTCAGAATGGAAAAATTTCTGTCTTTTCTTGTAGAAAGAGGGATAACAAAACAGAAATCAAGAATGATAACTTGCATTACTCTGAAAAATTCTGGGAAGATAGAAAACTGAAAATTATTTTCCAGAATCACTTTTTAAAAATCAGTATATACTAGACACTGGCATAAAATGAAATGGTTCTCCTTACTAATGGGTATTCATCAGGATTAGTTTACCTTTGACTCCCTTCTTCCTAATTTTATGCTGTTAAAAAGAGTAGCTGTTTCTCTTAATCTGATTTGGCCACTTCATTGTAACATTTTAATATATATAATAAAACAAGAATCTACATTTTTTTGTGAATTCACTTTAAAATCCAAAGCATAGTTATGAGATTTGTGCAAAGGCGTAGATTTAGCCTGAAAAAAGTGGTGAATATTGTAGAATGATGGAAATTTGTAGCCTACTCTAATAAACCTTTGCTTTTGGACAAGAGTATTTCCAATTAAAAAAATTAAAATATTGAAAGTTTGGTCTGTTTGCTTTTAGCAACACACGTTAAAGTACTACAGATAAGAGATGAGATTGGAAAAGAATTGGGAGATTTGATACAGAATCTAGAAGATTATAATTTTTTGGTTAGAAAATAAAAAAAAACTATTTCTCCTCTCTAGCCTGTCTGGCCAACAGAAGATTCTCAATCTAGGATGTGCCCTTGAAATAAAGATCAAATCTATGATATGGTTGTAACACTCCTTGTAAGACTTATGAAAAGGATATGGACACATGGTCTAGTAAAACCTTTAAGTTAAACAAAGCCTTCTAGAAAGCTTAAAGGCAAAGTTTCTCAGCCAACTGCTATCACCAAAATCCAGTAATTAAATCTTGAGAGAGAATACTGGTTAGCAGAAGGAGTAGTTATAGACTGAAATAAAATACACCCAAATACAACAGTGTTTAAGAGAACAATATGCCACCAGACTGGAGTATAAGAACTCAGACTGAGATACAGAAAGGCTTACTCTGGCATAGTAAGTAACAAACCTGGTATTTGAGCATATTACCTTATTTTATCTTCTTAATTATCCTATGGCATAAACTATATTACCACTATTTTACAAATAAGGAAACTGATGCTCAGAGAAGTTAAATAATTTATGTGAGGGGAAAACTGTATTAATTGTAGTTTACATCGGAACCAAGTATATCTAACTCTAATTCCAATGTTCTTTCCATTATACCACTTTCTCTTTGCCTATAGAAAGTCCTGAGCTAGACAATGTATGAGGGAATGAGCAATGATTCAAATATTTGGGAGAAATAAAGAATTATTCTTACCTAGATGTGCAGGTAATATAATTAATTTTTAAATAGTGAATCAAAGACTTCATTAGTATACAATTTATGTTACTTAACTACAAGTCTATGAGAGGGTGGGGTGGAGAAATAGAGATGACATCATGACACTTAAGGAGATAACATAAAACAACTGCAGAAGCCAAAAATATTTTAAGGACCAGGGCATACATTACATCATTTCAATTTTTGTTAATGTGACCTAGTCTTTTTTTTTTTTTCATAAATTAAGTAAATATGTGTCAAACAGTCATAAAGCAGAGAGCTAGAAAGAGTGAATAAGAGAGATAAAGAGAAAAGAGGAATAAAGAGGGAGAGAATTCAGGTGATAGTGAAATAAGTAAAACATCCCCATTTCAATAGCCAGCTCTTTGTGTTAAGAACACTAGGAAAAATGATAACCTTAAAAGTCCTTATTTTATCCCTTTAGCTGATTTATTCTTGCTACTTTTCCTTTATAATAAACATTAGTTTTAACATAACTTGGTAGATAATGTGCTTTCAATGAGATAAAGACCTTGACAATATAATAAAGATCTGAATATATACTTATTTTTTAAATTTATTTTTTATATTCAATGTTACAAGTTACTGAATAAATACAAGATAATAACTACAGTAACAATAAATCTGGTCAGTGGTTACACTCACCCCCTCCCCATCTTTGTTCATTCCTCAGTCTTGAGGGGTTTAACATGACATCTGTTCTGACTGCTTCAGACCAAGAAGGGATATGGATATTATGGGGAAGATGAAAGGAATCGTTTTGCTTGCAGATGAAGATATTCTTTGTTTTTGTGGTGGAACTGGTCCATCTTCATTGTTTTGTTAGTTGTCCAGGGTTGGCCCAAAGAATTGGGGAGTAGGAGTTGACTACATATTTGCTGGCTTTCAGAGCTCAAATGGCATATTTACAATCCAAAGACTTTAAGCCTCTGAGAAATGTACTTAACGGGTAAATTGAAAGTTATAGGTTCAGATAAAGGAAGAAGAATAGGTGGTTTATAAATGAGTTATAACTATGTTTTATTAGGGAGATAGATTTACATATATTCCCAGATAGGGTCCAGTCAAGGGGTGTTGATTTCATGAAACCATGTAGCTTGTCTATGGAGTTCGGATGTCCCAGGGTCCTCAGGGGCACTTTTGTTTGAGACTTTGTTTACTGTGGCTGTTTATGAAGTCTGGCTGAGAAGGGTGAGCTGATGTTTAATGTATGTAGAATTCTTAACAAAGTTTATTGTATTTGTGTGGAAATGGATAGAATCAATGGCAACCCATTATAGGGAATATAACTAATACCACTAATGTATAAAGGTGATGGTGGCTGAAAGGGGTAGTCTAGAACATAAATGTCAATTGTAAGAAAGCTAGAAGATAATCTAAGGACCACATAACATAGAGAACTCAGTGGTGGATGAGGATTGAGGTTAATAGTACAAACCCAAGAATGTTCTTCTATGTACTAGAACCAATGTACATCAATATTACAAGGAGCTAAGAATATAGTGATACATAAGAAAATTATAACTAATGTGACTTACGGACTAGTTAATGGTAGTATTGCAATATTTTTGTAGCAATGGCAGAGAAGGCACTATATCAATGTGAAGGGTTAACAATATGAGGTTATAAAAGGTTGCTGGATTTTTCCTTTTAGAACTATGAAAACTTTCTAAAATTGGCTAGGATGATGACAGCACAACTCTGTGGTGAAACTTAGAGCCACTGAGTATATATACTTTGGATGGATTGTTCAAGGCATGGGATTATATAACTCAGTGAACCCTGTGGTGGATGTTGAACTGTGGTTAACAGTACAAGTATAAGAACATTCCCACACGAAATATAACAAGTATATAATACTAATACAGAATGTTAATAAAGGGGTGATTTATAGGAAAATACACCAATTGTAAACTATGGGTTATAGTTAGCAGTAATAGTTTGATGATGTTCTTTCATAATTTATAATGAATATTCCACAACAACACAGGTGTTAGTGGTCGGGTACTGTATAGGAATCCTGTATGTTATGTATGACTGTCATTTAAATTTACAGCTTCTTTAACACAAATAGGGGGAGGATATGGGAATTTTGCATATTTTATTTTTGGAAAATGCTGTATGTCACAGATACAACCAAATTAGCTTGTCAGTTTTAATGTTTTACTCTGAGGTTTCTCTGTAAGTACATTGGAAGAAATTTACATAAGAAGCAAGGCAAGTATGTTATTTTAGTTTTATCTGTCAATTAGCATAAACCTGATAAGAAGTAAAAATGGGTCACAGTCAGGTATCCTAACAGACAAGGCCTTTTAAACATCTTGAAAGTTATAGTTAGGTACTTCTATAAGACAAAAAGACATCCTGGTTACCATAGGTATTTTTTCTTAGAGGCCTATACTGTAGCTAGCAAAATATTAAACTTTCCTCCTGGGGAAGTCCTGCTACTTTCTCAAATAAGATGGCAAAAAGCTCTAGATTATATAACCCTTCCCTAATAAAAGAAAATAGGCCAAAAAGCCAAGCTGTCTTTTTTAAGACTTGCACTTACAAACCTTATTCCTGAATAAGCCCAAGTAAAAGTAATATCTGAGAGTTGCCTCTTGAAAACCTCCTTGTTACTCAAAAGTGGCCTCTCTCTAAACCAAACTCTGTATTAAAACTCACTACCTTCCCCACAATGAGGGACATGGCTCCCAGGGATAAGCCCCCCTGGCAATGAGGCCTTATTATCATGCATTAATCAGTAATGCATTTGGGGAAAGACTTTGACCAAAGGGGGAAATATTACATAAAAAAGAATATTTATGGCTAAGAATTTTCAAAGTGAGTTGGGAGGTCTTTCTGGGGATTATGCTTATGCAGATGCCAGAGACCTTAGTATATTTTTAACAGGTTTACAATGTTCACAAAACTCTAAAAAGGTGTTGAATATTGGAAAGTAAATAATACTTTGTAAGTGCTACTTGGAACCAATTTCCAGAATGAATTGATATTTTCTAAATGATCAACTATACACTAGAACTGTCAATATGGTGTAAATACAGACACCAATTGAAACTGATCTCTCATTTTCTGTTCCTCTTAATAGCTACCAAACAAACAATAAAAATGGATCAATGAGTTTTGAAGAAATTGATAGAAAAATAATTTAGGACGTGAATGTCAGTTAAATGAAATTGGCTGCTTTAGTGGTTAGGTTTTACGTAATTTCCCATTTACTAAATAAATACCAAAGGATAAATGCACTAATATAAATACTTACGACATCAAGAGCAAGGGTACTGACATCAACAGAACCTGTGAAATGGCTTCCACACCAAGGGTAAAAGTTAATGGAACAAGAGAAAGCTCTTCCCCTGTCCCAGATTCATTGGCTTTTCTGCTATGACCTTAACTCAAGTAAGTTTTGGAAATATACAGCAATGCATTATCCTTCATTTTTCTTTTAAAAATTTGATAGTTGCAGTAAAATAAAAATCAATTTGACAAGCAAGTCTTTAAAACATTTTCCTCAGAGGAAAATGCAAACCAGGAATAAAACATTCTGACAGGAAAATAGTAATAAGCCTAAGAAGCTTATATCTTGGGTGTTATCCTAACAGCAATATCTCAGGAATGTGTTCCTGACAGAAAAATTCCATTTATTATCTCTCAAAGAAATATCAGGAACACTTTCCTCCCAAGGAAATAATTATTATGCTGGCGGAAATATTTCAGTGTCAGTGCCTTGAAAGAAGCATCACTTTTAACCTGCAGTACAAAGAATTTTAACGAACTGTGGCTTGTTCCTTTGACTTCTAAAATATTTCATATATTTACCTAAAAACAAAAAAAGCTCAAAAATAACAAATCAAACCACAAACTCACTTTGCCATTTTGTAATAAGGTTGCTATATTAAAATATGGTGTCTATTCCATATTCACAAAAATAGTGACATTTTTATCTCCCCCTTTTAAGAGTTCAATCTGTTTTTGTATGGCAACATTCTATAACTGTAGCTGTGTTTTTCAAATAGTATGTATGGCCAGGGAAGGAGATTCAGTAAGGAAAAGGGATTGAGTAGGACTGATATACAGTTTCTATCCATTGCTCGGGATTTCATAAATATTGTCAAAAGATCTTTTGTATAAATGCTAAATTTATTTAATGTTGTGACAGCCTATGACCAGGAATTAAGTAAATATGATTCTAATATCAGCTAAGCCTCAAACTATTTGTGTAATATTGGGGAAGTTAATTAAGTTCTATGAGCCTGTTATATAAAGTGACGGTAATCAAAATTATTCCGAAAAATTTGATGGAAAATCTAGAAAACATGTATATTTCCTTAAAAAACCCTGGTATTTATTCTTACTTTTAAAAAAGTAGGCATAGTTATTCCCTTCTCATAGTGTTATGAAATGTGTGTAAGCCATTAACACAGCAATATCTAATAGAGCATGATGTGATCTGACAGCTTGTAGCTTCCCACTCCTGCCCAGCATAATTAAAATAAAATAGTAAAACTTCAAATGGTATGGAAGAAATGCTATTATATTTAATTTGTGCAGAATATTTGGGAAGGATAACAAAAGTATATTCTAATCATGTTATATCTTACGGATCCAAATAATACTTAAGATGAGTGAAATTTTTTGACTTGTCTCTGCTTTTTATCTTATCAGTGTGTTTATGTTTAAGGATAGTACATGCCCCACAATCCAATAGTAAAATCAATCCAATCATTAACGTAACTTTTTCAGACAGGAAGACTATCTCTCAAACCCATTGAGACTGCGTTCCCATCTCTCTCTCTGTCTCTCTCTCTCTCTCTGTCTCTCTCTCTCTCTCTCTCATTTCCTATTTTAACCACTTTAAAGTATACAATTCAGTGGTGTTAATTACTTTCATAATGTTGTGCTACCATTACCACTATCCACTATCAAAACTGTTACATCCACCCAAATAGAAACTTGGTACCAATTAAGACTTAACTTCCAATTCTCCATCCCCAGTCCTGCCCCTGGTACCCTGTAATCTTTATTCTGTCTCTATGAATGTCCACATCCTAGTTATTTTATATAAATGAGATCATGCAATACTTGTTCCTTTGCACTGGGTTTACATCACTCAAATGATGTCTTCAAAGTTCATCCATGAATGGATGTTTGGTAGTTTGAGTCTTTTGTGGACCCTGGAAAATTATGTCTGTAAATTGGTCCATTCCAATGAGTGTGGTGCTATTGTGAACCTTTGATTAAATTAGATTCAGTTCAGGGCCAAATGATTAGATTATCCAGTATGGTATAACTTGTGGTGGGTCTTAATCCTCTTACTGGAGTTCTTCATCTACTGGAATTTGCAAGGCTGCAGACACAGAGAAAAACTCTTGGAAACTGAGAGAGGAAGTCCCGGAAGGCAGAAGCTAAAAGCAATGGAGCCTAGAGAAGGCAGAAATCAGTAGATGCTGCCTTTGTGCCCTGTCACGTGCCTGATTGCCAAAAGCTGAAGCTCAGGGAGAAAGCATCTCCCAATGAGGCTTTGATTTGGACATTTTTCTAGGCTTCAAAATGGTAAGCTTTTAAACTAATAAATCCCCATTTTAAAAGCCAACACATTTCTGATATATTGCCTTGGCAGGTTTTGGCAAACTGAAACAGGATGAATGGATCATTTTTGGGCTTGAATCATTTTTTGAGTCACTTGTCTTTTGGTTGTTGAGTTTTAGGATTTCTGTGTATTTTCTAAATAGTCATCCATTTCAATGGCTGAATAATATTCCACTGTTTATCCATTAACCCAGTGATGGACACCTGGATGCTTCCATCTTTTGGTTACTGTGGATTAAGCTGGTATAAACATTGATGCACAAATATCTGTCCAAGTTTCTGCAATCATTTTGGGGGGTACATACTTTGAAGTGGAGTTGCTAGGTCATATGGGAATTTTATATTAACTTTCTAAGGACCTGCTAAACAGTTTCCATAGTAACTATACCATCCTATTTCTCCATATCCTCACCAATAGAATAGATATTCTATTGGGTTTGAAATGATACCTCATTGTAGTTTTGATTAGCACTTCACTGATGTCCAATGGTGTTGTGCATCTTTTCTTGTTCTTATTGGTCATTTGTGTATCTTCTTTAGAGAAATATCTATTCATGTCTTGGACCATTTTTTAATTGTGTTATTGGTCTTTGTTGAGTTGCAGGATTTCTATATATATTCTGAATATTAAAATGTTGTCAGCTATATGATTAGAAATATTTTCTCCAATTCTATAGATTATCTTTTCATTTTCTTGATAGTTTTTTGATGACCATAAGTTTTTATTTGATGAAGTCCAGTCTATCAGTTTTTTTTCTTTTGTTGCTTGTGCTTTGGTTGTAAAATCTAAGACTCCATTGGCTAATATAAGGTCCTAAAGATACTTCCCTATGATTTCTTCTAAAAGTTTCATAGCTTTAGTTCTTATATTTAGGTCTTTGATCCATTTTGAGTTAATATTTGTTTAAGGTATAACATAGGGGTCTACTTTCATTATTTTGTCTGTGGATATCCAGTTTTACCAACATTCTTTGTTGAAAAGACTATCCTTCCCTGATTGAGTGAACTTGGCACACTTATCAAAATCAATTGATCATAGATGTAAGGGTTTATTTCTGAATTCCTAGTTGTGTTCCACTAATCTATATATCTGTTATTGTGCCAGTACCACACTGTTTTGCATACTGCAGCTTTGTAACAAGTTTTGAAGTCAAGAAGTGTGTGCCCTCCAAATTTGTCTTCCCTAATCCATGGGGGACAGACCTGCCCTTCTCAGACTTATGGGGCATTGACCTTAACCTCCCTAATCTTTGGAGAATGTGCTCCACCCTCTCCGTACCCTGGAGCAGCAAAACTCTCCCTGATCTTTGGACGGGAATATCCACCCTCTTCAACTACCAGGACAAACTCACCCTCTTTGTTACATGTGAGTGCGGTTCCTCTCTTGGCCTGAGAAGATGTCTAAATTCCAGATCTCAGCTTCCATGGTTTTCCTCTTAAAGTTGTTTCACCTTCAATCTCTCCCTTCCATGTCCCTTTTATTCCACACTGACATCAATTTTGTTCATACAGTTCTCTCAAAAAATTTGTTGGTTTAGCATGCAGGAGTTCAAGCCATCAGACAGTAAGACTTTCCATAAGTCTATCTTAGATAACTGCATCTTCAATCCTGATTTACAAGTCCAAGTTTAGTTAAGTCCTCAAATGGGGCACTATCATGTTGGGGCTTGATTTCCAGAGGCTTGGAATTTTCAGAGTCAGTTTTTGGTTTCTTTGTGCCCAACAATTCAGTCTCAGCTTATCTCTTTCATCTAGTTTTTTACTATAAACTGCAAGGAGAAGCCAAGCTGCATTCTCTGAGTTTAGTCTGCAAAGTTCTTCAGCTAAATGTCCAGGCTCACCATTTCTCAAATTCTGTCTTCCATAAAACATTGGGAGTCAATCTTGTTAAGTTCTCTGCAACTTTAAAACATGAATCGCCTTTCCTCCAGTTTCCAATAATGATTTCATCATTTACTTCTAAGGCATCATAAAAAGTCTCTTCAATGCGCTCAAGACCTTTTCTATCAAACATCTCGCTATTCCTCCAAAAAATACCCCTTACCCATTTATAAAAGCAGTTCCAGCATTTTGGTAATTGCAAAAGCATTTCCTGCTCCTCTGTACTAAATTTTGTATTAGTCAGGCAAAGGGGTGCTGATGGTAAATACCAGAAATCTGTTGGCTTTATAAAGGGTATTTATTTGGGGTAGAAGCTTACAGTTACTAGGCCATAAAGCATAAGTTACTTCCCTCACAAAAGCCTGTATAAAAAATAGTTAAAAGACACAAGCAATTTCAATACATATTTATATTTAAGCATGTTGATTTAAACATTTAATATTATGTTCCACAAACATTATATACCTCTTAAAAATAAATATGGTAATAACATTGCATAGATTACAAAACAATTTCAATGGTAAGCTATATATGCAAGGCTACCAGGAAAACTTCAACGGATTCTTAAAATCAGAAATTTAACTGGCCAAATTAATATATCTAAAAAAATCAAAAGAATTTGTGGAAAGAGAGTTGTTTCCAGATAAAATTAAAATAATTTAAAAAATATATAAGCTTCATCAAAATAATAAGACATCATCTGATAAACCAAAAATTCTTTCTTTAAAATCATAAGAAATATATAGACACAAAGGAATATCAAGGACTAAACTTCAGAGTGGTGTCAGTTCTCAGATGAGTGTGGGAAAGATGACACTTTTATGTCTGTGGCAAGTTGCTGATGCTTGGGCAAAGATGGTGCACAAGTTAGATGGCCAGATGAGGATTTTCTTGCCCTGTGAAAGGAAATCAAACTTCTGATAAATTTTTAGATTACACTGTCAAGCAAGAGGAGTTTCACATGAAAAGATAATTCTTTTCATAGAGTAATTAAGGCAGGACTGAGACAAGACAGGAAAGGAGACAGCCTCTTTTGCAATCACACAGTCTTCTTTAAAGTATCAAAATTTAAGTCTCACAGTTCCACAATCTTGCAGTCTCACAGACTCAAGTCCCAAAAGCTCTGCTGTCAGATTTTGAATTTTCAAGGTGTCATAGACTCAAGGATTAGCAATTTTGCTATGTTTGGACTCAGGTCTTACCAGAGAAAAAGGACTAAATTACATTCAATATGTTTAAACCAGGAGTGAAATCAAATTCCAATTCAATTGAACTTTTGATAAAATCAAAGATACCCATAACTTGACTGTGTGGAAAGTTTGGGCTTGGCTAAAATGAAAAGAAAGATCTTCTTAGCCTAATTGAAATGCAAGACCCTACTTGGAAGATTAACTATAATCTTACCTCAAAGCATCTGAATTCCTGGTCATCTCTCACATTTGCTTCTTCAAAGGAAAGGTCATTCCTCCCCCATCCTGCCACCTTTCTTTAGGTTGTTCAACTTCCACTATTCTTTTAGACACAATATCCAGCATTCAATAAAAATTTGAGATACATGAAGAAGCAGGAGAATGTGACTCACATTCAAGAGAATAATCAGGCAATTGCAACAGCCCCGCAGGTGCTCCAGAAGTTAAAATTACTATTAAGCAAAACTGGATTTAGATGTTCCTATATATTTATAAGCAATTTTATTACTAATTAAGAATTAAGAAAAATAAAATATACTATTTATATTTTTACCTACTTTTATTTATTTTTGCTTAATAATGCCAATCTAACCATCCATCAATACTAATGACACTTCTATTGATCTTGTCAATAATGCAATAGACAATAAATCCTTTGTGCCTCACTTATTTCCTTGCCTCTCTTATATTCCATGGTGTGTAAAAATAATTTCTCTTTTTATTAAAAAAAAAAATTACCTCCCTCCATCAATCTCTCCCTCTCAAGTACTCTCCTGGGAAAACACCAACTCAACTGACTACAGTCTAGCATGCTGATCAAGCTTGCATGTTCAGATTTATACTACCGGGGTTCAAATCAATTCTAGCTACATGACTTGGTCAAAGTATGTGACATCTGTTCTTCCAAAGATGGAAAAAAGAGTATGAGCTTTAAAAGATTACTTTGAGAACTCAGTGAGTTGATTCATGTAAAGCACATGTAAGAATCTTTTGAACCTGAAAGTCCTCAGAAATATTATCGACTATTATCTCATCCTGGACATCAGATTATTGCTGAAAGAAATTACAAAATTATGCTGATTTAGGATGCTTTAAGTTTTTATCAGCAGATCAATTTGCCCTTAACATTGCTAGGCAATCTTATCGTTCTTTCCTATTAATTTTACTTTCCTAATCTTTAAGATAGATATTTCACTCAGAGTATCTTCTCACATTTCAAACACCCTTTACTTTCCCTCTCCAACTTTCAGCTGACAAACTCAATTCATGCTTACAAAGAAAATATAGGCAATAAAAAATGAAGTCCCACATCTTGTCACTGCAATATCTGTCAGCCTACCTGCCATCTGAGAATGTACATCTTCTACCTTTTCTAAGAGTAAAAAGCAAAACTGAATAGTCCACTCAAAGACTGCAATGTTTGATAAAATAATGTTACTATTTTTCTCCTGCAACAACAATCTCTCTCACACTCCTTAATTGTTCTTATCTTTACATAAACAAGTCTTATTATTTAATATTTCTTGACAGCTATGTCATATTCCACATATTATCCCTTTCCTCTACTATCCTTCAGAGCAAACTTCCTATTGAATGAGTTCATCCAAGCTAGTCATCAACCTAGCTGTCCTAAACAGATATATTTTTTTCACTTTTACTCCATTTAATCTGCCCCTATCAAAATCAGAAATGCCCCACATTTTGTAAAAATTAATGGCCAATGTCAAATCCAAAGGTCGATTCTCTGATGTCAATTTATTTGATCTCTCACAGAACAATTTGCTTAGGTTGATGATTCTATTATCTGTGAAACCTTCTATTTTCCATTACCTAGGCTTTTGTAACACCACACCAATGTGAATTTTATTTTTAGTTCACTAGTCATTTCCATTCATTCTCTTTTGCTGGCTTCACCTTCATTATATGTTCATCTATTGTAACAAATGTACCATACTAATGAAAGATGTTGTTAATGCGGGAGAATGTGGGAGGTGGAGGGAGCAGGGCATATGGGAATCCCCTTCATTTTTTATGTAACATTTATATAATCTAAGTATCTTTAAAAAAAATTTTTTTTTTTTTAAGATCCATGGATTCTTTGTATAGCTCTCTTTTCTTCCCTATCTTCCTTCTATTCTAGGACATTCTCACCCAGTTCTATCTATCTCCAAGTGAATCATCATTACATATCTCCAACTCTTAGGGTATTTCAAGGAATTTTATAAATGATTCTAACATTTATATGGAAGAGCAAAGTCTCAGGATAGTCAGTCGTACATCAAACCTTATCATCGTTAAAACAGTAATTAATTGGCACAGAAATAGGCAAATTGACCAATGTAATAGAATATGGAGAATACAAACAGATATGCATAAATGCGAGCAAAAGAGCAAAGAAAACTCCACGTATGATGGAACAGCATTATAAATAACAAGAAAAAGAAGAAATTATGCAATAAATGATGATATAACAATTGAATATCCACATGCAACAAACAAAAAGAATTGGATACTACCATGTAACACACATAAAGATCAATTCAATATGGATTATTGATTCAAACACAAAAGAGAAAATATCACACATTTAGAAATAAATTATATAACAAAAGTGAATACACTACCACTATATGCATTTACATGAACCTAAGAAACATGTTCTTCAGTAAAAAAAGAATGCTGCAGAAGATTTCAAACCATGTAACTTTACTTTTGTAAAGCTCTGCACCAGGAAAAACTAAACAATACCTATACAATGATACTGCCTATCTATTAGGAAAACAATTTCAAATTAGATAAATTTACAGATGAAAGACAAGTACAATATTCAAGAAAATTATCTTTTGTGAGGTGAGAAGGAAGATATGATATGATAGATGATGTACCATTAGGAATAATTTTCTAGTTTTTAACTGTGTTGTTAGTTCATAAGCATTCAGTATTCTACTGCATTCATAACATATGTATATGTTCCATATATTCTTTGGTGCGTATAATATATTACAAAATAATGTGCTTTTGCATATAAACCTAAAATAACACTATCTGTTCTTGACAATGGTAGCCAGAAATAGAAAATACTGTCTAATCTCAGTTATGAATATGAATGCAAAATTCCTAAATAAAATAACATTTTAGTTTTGAGAAATTAATCCACCACAATTATATTACTTTTTATTCTATAAGCATAGATGAATGTTTTTTAATCCTATTCTCTACTATGAAACACTATGCTAAATGAAAGAAGTCAGACACAAAAGTTCACATATCGTATGATTCCATTTAAAAGAAATATCTGGAATAGATAAATCCTTAGAGACAATGTAGATTGATAAATACCAGGGACAGGTGGAAGAGGGAGAATGGGGAGAAACTGCTTAATGGGTAAGGAGTTTTCTTTGGAGTGATGGAAAAGTTTTGGAACTATATAAAGGTGGTGTTTAGACAACATTGTGAACTCACTAAATACCAATAAGTTGTTCACTTTAAAAAATGGTTAGTTTTATTTAATGTGAATTCTGTCTCAACATATTTTTAAAGGCAAATGAAACAAAAAGTGCATACAAATCAATGTGTAATTAGAAACCATATTTTAAAACCACTTAGAGTTAGCAGCCACAACAAATATCACTTTTCTGAAATTATGTTAATAAGAAATCTGCAGAACATCTACCAGAACAATATACCATGTTCTTGGTGTCCTTAGATAGGAAAGGTAACTATTATGAAAATCCAATTCTTTTAAAAATAAAGTATATTTTCAATAATATTCCAACCAAAATATCTATATAATGCTTACATTTTAAAATTAAATCTAAAGTTCTCTGGATGGAAAAAAATTTTGAGAAAATTAAATTCCAGATAAAGGAAGAAGGACATTATTTTAGTTTCCTGGCTGCTAAATCAAATACCATACAAGAGTTTGACTTAAACATGGGAATTTATTGGCTCACAGTTTTGAGGTCAGGAGAAGCCCAAAATACGGTATCATCAAGGTAGTGCTTTCTACCAGAAGACTGTTTTGTTTTGGAGCTGACTGCCAGTCATCCTTAGTCCTTGACTGTTCTGTCACATGGCGATGCACATGGCAACCTATCCTAGGTTCTATAGGTTCCATTGACTTCTGTCTCCTTCCTGTGGCTTTCCCTTCACTCTACTTATAAAGGACTCTAGTAATCCTGATTGATTAAGCCAACCTGAATTACTTGGGCTACATCTTAACTAAACTAAAATCTTGAAGAGATTAGTGTGTGTGTGTGTGTGTGCGTGTGTGTATAATTTACCAGTAGTCATTTTTGCTTCAAAAAATCTTGCAGTAATACTACTTATGATCAATATGCTTTGAGATACTTCAAATATTATAAAGAGAATCAAATAAAAATATCAATTACTCATAATTCATGATCTGTAAACATAAATGACTGTCATTTCTAATTTATATTACTGAAAAAGTAAAACAAAAACCTTAGCTTTTGTTAAATAGATATATTTGTTACTTTTTAAATGAAATCATTTCACTGAAAATGTAAGAAAAACTAGGACACAGCTAATAAAACTTAAAAAACATTTTTTTGGCAGTAAATTGGTATGAAAACTAATATTTACAGTGCCATATATTAGCCTCAATAGCAATGCAAATATATAAATGAACCAAAAGAGAGTATCAATCCTTACTTGAAGCACAACAAAATACAGATTCAGAGACTAAAATGTATATGCTGAACAATGTTATTGAAAATTTTAGTGTTTGGCAAGTTTAACCAGATTGAAGAAATGGAATTGGCTAGTACTATTATCTTCTCTTAAACTGAAATTGGCTAAGTATTGATAATTTCAGGCCAAGTACTATGTTTCTGGCATTAGTAGGCCTCCATTTGGAAAACAATGCCACAAGGTTCATGTAGACAGATGGATAAATGAACAAAATCAAAATAACATCCTAAGTTTTCTTCTTCAAACTTGGTCTATTGCCAAGTAGGACTATATTTTTGTAGAAAACTGAAAAATTTTATCCCTGCACATGTTTAACTCTTTCTATGTCAATTTTCTTTTTGAATTTCATCTTCTTTGGCAATCTCCAGAGCATAGAATTAGAAACTTGTTCAGAGTGAACATTTAACCAAATTCCTTCTGTATATAAATTATTCCTTGGAAGAAATTTACATTTATATTTAACCATTAAATTGTGATAAAGTCAGTTTGGTATTTTCAGCCTTGCTGGCAACCATTCAGTATAATTCATCAGAATATCTGTTTGCACTCAAAAATGATTAAGTTTTAAATAACTGGGCCGGGGAAGCAGATGTGGCTCAAACGATTAGGCTACTGCCTACCCGATGGGAGGTCCCAGGTTCAGTTCCCAGTGCCTCCTGGAGAAGGTGAGCAGATGTGGAGGGTAAGCATGGCAAGCTGACGCAACAAGATGATACAAAAAAAGAGACACAAAAAGGAAAGACAATAAGAGACACAACAAACCAGGGAGCTGAGTTGGCTCAGGTGATTAAGCACCTCTCTACAACATGGGAGTTCCCAGGATCAGATCCCAGTGCCTCCTAAAGAGAAGATGAGCAGACACAGAGAGCACACAGCAAATGGACACAGAGAGTAGACAGCAACTGCAAACAATGAGGGGAGAGGGGATAAATAAATAAAATAAATCTTAAAAATAAATAAATAAATAACTGGGCCAATAGCATGCTAGTGAGTTTAGTTAGTGGAAGGATAGGCAAATATGTTATCAGGGTAAAAAAGACATATTCATCCCTTAGAAAGCTACAAGACTATCCAATGAATTAAAAGTGCAATACTGGGAGGCAGCTGTGGCTCAATCAGTGGGGCTCCCGTTTACCATATGGGAGGCCCCGGGTTCGGTTCCCGGGGCCTCCTGGTGAAGGCAAGCCCGCCCGCACGGCGGCGTGGTTGGCTGACCCAGCGAGCGCGGGCAGCAAGGGGGGGAGAAATGAAAAAATAAATAAAATCTTTAAAAAAAAAAAAAAAGAAAAGAAAAAATGCAATACCTAACACTGTGTTGTCAGAAAAACTGTTTCCCAAGATAAGCAAAATTTTCCTCTTTCATAAAATAGTAACAGTGATACCTCCTTAGTGGAATTATTGTGAGAATGAAACAAGGTATTTGTGAAAATACCCAATAACTTAATAACCATATAACCAATAAGCAGTATTTTAATTAGTTGAGTTGAAAAAGATGCCTACTTACCAAGCCTTCTAAACCAATAATTTTAAGATATCTAAAGGAGAATATGAGATAGGAAATTCATAGCTGATTGACCAGAGGAGGTTGAGACAGTATAAATGTATGACAAATCTGGCACTTATAATAAAAGCAATTGTAGGGGAGGGTATATTGTTATTACATCCAGATAGAAATCAAGAAAGTTGAATTCTTAGATTCATAGCCATATGTTGAAGAATAGTAAAACCTACAGTTAAGTTTGTAGAAACTAAATTTTGGAGGCAGAAGTAGAAGGATTTTGAAGTAAAGTAGGAGAAAATATGAAGGCTCTTGAGAAGGGGAATAACATGAAAGCAGTGTTTAAGGAAGATTTATTTGACAATGCAGGATATGCATTTCCTCAGTATTTTAGTTGTATGCTTGTAAATCAAGGATAATGAAATATGACTTATGGGGAAATTGGGAAGATTAATTACAGAAACTAATGTTTATAAAGAGCTCTAAAAAAATGCTGAAATCAAGGTCTTATTTGCTCTGAGTTCAGAACATTTACATTCTTCCCCTGGTGAATTTCTATTCACATTTTCTGAAGTTGCCTTAGATTGAGCTCTAATAAAAGTAAATTCTGAAAGCATTTTCTGAAAATGAGACACCTGAGAGCAATTGGCAAGGTCAGACCACCCCAGCAGTATAATAAGAGCAAATTCCCATAATGCAAGGTCACTATGAAGAGTTTCTAAGAGAGGCAGACAGCCCCCTACTGTTTTTTTCACTAGTCATTCATCCCCCTCACTTCTTCATTCTCAGATTCCAGTGTAAAAGTTCTTATCACTCCACTTGAAAATTAATGGTTAACTATATGGGTAATTCAAAATTTGAAAAAGAGTCAAAAGTGTTCGTGAATTCTTCTCCATAAGCATTTGTAATTAAAATTACACATCTTATTGGAATGACCAAATCTGTTGTACAAAGAAATTTAAAAAATGTGTGATACATAAAATGTTCAAATAAAAAAAAAAAAAGTCTTTGTATACAAAAAACAGAAGACCCTTTAAAACTACCAGTAATTAATTCTTGGATTTTTGTTTCACTGCCAAAGAGCCTATTTGCTTTAAAAAAATAAAAATAAAAATAAAAATGGCCTCTGGGTGTGTAAAAGTTAATCCCAGCTTTGGCATGCAACCACTGGTATAATAATATTACCAATAATGCAATTTCCTTATTCAACCAGTATTAATTGTAACATCGTAAATTGCCAGGCACTACTCTGGCCATGTCTGATTATGAGTGAGTGAGTGGACTAAAATGGGGGTAATTTAAAAAAATTTTTCATCTTAATACACATCTGTAATTTTTTCACAATGAAAGTTGTATTAGTCAGGGTTCTCTAGAACCAACAATAGATATTATGAGATCTTTATAAGAATTATCTCATATCACTATGGGGATGGGCAAGTCCAAATTCCATATGGAAGGCCACAGCTGACAACTCTGATACAGGTTTTCAATGAATTCCCCAGGAGAAGCTGCCTGGTTGAAGTAGAGAAGACATGGAAATTCTCTTTTCTGACGCTGGAATCATCAGACTTCTCCTTTTAAAGCCAACTGATTAGATGAGATGTCTCTCATTGTTTAATGCAATCTCCTCTGTTCCTTGTAGATGTAATCAGCCATAGATGCAATCAACTTACTGATTATTTAAGTCCAAGAAATGTCCTCACAGTAACGATCAGGTGAGTACTTGCTTGACCAAGTAATTGGAGAACAAAACCTGCCCAAGTTCACACATGAACCTAACCATCAAAGTACACCCCTTGTCAACTTTGCAGCCATATACATCTCCTTAAATCATAGTTAATCTTTAAAGAAAAACAAGTCACATTTTTCACCTAACAGTACTTTTAAATTTGATATCCTATCACTTAAATACTACTATATGAAACTAATACAACTTATATCATATGATAAAGGGTAAGATAGGGAAGAAAACATGTATTTTATTTTAGTACATATACAAACATTCAAAACAAGGAAGAAATATTCATAACTATTACAGTCCTTATTTTTGTAACTGGTCACATGTTCATATTTCATATTTATCACAACTTTCTTCCACTACACATTCCATGTTCCCTTTACACTCAGCAAGCACTTCAGCTGGCCATGGTTCTTTGCCTGTTGGGGTGACCTAAACTTTCATTCCTGACATTTCTGGACCATTGTTAGTCCTGCCTAGATTACGTTGTTGCAGTTTTCCATTGACATTAATCACAGGGCAAGGTAGTACTAAGAGATGCCCTAGGAGATATCCTATATGTCAGGCAAAGTTTTCCTTACCTCCATTTTGAAATTGCAGTACCATTTCCCCTTGATAGTCAGGCTCAATCACTCCACCCTGTACTGTAATTTTCCTCTTTTCCTGTTGATTAAGAATCATATGGAACCCAAAGTGGCCAGGTGGCAATCTTAATACATAGTTCAATGGACTCATTGTTGTGTTTCCTGGGGAGAAGAACTCTTCATTTTGGAACTAAACCAGCAGAGTTAATGTTATGAGAAAGGAAGCAAAATTTATATAATAGATCATGAGGGGAAATGGTAAATGGTACCAGTCCCATTTCCACCCCTTGATTCCTGGACTCATGAATCCTGGCTATGAGAGAAACAGCATCATACAGTGGATTCCGATTTAGAGCACACACAGCCTCCTGGAGAACAGTGTCCCAGGCCTATAAGGTATCATCACCTAGTTGGCACCAGAATTGCATCTTCAAAAAGCCATTCCACCGCTCTATCAATCCAGCTTTTTCAGGATGACGGTGAACATGGTAACACCAGTGAATTCCATAAGCATGTGCCCATTTCCACACTTCATTTGCTGTGAAGTGGTTTCCTTGATCATAAGCAATACTATGTGGAACACCATGATGACTGATAAGGTCACAGATGGTAGTTTTAGCATAAGCATTGAGTGTAGGGAAGGCAAATCCATATCCAGAGTTATATGTCTATTCCAGTTAAAACAAATTACTGTCCCTTCCATGAGGAAGGGGTCAAAAGTAATCAACTTGCCACATGGTAACAGACTGATCTTCTAGGGGAATGGTGCCATATTGGGGAATGAGTGTTGGTCTCTGATGCAGACTGATTTCACATTCAGGAATGGCTGCAGCCAGGTCAGCTTTAGTGAGTGGAGGTTCATTTTGCTGAGTCCTTGCATAACCTCCATCCCTACCACCATGGTCACTTTGTTCATGAGCCAATTGGACAATGATAAGAGTGGTTAGGGAAAGAAATTGACTGGTACCTACAGAATGGTTCATCTTATCCACTTGATTATTAAAATTTTCCTCTGCTGAAGTCACTCTCTGGTGAGCATTCAATTGTGACACAAATATCTTCGTAGTTTTTACCCACTCAGAATGATCTAGCCACATATTCCTTCCCCAGACCTCTTTGTCACCCAATTTTCTATTCATTTTCTTTCTAAGTCCCTGATCATTCAGTCAAACCAGTGGTGATAGCCGATGAATCAATAAACAAATGTAAATCTGGCCATTTTTCCTTCCACCATTATCCCACATACTTAATATCCATTCATACATGTATTACCCTGATTTCTGTCTATATAAATTAGAAAAATCCTGCAGTTAGCTTAGAATATAGTGCATTTTCCCATGGATCACACTTTGTACCTCACCCTTTGGGATCACTTAGGACCTCAATTTACTTATAGGTCTGGAAAAAAAGAGGGGTGGCGAAGGTGGGTCATGAGAACAATTAGAAGTGTCTTGCAAGACAACTACCTCAGGGCATTCCATTGCAGTTTCATCTGGTGAAACAGGATTAATCTCTTCAGACAGAGGAGTGAGGGCTGTTTGCTCAGGGAAGGTGGTTAAAGAATAATCAGGCACAGTGGAGTTAATCTCTTCACATGGATGTTGGCTGGCAGATTACTCAGAGAAAACTGGAGGTCCAGTCACTGGTACCTCAGGGCACAACAATAAAGGTTTATCTGACAAACACTTAGCAGAATCTAAGATTTCAATGTCCCCACCACGATCATTATAAATCCATATGTCCCCAATCCAATTTTCATAATCCCATTCCTTTCCAATCAGTGCCCTCACTTCAGCAGCAAACATCCTGCAAGATTGTGAATTTAGATTATATTGTGATTCAGCCATTCACACAATGAGGCTCTGGTCTGGTTTTCATAAATTTCAAGTCTGTGGCTACACAAAATAGCATTTTCTATCGGAGCACACATAAAAATATGCATGTCCTTCATGAAGGATTTATTTTTATTTTTTAATTTTTTAAAAAAATTGCATTTAAATTTGAAGGCTTGAGCTAATCCTTTTCTTTTATCATTATGCACAGTGCATTTAGGAACAGCCAACCAACATCATTATACCTTTTTTTTTTCCACTTTTTAAATTTTCTTAAAAGGCACTTCGATTACATAAATGTTACAGAGAAAATATTTGGCAGATTCTCATATGCCTTGCTCCACACATCTGCCACATTATCCAACATTAGCAACATCTTTCATCAGAGTGGTACATTCATTTCAATTGATAAACACATTTGGAGCATTGCCACTAAGCATGGATTATGGTTTGCATTGTAGTTTACATTCTCTCCCATTCGACTCTGTAGGTTATGGCCAGATATATATATGGCCTGTACCTGTCAGTGTAATGTCACTCAGGATGATTCCCAAGTCCCAAAAATGCACCTTACTACACCTGTTTTTCCTTCTCCCTAACCCTAGAATATCCATGGGTCACTGCCTCCACAACAATAGTATTTCTTCCATTGCTAGAATCACAATAAGGCTATGGTAGAATACTAGTAAGTTTATTTTTTCCATAGTTGGTTTCCCAATACTGAGGACTCTGGGGTGGTGATGCCTACTTCACCATTAATTGATGGGGGCTTCAATCCCATACATATGATGGATGGAACTCTCTTGCTTGCAGTTGTAGGCACTCTTGGTTCCTTGGTATGTTGTTTATCCATCATCTCCTCCCCATTATTTGTCCTGGGTGAGTCCATTGAACTGGAGAGTAGGTATTGCAACTTCACTGAGATTCAGGGCTCAGCTGGTATATGGACAGCCCAAAGATTTAAGTCTCTTGGATATACACCTACCAACTCTAGTACTAATTATAGGTTCAAATAGAAGGACAGAAGAGTCATGCATAGGGAAATCACTGCTGAGTCTAACTAAGTCACACTGGGGAGAATAAATACAGATTATAGCCCACTGGAAAGGGGCCAAATTCCTGAGCTGTCTGCCCTGAATATAGTATCTGGATATCTCCATATCCCTGAGGAGCTTCGTTACTTGGGGTTGTATTTATTTTGGGTGTCAATGAGATCCTGTTGAGATGTGCATAAACACTATGTCTGGGATGGCTTCCTAAAGCACTCTGAAATTTCTTAGCCATACAAACTCATTTGTTTTTAGCTTTTCGCCCTTTTGAACAAGGTGTTTTTTTTTTTTTTCCAGATGCATTGCTTATTGGTACTTGGTAGCAATCCCTAGGTGCCAGGCAGGCTTATACCCGGGAATCATGTCCCATGCTGGAGGGAAGTTATTGCTTTTATTTATGCTGAGTTTGGCTTAAAGAGAGGTCACATTTGAGCAACAAGGATGCTCCCCATAGGTAACTCTTTTGGCACCCTACTTCACTAGGTTAAGTTTCAATTTCAAGAGCAAAGGCTCATAAGCATAGTCATCAAATATCAAGGGTCCTTCAATGGACCATCCTCCTTCACAAGCCATTGTCCCTGTACTTGGGGCATTCTTGTTGTTCCATTAGAGAATGTGGCAGAGCTCCCCCAGATGGGAATTTGATATACTTTTGGTTATTGTGTGAATCTCCACTTACCGTGACAATGTCCCATGAACATTTGAACACATTTATATACCTTATATATATACCCAGGTGAACTTCCTCCCATGTATGCCCCCTCACTGACACCCCACACCAATGATCTTCCCCTGCCACAGTTGTAACCCTTCTGTGATCTAAAACCTTTTCAAAAATGAAGCTGATAGTCACATACAATTAATACTAAATGAAATAGTAATCATAGTTTTATACATAAGAAGTAAAATAAAGAAAAAATTAAGATAAAGTAAAAATAGAATAATATTTTTAAAAATTGGAATATTTAAAAATAATGAAAAAGCATTTGAAGAAAAAGAAAAAAATCATTTTTTTTTTACATTTTGCCATTTATCACTGTAAAACTGTTGTCATGTATGTACAGTGACATTTTCTTCCATTTTCCTCCCCAGTGTCTTGTTTTTTTTGTTTTGTTTTGTTTTGTTTTTCCTTCACAGAAGTTTTAGGTCAGCAGAGTTTCATACAGAATACAGGGGTTCCCATATACCCAACATCTTCCTCCCTTTCCCTTTTCCCCCATCAATGACAATTTATAGGTGGATGTTACATTTGTTACAGTTGATGCACAAATATTGAAGCATAGCTATTAACCATCATTATGTTGGTTAATTATGTTTTACATGTTTTCCCCCACAGGTGTAATGTGTTTAATAAGTTTACCCCTTCAGTTCCTATTCACAGCACCCAATATTCCTTTGAAATACCAGACAGATGCGGCAGTGGCCAACAGTAAATTTCAGACCTCTCAGAGTTTAAATGTTAGGTTCTCTGACCATTCTGTATTGCAGTGGCACTTGTCCAGAATTGGTACCTCCCCACACTTGGGGAACTTTAAATGTACCAGTGAAAAAAAGCTTTTCCCCTTCAAGGGGAAGAGAGAAAATCACTCCACAAAACCCAGTAGTTCTGGCCAGGAGGTCTTTCCTCCTGTCCCATTTCTTCAGGCTTGTTTTTTGCAGTGAAACAAGAGACCCAAACCTAACCTGAGTTACAAGAAACAAGACAGTGATGGCTATAAAGGGAGTGACCAGGAGCAACTCCTTTACCCCCACAGCCAATGTGCTTCACAGGAAAATAAAAATAACAAATCCACAAATTACAACAGCTAGATTTACAAAATCCATTCATCCAAGGTGGTGGAAGGTATGATGGGGAGGTAGGAGGGTAAATGGCACAGGGAGAAAAACAAGTATTCAAATCAGCCCAGGCACAAGGGCTGGCAAATGCTAGAAAATAGCTGCAGAAAAACCTGTGGTCCTTTCAGACTTAGTTCAGGTGGTGTTAAAAATCCACATACGGTGTCAGGAGATTCTGCCTTACGTGCACCAAAGACAAAAATTCCAATTCCTCAGAAAGAAAGGAATATGCAGAGGGTCCTTGGCAGAGTGGGTCTTGCCTTCCCTGGATAGGGGAAGGCGAACAGGGAAAAGATCTGCCGCAGCTTTCCAATCCCACCACTCCCTTCAGATGGCAGGAGATTCAGTGGCCTGCAGCAGCCTTTAGTTTGGCAGGCGATGGATGCGGTGAAAAGAAGTTTTCTGCAGAGGTTGAGCTACTCAGGGCAGACTGCAGGTAGACTATCTTGTGGAGGAGTCTGTTGCTTAAGAAGACCACCAAGGAGAAGAGGTGCAAGTGGAAAAGGTATGCTTTGCCAGGGGTCTTTGCTTCATTGGCGCTGATAATGAATAAAGGAAAGGAGATAGAGAAGAGGCAGCCGCAGATAATGTATGACGACTGCATTGCTGTGAGAAAAGCCAAGGGCAAACCAAATCCAAAGTAGTAAGGCCAGTTCCTTTCTATATTTGACAGCTGCTGGTGCATCTCACTTCCTTTATTGAACCAGCAATATTCGAAGCAGTAAAGTGAGTAAAGAAGCGACATATGCAAGAGACTAACCAGCTGACCAACGAGGTGGATGGAAAAGAGACTCACAAACATCCCCTGGATGAGGAAAACAGCCTGCAGCAAAAGGTTGAAGAGCATGTCAGCAACTATTTTACTGACACTAGGGAAAGGATGAGGCTTCCTCCCTGATACCTCAAATGCCAGATCAGCTATATCTTGAAACCAAATGACATTGACAACTTTGCTAAGCACAAACAGGGGGAGCACCCAAAGAGCACTGAAAATTGACATACGGAAAAATTCCAGCCACGACCAAACATCTCCATGTAGTGATGGATCACCAATAATTTGTGCTGTTACTGACTGAAGCACAGGAATAAACACTCGATAAAACAAGAGGAAACTGAACAAGAATACTCCACCATTCCAAGCACAGCCCTGGAAAATTCTATTAACAATACGTGGTTCACTCTCCTGCTTCCGCTCAATGCTCTGGGCTCTCCGCTGGGCCAAGACACTACTTGCTCTTCTCCGACGCTGCTCTTCTCTCTTTTGCTGGATTCCAGCATCTAACTTTGAGGTGGCACAAATACCCCAGATGGAGTCTTTGATTCCCCTGCCAAGGTCCTGGAGAAAGGTTTTGACACTGTCAGTCATCTCTTCACCACCCAAACTATCAACTACACAGAGGACAGAGAAGCACCCCAAAATCTCATGGTGAAGAACCCGGCAGCTCTGCCGCCTGAGCTCCGGCCCGGCCCGGCCCCTCACCCGCAGCAGGTCTGCTCGGCTGCTCGGCTGCTCGGCGCCCGGACGCCCGCTCCCGCCGGGGCTCTCCCAGGGCCCGGGCGGCTCATGTTTTACATTTTGAACCACATACTTTTATAAGATCTGATAAAACTTAATGTGGCCTGTATGCATCTTTGCAAGATCATGCAGAGCACTTCCATCACCCCCAAAATGCCTCCTGCTCCATCTTTTTTATTTATCCCTCCCTCTCCCCCCTCAGGCCCATGGCGACCACCACACTTCACTCGGTGAAGGTCAAGATTCATAGTTACTTGCATCTTCACTGAGGGCTTGACATACTGATCTGTCCTTCCTTATTAGGCGCTGCCGATGCTCTCAAGTGACTCCCATTCCTCTGTATGAGAACATAGTGGGCCTCCCTAGGATGGCAGTCCAACACTTTCATGCTCATTATGTGGGTCTCTACCCACTGATGCAACACACTATGCCAAAATGATCATTCACACACTCCCTAGAACCCCGCCCTCCCAGGTGCACCCTGGCCTGAATGCCTGCCATCCAACACCCTAAACCAGTAACCCTTCCTTGTCATATTGCCAAATAAGCATTCCCAATATTGTAATTTCAACCATATACCCAACAATCCCCAGTACTTACCTGCTCCTTCCCCCAAACCTCCCCCCAGTTCATGGACCATCCAACCCATCCTCCCCATCCTTCACCCCTGTCAAACCTGTACCACCTAACCCAATATTATCACTATACCCCTGTCATATCCCTTCACTGCACAGCTACACACTTCCACCTTATCATAGATTTTGCCTTTATGGCCATTGGCTCACAAACTTCTTCTCCCTTCCTATTTCCTGTAAACCTATCTTTCAGTCTCTAGGTCTATGAGTCTACTTAGTTTGCTTAATTTATATCAGTGAGGTCATGCAATATTTGTCCTTTAATTCCTGGCTTGCTTCACTCAACATAAGGTCCTCAAGGTTCATCCATGTTGTCCCATGTGTTAGTAATGTATTCCTTCTTACTGCTGCATAACATTCCATTGTATGTATATACCACATTTTGTTTATCCATTCATCAGTTGTTGGGCATTTGGGTTGACTCCAACTTTTGGCAATAATGAATAATGCTGCTATGAACATTGGTGTGCATATATCTGTTTGTGTCCTTGCTTTCGATTCTTCTGGGTACATACCCAGCAGTGGAATTACTGGATCATATGGCAGATCTATGGTTTTTTGAGGAACTGCCAAATTGTCCTCCACAATGGCTGCATCATCCAACATTCCCACTAGCAGTGGATGAGTGTTCCCATTCCTCCACATCCTCTCCAACACTTCTAGTCTTCTGTTTTTTTAATAGCCGCCAGTCTAATGGCTGTAAAGTGGTATCTCATTTTAGTTTTGATTTGCATTTCCTTAATAGCTAGTGATGTTGAGCATCTTTTTATGTGCTTTTTAACCATTTGTATTTCTTCCATGGAGAAGTGTCTATTCAAATCACTTGCCCATTTTTTAAATAGGTTGTTTGTCTTTTTATTTTTGAGGTATAAGATTTCTTTATATATGGTAGATAATAGACTCCTCTCACATATTGGTTATCAAATATTTTTTCCCATTGGGTAGGCTGCTTTTTCACTTTCTTGACAAACTCCTTTGAGGTGCAAAAGTTTTTAATTTTGAGAAGGTCCCATTTGTCTATTTTGTCTTTCTCTGCTCATGCTTTGGGTTTGAAGTTCATGATATCATTTCCTATTACAAGGTCCTATAACTGTTTCCCTATATTATCTCTCAATGTCTTTAGGGTCTTTGCTCTTATATTTAGATCTTTGATCCATCTTGAATTAATTTTTGTACAAAGTGTTCCTCTCTCATTCTTTTGGATATGTATATCCAGTTCTCCACGCACCATTTGTTGAAGAGGCCATTTTCTCCCAGTTGAGTGGGCTTGGTGGCCTTGTCGAGTATCAGTGACTGTATATGCAAGGACCTATATCAGAACTCTCATTATACCTTTTAACTCCACTAAACTTTGTTAAGATGTCAACAACTCTCAAGCAGAGCCTTACATCTTATAATCATGAAACTAGCCATATCCAGTGGTGAAATTTTGCATATCTCTATTATCAACTCATACCATGGACTTTCAATGTCATGATTATTGGAAATAGATTCATTAGTGTCTTTGAATCTAGTCAGATTAGAGAACCAATTCCAAAAACCCATGAACCAAATCAGACATCTCATTCTTAAGATTCTGTTTCTTAAGAACCACTCCCAGTACCAAAACTGTATTATTCAAGTTTCTTTAGGGAAACAGAACCAACAGATATGTTACATAACATCTGTAAATATTATAAGACTTTTATAAGAATTGTCTCACATGACTGTGGGGATGGGCAAGTCCAAATTCTGTAGGGTAAGTCACATGGCAGGAATTCTGATGAAGGTTTTCAATGAATTCCCCAGGAGACGCTGACTGCTGGAATCAGTAAAGCCTTCAACTAATTGATTGAGATTTTTCTCATTGTTTAATGCAATCTTCCCAGTTAACTGTATATGTGTGGCAGTTTGATATTATTTATGAATTCCAAAAGAGATATTAATTATGTTTGTAAACTGGTCTGTTCATCTGGATGTGATACCCTTCTGATTGTATTAAATTCAGAGGTTTCACTTTTTCTTTATTAAATCAAATTTAGGGCTTTGATTCAACCACATCATTAGAGTACAACATCAGAGTGAGTCCCAGCCTCCTTGGTGGGCTGATAAAACAGACTCTCATACAGAAGTAGACACACAGAGAGAAGATACACAGAGGAAGTAAGACAGTTCGTTAGACATGGCAGAGGCCCCAGAGAGATGAGCCTGATAGTCTACAGCTGGCCTTGTGAAGAAAACAGAGCAACTGAGCCTGGGAAGAAACAAGCCCCAGGGAGAGAGATGAGCCTTATGCCAGCCTACAGCTGATATCAGAAGAAGCTTGGACCATGGAGCCTTAAGAGGAAGAATGAAGGCTGACCCCTTGCAGACATCACCTACCATCTTGCTTCAGTACGTGGCCAGTGACTTTGGCTGAGAAAGTACCACTTATGGTACCTTGATTTGGACTCTTTAGGGCCTTGTGACTGTAGGTTTCTACCCCAAATAAATACCCTTTATAAAAACCAATAGAGTTCTGGTACTTTGCATCAGCACCCCTTTAGCTGACTAATACAAGATGTAATCAGTCATAGATGCAATCAACTTTCTGATTATTTAAGTCCAAGAAATGTCTCATAGTAACAGACAGGTGAGTACTTGCTTGACCAAGCAAATGAACACCAAAACGTGGCCAAATTGACACATGAGGTTAACCATCACACGTCTGTTACATTTATGGCAATTTCAAAAATGTTTATTGTATTTTCTAAAACTGAGTTCATCACTCAGTTTTGCCTTCAATAAGCCTTTTTTTTTTTTTCTTGGCAATAACACCTTCTTTTCTCATCCTGTACTATTCCAATTACACAAACCCCATATATTCACTGTCTTAACAATTTTTGGCTTTTCATCATTAATGTGTTTCAAAAAGTCACTCTTTGCATTCCATCCCTACTCCTACAATTGTAATCTAGGCCCTCTTTTATACATAACTATATCAAGTAGATGGTTGATGGAGCTATCAATTTATTTTTTGTTCATTTGTCTCTCATGCTATTCATTCTGCATCACTATACACTTTTCTAAATAGATAGGACACTGGAATAGTGGTATGGAGACTTTGTTCCAAATTTCAACTCTATAAATTACTCTTTTATTACCTTGTTCATGTCCCTTTATAACACTAGTTCTCTTTATAAACAACTTGAAAGGGTGAGGATAATACCAGTATATCACTGTGGTCCCTTTAAACAATAAACATTTTTGAAATTGATTTTACTAAATGTCTAGACTGGATCCAACAAGGCTAACAACTCCACATAATCTGCTGTCAAATATATCTTCTTTAAAAACAATAATTTATTTTCACATAAAAGTTGTAGGTTTACAGAAAGATGGAATAGAAAATACAGAGTTCCCATCTACCCACTTCCATTCTAACATTTTGCATTTTCATGGTAACTTTGTTAAAAATTATTAGAGAATATTATAAAAATTTTACTATTAACTATAGTCTATAGTGTGTATTTTTGTTTGCTGTGTTGTACAGTCCAATGGTTGTTTTATTATTATTATTATTATTATTTGGGTTATAGCAACATATATACCACCTAAAATTTTTCCTTTTAACCATATTTGGATAAATAAATCAATGATGGAGTTTAAATTCACAATGTGTTACCATTACAACACATTACCAAAATCTTTCCATCACCTCAAACAGAAACTCTGCACCAATTAAGAATTAATTTCCCATTTCCTACCCCTGCCCTGGCCACTGGTAACCTGTATTCTAGTTTCTCACTCAATGAAATTGTTTCTTCTAATTATTGTATACCAATGAGATCATACAATTTTTGTCCTTTTTTGTCTGGCTTATTTCACTTAAAATGATGTCCTCAAGGTTCATCCACATTGCATATATCAGAACTTGTTCCTTTTAATTCCTTAAAATATTCCATTGTATGGATATACCACATTTTGTTCATCCACTCATCTACTGTTGGACACTTGGGTTGTTTCCATCTTTTGGCAATTTTTAAATAATGCCACTATGAATATCACTGTGGAAATACTTGTTTGAGTCCCTAATTTCAATTATTTGGGATATATAATAGAAGTGGGATTGCCGGTTCATATAACTCCATACTTAAATTTTTTTGAAGAATTGCCAAACTGTTTTCCACAGTGGCTACACCATTTTACCTTCCAGCCAACAAAAAACAAGTGGCCCTATTTCTCTGAATCCTCTCCAGCACTTACTACTCTTTTATTTTTAAAAAGAAGACATTCTAGTGGGTATAAAATTGTAAATCATTGTGGTTTTGATTTACATTTCCTAATGGCTAAGAATGTTGAGTATCTTTTCATCAGGCAGAGCAAACTGTTTGGCCATTTTTATGTCATCCTTGAAGAAATATCTGTTCAAGTCTTCTGCCCATTTTTTTGGGGGGAGGGTTATTTGTCTTTTTGTTATTAAGTTGTAAGATTTAAAGAAAAAATAAATTCTGGATATTAAACCTTTATTGGATATGGTTTTCCAAATATTTTCTTCAATTCTTAAGATTTATCCTTTTACTTTTAAGAGAAGTTCATTGATGCAGAAAAGTTTTTACTTTTGATTAGGTCCTAGTTATCTCTTTTCTTTTTGTTGTTTGTGTTTTGGGTATAAAGTCTAAAACACCATTGCCTAACTCAAGGTACTGAAGAAGCTTCCATATATTTTATTATAGTATTTTGATTGTCCTGATTCTTATATTTAGGTCTATGAACCATTTTGATTTAATTTTTGAATATGTTGTGATGCAGGGACCCAAATTTATTCTTTTGCAAAATATTCAGTTTTCCCAGCACTATTTGTTGAAGATAATATTTTTCCCAATTGAGTGGACTTGGCAACCTAGTCAAAAATCAGTTGTCTATAGTTGTATATAGGGTCTATTTCTGAACTCTTAATTCTATTCCATTGGTTTATAAATTGCCCTTGGGCCATAACATCTTGTTTTAAATTCCTTAAATATGCAGTCAGTTTTAATATTGGACAGCGTGAATCCTCCAACTTCCTTCTTTTTAATGAGGCTTTTAGCTATTTAGGGCCCTTTATTCTTCCATATAAATTTGATGATTAGCTTTTCCATTTCTTCAAAGAACGTTGTTGGAATTTTGATTGGGATTACATTGAATCTGTAAATAGCTTTCAGGAGAATTGAAATCTTGACTATATTTAGGCTTCCATTCCATGAACATGGAATGGCTTTTCACTTGTGTAAGTCTTGATTTCTCTTATCAGTGTTTTGTAGTTTTCTATGTATAAGGCCTTGGATAAATTTATTCCTAGGTATTTTATTCCTTTAGTTGCTATTCAGATGGATGTCTTTAAATTTTTCTCTTCAGAGTGTTCACTATTAGTGTATAGATACACTATGGATTTTTGTGTTTAGATCTTGTACTCGGCCACATTGCTGAATTCATTTATTAGATCTAGTAGTTTTGTGGTAAAATTTTCAGGATTTTCTCTCTATAGGATCATATCATCTGCCAAAAATGAATGGTTTAATTCTTCCTTTCCAATTTGGATGCCTTTTATTTCTTTCTCTGACCTAATTGCTCTGGCTAGAACTTCCAGTACAATGTTGAATAACTGTAGTGACAGTGGATATCCTTGTCTTGTTTCCAGTCTTAGAGGGAAAGTTTCCAATATTTCATCATTGATTATGATGTTAACAGTGGATTTTTCATATGTATCATTTATCATGTTGAGAAGGTTTCCTTCTATTCTTAGTTTTCTAAGTATTTTTATCAAGAATGGGTGCTAAAATTTGTCAAATGCATTTTCTATTTCAATTGAAGTGATCATGTGGTTTATTCCTTCATTCTATTAATATTTTGCATTACACTAATTGCTTTTCTTATGTTGAACCACTGTTGCATACCAGGGATCAATCCCACTTCATCATGGTGTATAATTATTTTAATGTGCTTTTGGATTAGGTATGCTAGATTTTTTGTTAAGAAATTTTTTACTCTGCATTCATGAGAGATATTGTTCTGTAATTTTATTTTCTTATAGTAACATTATCTAGATGGGGATTAGGGTGATGTTGGCCTCATGGAATGAATTATGTAGTGTTCTCTCCTCTTTGAATTTCTAGAATAGTTTGAGCAGAATTGGTGGTAATTCTACCAAATTCCCCTGTAAAACCATCTGGTCCTGGGCTTTTCTTTGGGAGGTGTCTTAAATATTGATTTATTCTCATTACTTATTATTGTTCTGTTGAGATCAGTCAGATCAGTGGTGTGTTTCTAGGTATTTGTCCATTTAATCTAGGTTATTCGATTTGTTTGAGTACAGTTGTTGATAGTATCCTCTTATAATACTTTTTTATTTCTGTGGGGTGGTACTAATGCCCTCTCCCATTTTTTTTCTAACTTTAGTTATTTGCCTCCTCTCTCTTTTTTTCTTTGTCTGTCTAGCTAAGGGTTTGTCAATTTCATTGATCTTTTCAAAGAACCAACTATTGGCTTTTTTGATCCTCTTTTTAATTCTCTAATTTGTTTATCTCCCTTCTAATCTTTCTTATTTCCTTTCACTACTTTGGGTTTAGTTAGCTCTTCTTATCATAGATCTTCCAGTTGTGTGGCTAGGTCTCTTATTTGAGTTATTTATTCTTTTTTAATGTGAGCAGATAGAGACATAAAATTCTCTTTCAGCAGTACCTTTGTGGCATTCCATAAATATTGGCATACTTTGTTTTCATTTTCATTCACCTAATTCTCTTTGTGATTTCTTCTTTGATCTACTGGTTCTGAACACATTGTTTAATTTCCCAATATTTGTGATTTTTCCATTTTTCCCTCTATTATTGATTAATAGTTTCATTACACTGTGCCCACAGTAGGCACATTGTGTGATTTCAATATTTTTAAATTATTTGAGATATGTATTGTGACCTAACATATAGTCTATCCTGAAGAATGATCCATATGCACTAGTGAAGAATATGTTTTTTGTTCCTGTTGGGTGAAGTGTTTTGTATATGTCTGTCAGATCTAGTTTGTTTATGGTATTGTTCAAGTTTTATATTTCCTTACTGATCTGTCTAGATGTTCTTTCTATCCCTTATTGAAAGTGGTAGAGTGGAGTCTCCTACTATTACTGTAGAATCAACTATTTCTTCTTGAAATCTGTCAATATTTGCTTCATATATTTAGGTGCTATGTCATAAGATGCATATATATTTATAATTGTTGTGTTTTCTTGTTGCATTGACTCCAGCAGTATATAGTGATCTTTTTTGTCCTTTGTAGCTGTTTTTAAGTAAAGGCTGTTTTATCTGATATTAATATAGTGTGATGGTTAGGCTGATGTGTCAACTTGGCCAGGCAATGGTGCTCAGTTGTTTGGCTAAGAAAGCACTGGGCTAATTGTAATACAAGGGCATTTCATGGACTTTAATCACCAGTGAGTTGATTGCACAGATGGCTGATTACATCTACCATCAACCAAGGAAATTACCATCAGCAATGAGTGACATCTTATCCACCAGATGAAGGCCCTAAAAGTGGAAGTAATTTCAGCATTCAGAAAGAAAATTCCTAGCTCTACTTCAGACAGCCAGTGTGTCCTGGGAACTCATCAGTAATTTTCATTGGAGCCCTTGCAGCCTGCCCTGCAGAATTTGGACTTGTACATTCCCATTGTCGCATGAGAGAATTTTATAAAATCTCATATTATTCACAGATATCTCCCCTTGGTTCTATTTCCCTGGAGAACCCTGACTAACACATATAGCTACCTCAGCTCTCTTCTTATTAGTATTTGTGTGGTATATTTTCCATCCATTCACTTTCAGGCTACCTGTGTCTTTGAATTTAATGTAAGTTTCTTGTCAGCAGAATATAGTTGGGCCATATTTATTTTTATTCATTTTACCAATCTCTGCCTTTTGACTGGGAATTTAATCCATTTACATTTAAAATAACTATTGATAATGCAGGATATTCTTCTGCAATTTTTCTGCATGCTCTTTGTCTTATACTATTTTGATCCTTTATTCTTCTGTTAATGCCTACTTTCATATTTATTTGATTTTTTATATTGTACACTTTGAGTTCCTTCTTATTTCTTTCCATATATATTTTTCATATATATTCTTTGTGGTTACCATGGGATGAAAATTTTACTCTATAAATTTTAGTATTATTTAATATTTATTATAATATAACTCTATAATAATCATGTTTGATTGGGTACCAATCTAACATTAATAGCATTCACCACCATTTTCCTATACTCATCTGTCCCCCCACATTTTGTTGTACTTGTTAAAAAATATACCCTTAGGGAGCAGATGTAGCTTGAGTAGTTGAGTGCCTTTCAATTGACATTTGCATCCACATACTAATCATTTCAGCCACAATCACATTTATAAATCAGCAGTGTTAGCTATAATCACTATATGTTACCATCAACACTATCCAATTCCACACATATACAATAAACCTTATTAAAAATTCTACATACATTAAGCATCAGCTCCTTTTCTCAACCCACATTCTATCTTCTAGTAACCTAAATTCTAGAGTTTACCACCATGAATTTGCACTTCATATTTAGTTCATATTAGTGAGGACATAGAATATTTGTCTGTTTGTGTCTGGCTTATTTCACTCAACATAATGCCCTCAAGGTTCATCCATGTTGTCATATGCATCCTGGTTTCATTTCTTCTTACAGATGAATAGTATTCCATTTACATTTACATATACATTTACAGCCGAAATGTATATATCACATTTTGTTTATCTATTCATCACTGGATGACACTTGAGTTATTTCTGTATTTTTCCAATTGTGAATAATGCTATGAACATCAGTGTATAAACATCAGTTTGTTTTCTTGCTTTCTGTTCTTCTGAATATATTCTTAGTAACAGGATTGCTGGATCATATGGCAGTTTTGCATTCAGCTTCTTGAGGTACTGTCAAACTATCTTCCACAGAGGCTGCACCATTCTACATTCCCACCAACAGCAAAGGAATGTTCCTATTTTTCCACATCCTCTCCAGCACTTGTAGTTTCCTTATTTTTAAAATAATGGCCATTCTATAAGGTGTGAAGTGGTATCTCATTTTAGTTTTGATCTGCATTTCCCTAATAGTGTTTTTTTGACCATTTGTATGTCTTTTTGGGAAAGATGTTTATTCAAGTCTTTTGCTCATTTTTAAATTGGGTTATACTTGTCTTTTTATCATTGAGTTGTATGATCTCTTTATATAACATGGATATGAAAACCCTTATTGGATATGTGGTTTCCAAATATTTTCTCCCATTGAATAGGCTGCCTTTTTACCCTCTTGAAAAAGTCTTTTTAAGAACAAAAGTGTTTAATTTTGGGGAGGTCCCATCAACCTATTTTTTCTTTCATTGCTTATGCTTTGGGTGTAAAGTTTAAGAAAATACTGCCTACCAAATGATCTTGAAGATGTTTCCTTTTATTTTCTTCTAGGAGTTTCATGGTTGTAGTTTTTATATTTTGGTCCTTTATCCATTTTAAGTTGATTCTTGTATGAGGTGTGAGATAAGGGTTCTCTTTCTTTCTTTTGGATATGGATATCCAGTTCTCTCAGCACCATTTGTTGAATAGACTGCTCTAGGCAAGCAGAGTGGGTTGAGCATCCATGTCAAAAATCACTTGAACACAAATGTGCAAGTCTATTTCTAAACTTTCAGTTTGGTTCCATTGGTCAGTCTATCTTTAGTACTATGCTGTTTTGTTTTGTTTTGTTTACCACTGTAGCTTAGTAATATGTTTTAAAGTTAGGAACTGAGAGCCCTCCAACTTCATTCTTTTTTAATGCAATTTTGGCTATTTGGGGCCCCTTACTCTTCCAAATAAATTTGATAATTGGCTTTTCCATTTCTGCCAAAAAGTTGTTGGAATTTTTATTGAGATTGCATTGATCTGTAAATCAGTTTGGGTAGAAGTTACATCTTATTGATATTTGGTCTTACAATAGAAACTGCATTTCTCAATTTGGCACTTTCCCAGTTAATGAAACCCTTTAACAGTTTTCACTAGTTTTGAGGAAGTGTACAGTCTTTAAGAATCCTCTGCCTCTTTTGCCTGAGGTGGTTGAAACAATGGCCACCTTCAATGGTGGAGCCCTATCAATCTGAAGTAGCTAATCGAAACAGTGAACACTTTTTGGACTGCACACCCTTGGGTCTTGGAGAACTAGGTCTTTATATCTTACCCAGGCACCAGCAAACTGTACCAGGAGCAGGGGTTGAGTACCTCCCAGTTCTTCTTACTGTGACAATAGGGAATAGGAGATTGTAGTCATAGCACCAAGAATGAAATTCAATGATATTTACTGAAATTTACCATCTTTTTTCTCCCAATCTTCCCTGGATGCTGTACTTTGTTCTACTAGACTCTGGAGTTTCAAAATAGTTGATTCAGAGTTCCGGCCAGTTCAGTAGTTATTCTGTTGGAGGGTCAATTTTCTGGATCTTCCTATTCTGCCATCTTCTCACCATTCCATAGCTTCTTTAATCAGGTTTTTAATTATATATCTGACATTACCATAACTATTCCCTCTTTGTGTCCTTTTCTCAATTATGTTATTTAACTCACTACAATAGCTCCTTACCTATTTATCCTTCTATTTGCCTAATTAAACCCTTTTGACTAGTAAAAGTCGAAGATAATTCTTGTTTTATCTTTACAATCTTTATAACTTACAGGCCATGCTTCTCCTCCTCATTTCTACTCCACTGCCAACTGCAATCAGCTCAAAAAAAGGCCAGTAAAATTTGTGTTTTAATTGTTTTACATGATTTATTAAGGATAAAAAACATATATTTATTTTGTGTCTTTAATAATTCCTAGTTCAATTTCAGACATATGGTGAATAATCATCAATAATTATGAGATAACAATAGAAAAGTGTGTTTTGTGCATTTAGAAGTCTGCTTAGCATTTAAAATATATATGATAGCCTACTTATATTCTCTTGTCATTCTAAAACCTTTGCCTCCTGGAGTTTTAGGGTCCCCTGCTTTAGATTTTGCTAGTCTTCCAGGTTCTGGTGCTCTGGAATTAGAAAACAATGCTGGGGACTAGTGGATGACTAGCTTAGAGGCTTTGGGAGTGTTTTAGAAACACCTGGGAAAACACATTATTTTTGTCATATTGGGTAAAGCATATTTAGCTTCACTTTTGTGCTTCACTACTAATCACTGCCCCTTTGTAAACTTATTACATTTCTGCTTTTAAGAAATTTACATGGATACCATTCAGAACACCATTCAAAACAAAACAAAAAAACCTGTGCGAATACAAATATAAAAAAGTAGGATGTTTCTCCTCTCCTCCTGTAACTCAGCACATTTTATCATGTTTCAGTTGCCTATCTCAAAATATTTTAAAACCTAACTCAAAATGGCTTCAACATTAAGGGGTTTATGACCACATAAATCTCCTCAAATCTGAACAAATACCAGTTTAAGGCTGTTCATTTAGAAACTTAAAATACCAGGAATGAAAGATCTTCCCTTCTTGCACATCTGCACTCATTACAATTTGGCTTTGATCATGGTTTCCTCTCCATGGTTATATGATACATTACCAGCTCTGAGCATCATATACTTTTCCCCAAGATGTTAGAATCCACTATCGGGTTTGTTACATCACTGTGACCTCTTGGTAACTTAAAATGCAAAGTATTTTATTTTAAATATTCTAAAATATAAAAATCAGATGCCCTGGGTTAAATAATATAGTTTTACAAAGCTGAATATGCTCATTTGGAGCTGAGTTTTTCAGGTTGAGATATAAAAACAGCATCCCAAAACTCCTCGGTAGGAACACTGCTATTTTGATGCCCTGTGATTAGATGAACTGATCAATCTCAGTTGGTAATATCCCTTTGTTAAGGGTTTTAAAAATTCCAGAATAGATGCATTTTGCTAGCCTTACGCCAACAATTTCATTCCAAATTTCTCTGGAGAGGCACATATCATAAACTGGAATCCATCTGCCTTCTTACTTTCATATAGTTCAGAAATTAGTGTGAAGACACTTATCATTTGCAACATCCATTCACCAATAGGAAGAAGGCTTGATTAGTATTCAGCCATAAGCACCTTCTAATTATTTTGATATTTTATTCACATGATATGGTACAAGGTAGAGGAAGTTGCATCTCACCTTTACATCTTTCTGTTGTCAAGCTTCAAATGTAGGTGCTGCCTGAAAAGATTCTCTCATGGCTTTGGATATGGGATGCCAAGACAAGGCTGAGAGGCTTGGCTCCTTCAGGTGGCAGCAGTGGAGGGCTTGACTGCTGCAACAATGACTTCCTTTGTGTCTCCTCAGCAATATAGCCAGGTCAGGTGACCAGCACTAGAAGCTGCAGAGGCTGTGGCCATGGAAGGCATCCACTGTGTCCTTTTTTAAGCATAATTTTTTACCCTAACCTTCCTAACAGTATTCAACACATAGTTAAAATTATATTACATTACCATTTTGAAATTAATGGGATTGAAAATGAATTATTTTTTTGTCTTTGGCTTACCATGAGTCACAATGTTGGCCTAGGGAAGAGCAAAGCTTTCCCCAAATCACAGGACTACTATTGGAAAGCAAATCAGGCTTTTTACTAAGGAAGAAGGTGAAGGATTTCAAAGTAATAATATATTTTGTTTCTAGGCACCACGTGGTGTTTGCCCTAAGAATGTTCCCAAACCCATTATCAAATTTTTTGAGAGCTGGAAAGGGAGAAATAGGATTCATATTGTACAAATATACTGTGGAAAGAGAAGCGGGCTGGGTATAGACATATAGAAGGCTGGGATTTTGTTTTGCATTCTACCTCTAATGCCTGTTGGGAAATTATTGCTTCTCTTTTGGCCTCAGTTTCCTCAAGTATGAAGGTTTTGAAGAAAGGGGATCTCATTAATCATAAGTTTTGGGTTTGGGTGTTTGAATGGAGAGTAAATTTATTCTATAAGATAGAAAATACCATGGGAAAATTTTTTCAAAGATAACAAAACACATCAATCTCTGCTGCATGTGAAAATACCTAGGAAATATAGAGGGCCAGTGGGGTGGTTAGAATACTGATTTGACTATAGTTCAGTAAAGGTATCTGAGAAAAGGAAATATTTGGAAATCATTCAGATAAAAAAGAAATTTAATATTTAAAACCACTGGTCAGAGATGAATTATTCCAAAGAAATTGAGAATAGAGGCCCAACAAATGCAAACATGGAGATATATGCACAGTTAATGATGATCTTAGAGACTTTATTAGATGACCATATATAATGAAAAAAATTCAAAAGTAATATTTCAGGTAGGAGCTACTTTGTTTTCTGTTTTTTGTTTTTTGTTTTTTGTATTTCAATTTTTTAAAGAATAATCATGCATACCATACAGGCTCCCCATATATCACCCCACCATTAACATGTTATATTGTTGTGACACATTTGTTAAAATTGATGAAAGCACATCATCATAATATTATGCTGTCTAGAGTTCATAGTTTATATTTGGTGTATTTTCCATAAACCATCCTATCATTAATACCACATATTTTTATTGTGTATTTGTTATAGTTCATGATGGAATGTTCTCATATTTTTACTGTTAACCACAATCCATCATTCTTCAAGGGTTTCTCTGTGTTATATGGTACCCTGCTTTGTACAGTCCATCCAAAGTATACACTCAGTGGCTCCAGCTTCATCAAAGACTTGTGCTGTCATCAGCTCTGTCCATTTCAGAATGTTTTCATTACTCCAAATGGAAAAATACCATACTGCCTATATCCCCCCATGATTGATTTATAGCATTGATATAGTAACTTCTTTTCCATTTCAAATATTACAATATTACTGTTATATATAGTCTATACATTTGTTTTATTTTCCCCATGTATCTCCATATTCTCAACATTTTGTAATAGAAGCGCATTCTTGTATTTGTACTATTAACGACAATCATCATCCACCACCAAAATCACTGTTATGTAGTCCCTAGACTCCTAGACTATCCTCTAGCTTTCTTTCAATTGACATTAACTCCCACAAAATACCCCTTTCAGCCACCTTCACATTTATAAATTGTCAGGGTTAATTCTACTCCCTATGATGTGTTACTATCAACTATCCATTTCCACATATATACAATCCAACTTATTAAACATCCTACATACATTCAGCATTAGCTCCCCCTTATCAACTCACATTCTGTATCCTAGTTATCTATACTCTATAGTTTAACTCCATGAGTTTACTCATAAACACTTAATTCATATCACTGGGACCATACAATATTTTTCCTTCTGTGTCTGGCTTATTCACTTGACATAATGTCCTCAAGATTCATCCATGTTGTCATATGCATCCTGACTTCATTTCTTTGTACAGCTGAATAATACTCCATCATATTTATATACCACTTTTTGTCTATTCATTCATTAGTTGATAGAATCTTGGTTTGTTTCCATATTTTAGCAATTGTGAATAATGCCATTATCAACATAGGTGTGCAAATGTCAGTTTGTGTCTTTGCTTTCAGTTCTTCTGAATATATTCCTACTAGTGGTGTCTTAGTTTGCCACAGTGCTGCCAATGCAAAGTAGGAGAAATATGTTGGCTTTTATAAAGGGGATTTATTTGGGGTAAAATATTACAATTCTGGGGCCAAGAAATGTCCAAATCAAGGCACCATCAAAGATGTTTTTTCAACAAAGTCAGCTACTGTTTATCCTGGTGTCCTGCCACATGGTGATCAGGCATATGGCAGGGCTCATCTCTTCAACCTTGAGCTCTCCATGGGTCCAGCTTCTTGAGGTCTTTGTGCTTAAGCTTTGACTGCTAATGATTTTCAAGCCCTCTCTCAAATGGCAAAAATGGTGACTTACTTTTTCTGTAACTTCTCTCTGTGTCTCCATTTATCAGACCCAGCAAGAAGGCAGAGATCCCCAACTGGCTCATGCCTCACTGACATAGTACAATCAAAAACAATCTAATCAACTGATCTAAAGTGAATCTCATGCAATCAAAGGCTACCACACTCTCAGGAATAGATTAGTTTAAGAACATAATCTTTTTCGTTTTGGGATTCATAAAAGAACTTTAAACCATCACCCTCCAACCTCTGAATCCTAAAAAGACATGTTTTCTCCATACACAAAATTCATTCATTATATCACAATATTTCAAAAATCTTAAATCCTTTCAGTAGGAATGCTAAGTACAAATTCTCATAAAAATTATTTATAGGCATACAGTTTGTCTTGAGGCAATATTCCCCTCTGGTGGTAGACCTGTGAAACTTAGAACAAGTTATCTGTTTTCAATATGCAAAGGAGGGACAATCACAGGATAAACATTTGATTATCATAAGGAAAAATTGGAAAGAAAACAGACATCACAGGTACCAAACAGTTCCAAAATCCTGCAAGGTATACTCCATTATATTTCAAGTCATCCTTTGAACAATGATTTCTTCTCCAGGCCTCATGAGGGCCCACCCCTTCCAAGAACTTTCCTGGCAGCCATCTTCTTGGCTTCATCCTCATCAAACATCTAGATGGTGGCAGAGCTCTAAACCTTGCCATCAAAGAACATTGGGATGATGGCCACACTTTCTCCAATTTCTGGAGGATAGTCTCAAGCCCCTTAGTACAGTGGGATGGTAGCATCAGTCTTCCTAATCTCTGAAATACAGGACCAACACCCCCAGAACAGTGGATTTGTGAACAAAATCTCTCTAATCTTTGGGGAATGTGCTCCACTATGTCTGTAGTCTGGGGCTGTCATACTTTGCCTGAAAAATGAGCTGGAAGATCCACCCTTTTTAAGTGCTGGGGAAACCCAACCTTTCTTCACACATGGGTAAGGTCTCTCTCCTGGCCGAAAAAGATGTCCCAAGACTGGATCTCAGCTTCCATGGTATTCCTCTTTAAGCCATTTTCCTCCAATCTCTTCCCTCCCTGTCCCTTTTAGTCATTTGAAGCACAAATGTATTTAAATTTTGAGAAAATAGTAAAATTATCTGTTTTTTTTTTTCACTGCTCAAGCTTTGGGTATAAAGTTTAAGAAACCACCATCTACCACAAGATATTGAAGAGGGCTCCCTATATTTTCTTCTAGGAGTTCTATGGTTCTAGCTTTTATTTTTAGGTCCTTGATCCATTTTGAGTTAATTTTTGTATAGGTGTGAGTGAGGAGTCCTCTTTCTTTCTTTTAGATATGGATATCCAATTCTCACATCACCATTTGTTGAGTAGACTGTTTGTCAAAAATCACTTGACTGTAGATGTGAGGGTTTATTTTTGAACTTTCAATTTGATTTCATGGGTCAATCTAACTTTATGTCAGTCTCATGCTGTTTTTACCACTGTAGCTTAGTAATATTCTTTAAAGTCAGGAAGTGAGAGTCCTCCAACTTTGTTCTTCTTTTTTAAGATATTTTTGGCTATTCAGAGCCACTTACCCTTCCAAATAAATTTGACAATTGGCTTTTCCATTTCTGCAAAAAAGTTTTTGGAATTTTTTTGGGGATTATGTTAAATCAGTAAATCAGTTTGTATAGAATTTACATTTTAACAATATTTAGTCTTCCAATCCATGAACACAGAATGTTCTTCCATTAATTTTGTTCATGTTTGGTTTTTTTAGCAATGTCTTATAGTTTTCTCAATACAGTTCATTTCTGTCTTTGGTTAAGTTTATTCCTAAATATTTGACTCTTTTAGTCACTATTGTATATGGGAATTTTTCCCGACTTTCTCCTCAGATTGCTCATTAGTAATATATAGAAACTCTACTGATATTTGCATATTAATTGTGTTTCCTGCCACTTTGCTGAAATCATCTATTTGTTCTAACAGCTTTGTTGTGGATTTTGGGGAATTTTTTAGGTATAGGATCATATCAGTGAACAGTGAAAGTTTTACTTCTTCCTTTCCTATTTGGGTGTCTTTTGTTTCTTTTTCTTGCCTAACTGCTCTAATCAGAACTTCTAGCACAATATTGAATAAGAGTGGAGATAGTGGACTTCCTTGTCTTGTTCCCAATCTCAATAGGAAAACTTTCAGTCTTTCACCATTGAGTATGATGTTAGCTGTGGCTATTTCATGTATTCACTTTACCATGTTGAGAAAGTTTCCTTCCATCCCTATCTTTTAAAGTGTCTTTATCAATAAAGGATGTTGAATTTTGTCAAATGCCTTTTCTGCATCAATTCAGAGGATATTGTCATTTTTCTTCTTCAATTAATTAATGTTATGTATTACACTAAATTAATTTTCTTATGTTGAACCACCATTTCATACCTGAAATAAAACACATGATGCTGGTGAATAATTCTATTAATATGCTTTTGGATTTGGTTAGCAATATTTTGTTTAGAATTTTTGCATCCACATTCATTAAAGAAATTGATTTATGATTTTTTAAATAGTATCTTTAACTAGATTTGGTATTAGAGTGATGTTGATTTCATAGAATGAGTTTGATAGTGTTTCCCCTGGTTTACTTTTTCGGAAAAGTTTGAGCAAGATTAGTATTAGATCTTACGTGAATGTTTGTCACAATTAATCTGTGTAGCTGTCTGGTTCTGGGCTTTTTTTTTTTTTTAAAGATTTATTTTTATTTATTTTATTTATTCCCTCCCCCTTGCCACTTGTGCTTGCTGTCTGCTCTCTCTGTCCATTTGCTACACGTTTCCTCTGTGTCTGCTTGTCTCCCCTTCATTGGGTCATCTTGCTGTGCCATCTCTCCACAGGCGCAGGCTGTCAGCTCTCTGCGGGTGAGGGCTGTCAGGTCTCCATGGGCACAGACCAGCATACCCTCACCAGGATGTTCTGGGAACTGAACCAGAGCCTCCCATATGGTAGACAGGAGCCCATGCCACTTCCAGGCTTTTCTTTTTTGAAAGATTTTTGATGAGTGTTTCAATACCTTTCCTTGTGATTGTTGGTTGAGATCTTCTTTTTCTTTTTTTATCATTTTATTTATTTTTAAAGAAGCTTTAATTACATAAATATTGCATAAAAATTATAGGACATTCCCATATGCCCCACTCCCTTTCCTCCCACACTTTCTCACATTAACAACATCCTTTATTAGTGTGGTATATTTGTTACAATTAGTAAACACATATTGAAGCATTGCTACTAACTGTGGGCTATAGTTTATATTATAGTTTAAGTTCTTTCCTGAAGAATTTTGTAGGTTATGATAAAATATATGATGGCCTATATTGTCATTGCAATGTCATGCAGGACAATTCCAAAATCTTGATAATGCCCCATGTTACACCTATTCTTCCCTCTCCCTCCCCTCAGAATCTCTGGTGGCCACTACCTTAATATCAATGATAAATTTCTTCCATTGCTGGAATAATAATAAGTCTATAATAAAATAATAATGTCTACTTTAGTCCATTGTTCATTCCCCAATCTTGAGGATTTTGGAATGGTGATGCCCTCTCTGTTTCTATTTGAGTGAGTGCTTAGATCCCATGGGACTGATGGTTGGAACTATCTTTTTGCTTGCAGTTGCAGACACTCTCTGTTCCTTGGGATGGGTGTTCTCCATCATCATTTTCTTGTTAGTTGTCCTGGGTGAATTCAGTGAACTTCAGAGTAGGTTTTGCAACTCTGCTGAAATTCAGGGCTCAACTGGCACCTGGATGGATGAAAGAGTTGAGCCTCTGGAACATGTATTTAACTAGTATAGTGTTAATTACATGTTCAAATAAAAGGGGCAGAAGAGCCATATGTAGGGAAACTATAAGTGAGTCTAACTCTGTTATACCAGGAAGCATAAATTCCAAAGCAAGGCCCACTGACAAGGTGCCAAATTCCTGAGCTTGTCTTCCTGGCTTAGAATTTCTGGATATATCTAGAGCTTCCAGGACCTCCACTATTTGAGGCACTGTTTACTGTGGCAGTCAATGAGATCCTGCTGAGATGTGCATAAACCTAACCTCTGGAATGACCTCCTGATTCACTTTGAAATTTCTTAGCCATAAAAGCTCATTTGTATTTATCATTTCCCCCTTTGGGTCAAGGTCTTTTCCAAGATGCCGTTGGTGCTTGGTAATAATCCTTCAGTGCCAGGGAGGCTCATTCCCAGGAGTCATGTCCCATGCTGGGGAAAGGTAGTGAATTTATATGTTGTGTTTGGCTTAGAGAAAGGTCATAATTGAACAACAAGGAGGCTTTCAGGAAGTAACTCTTAGGCAATATATAATATTAGACTATGTTTCAATTTCACAAGAAAAGGTTCATAAGTACAATCATCAATATCTAGGGCCTGGCATAATGGTCTACCTTCCATCAGTAGACATTGCCCTTGTTCTTGGGGGATTCTTACTATCTTATTAGAGAATGTAGCAGAACTCCCCAGGATGGGAATTCAATATTCTTTCTGTTATTTTGTGGATCTCCACCCACCGAGACAATGCCCCATGAACATTTGGACATATTCATATGCCTTAGAAGCATGCCCCAGGTGAATCTTTCTCCACGCATCCCCCATCACTGACACCCAGTACCAGTGATCTTCCCCTGCCAAAATTGTGAACTTTCTGTTACTCAAAACCTCTCCAAAACAGAAGCCAACAAAATAATCAAATAAAATTAATAAGAAATTGAAATAATAATAATAGTTTAAAAATAACAAATAAAATACAAAAAAATAAAAATAAAAATTTTTAGACATTGTATCTTTCATCACTGTAAGATCAGTTGTCTTTTATATGCAGTGACATTTTCTTTTATGTATTCCCTGTGTCTTATTTTTACATTTTATCTTCAAAGTAGTTTTAGGTTACAGAAAAGTCACATAGAGAATATAGGGGATCCCCCTATACCCAACGCCATTCCCTTTTTCCCCCTCCCCTATTAATAACATTTTACATGTAGATGGTATGCTTGTTACAAGTGATGTACAAATATTGAAGCATTGCTGCTAACTGTGGTCAATTGTTAACAATATGGTTTATATTTTGGACCCTATACTTTTATAGATTTTGACAAAATTTAAAATGGCCTGTATCCATTATTATAAGATCATGCAGAACAATTCTAATGCTATAAAAATGCTCTATGTTCCATCTATTCTATTATTCCCTCCCCCTCTCTTTGGAACCTATGGTAACCATTATGTTTCAGTTTTTGAAGAATAAGATTCATAGTTATTTGCAATAATATTGAGGCCTTGATACATTGGTCTGTTTTATTAGGCACTGCCTATGTTCTCAAAGTATTCTTGTCCCTCTAATTGAGATCATAACAGATCTTCCCAGGATGGGAGTTTAATACTTTCTTGTTTATTATATGGGTCTCCACATATTGATATAACACACTATGATAAGATGAACAATTACACATTCCATAGAAGACTGGCCCAGGTGTGCCCTGTCCCATATAACCCCCAGACCTGACACCATACACCAGTAACCCTCCCCTATCACATTTGCCTAAAGAATATTCCCAACATTGAAATTTTAATCACAGACCTGCAAATCCCCAGAGTTTGTCTGCTTCTTCCCCCACCCTCCCTCCTGTTCCATGGATAGTCCAACCCAACCTCCCCACACTACTACCCCTCACAGACCAGCACCACCGAACCCAAATAGATAACTACACAACTCTCACGCCCATCCACACCCTTCCACTTCATCATAGATTTTGCCGATATGGATGAATCTTGAAGACCTTCTATTTCTTCTTGGGTCAGTGTAGGTTTTTCGTGTGTTTCTGGGAATTTGTCCATTTTATCTACATTGTATTTTGTTGGCATACAGTAATTCATAACAACTTCTTATGATATCTCTTTTATGTCTATGGGGTCACTGGTAACATACACCTTCTCATTTCTGATTTTATTTATTTGCATTTTTTGTCTTTTTTTTTTCTTTGTCAGTCTACCTAAGGGTTTGATGACTTTGATGATCTTCTCAAAGAATTAAATTTTTGTTTTGTTAATTCTCTATATTGTTTTTTTGTTGGTGTTGCTGTTCTCAATTTTATTTATTTCTGCTTTAATCTTTGTTATTTCTTTCCTTCAGCTTGGTTTGGAATTAGTTTGCTGTTATTTTTCTAGTTCCTTCGGGTGTGCAGTTAGGGCTTCGATTTTAGCTTTTTCTTCTTTTCTAATGTAAGTCTTGAGGGCTATAATTTATCCCTCAGCACTTCCTTCACAGTTTCTCATTGGTTTTGCTATGTTGTGTTCACATTTTCATTCATCTTGTGATATTTCCTGATTTCTCTTGCAATTTCTTCTTTGACCCACTGATTATTTGAGTGTGTTGTTTAATATCCATATATTTGTGAATTTTCCCTTTTTCTGCTGGTTGTTGATTTCCAACTTCATTCCATTATAATCAGAAAAAAGTGCCTTGTATAACTTCAGTCATTTAACATTTATTGAGACCTGTCTTAATGAATTTAAGACAGGATGACCCAACATATGGTCTATCCTGGAGAAGAATATATGAGCACATGAGAAGAATGTGTATCCTGCTCTTTTGAGGTGCAAGGTTCTATAATTGTGTGTTAGTATTAGTTCATTTATGATTTTATTGAAACTCTCTGTTTCCTTATTTATCCTCTACCCAAATGTTCTTTCCAATGCTGATAGTGGTGTATTGAAGTCCCAACAACTCTAATTGTAGAGATGTCTATTTATCCCTTCAGTTTTACATTGTATACCTTAAATATTTTGGGACAACCATGTTATGTACATAAATATTTATGATTGTTATTTTTTCTTGGTGAATTACCCCTTTTATTAATATATAGTGACTTTCTTCATCACTTATAAAAATTTTCTATTTAAAATCTATTTTGTCCAATATTAGAATTGCTACTCCAAATCTAATATTAGTGTGAAATATCTTTTTTTCAAACTTTCACTTTCAGGCTGACTGTGTCTAAGGTGAGTCTCTTGTAGACAGTATATAGAAGGCTCAATTTTTTTCTTTTTATCCATTCTGTCATTCTGTGTCTTTGAATTGTGGATATCAATCCAGTAATGTTCAAAGTTATCATTGTAAAGGCTTTATTTACTTCACCAATTTTATCCTTTGAATTTTCCATTGTCATTTCTTACTAGTGTCTGCCTTTTTAAGCTTTTACCTACTTTTACTAATAATCTTCATTTCTACACTCATCTTCAAGTGTTTCATCCTTTTCTTTTCCTTTCAGGATGCAGAACTACCTTTAATATTCTTGTAAATCTGATCTTTTGTTAACAATTTCTCTGTTTCTCTTTTTCTGTGAAGACTTGAAATTCACCTTCATTTTTTAAGGACAGTTTTTACCAGAAGAAAAATTCTTAGCTGCAAGTTTTTCTCTTCCAGTACCTTAAATATATCATACCATTGCCTTCTCACCTTGCCTCCATGGTTTCCAATAAGGGATTAGCACTTATGTGTGATGCATTGCTTTTCTCTTGCTATTTTTAGAATCCTCTTTCTATCTCTGGAATTTGACATTCTGAATAGTATGTGTCTCAGGGTAGGTCTATTCAGATTTATTCTGTTTGGGGTATGTTGTCCTTCTTGGATATTGATATTTGTATCTTTCATAAGGGTTGGGAAATTTTCAGTCATTATTTCCTCAAATATCCTTTCTGTCCTTTTCCATTCTCTTCTCCTTCAGGCACACCTATAACATGTATGTTTGTGATTTTGTGTTGTCATTCAATTCCCTGAGACCTTGTTGATTTTTTTCCATTCTTTTCTCTTTCTGTTCTAATGTCTTCAAGTTCAGGTGTTCTGTCTTCTGAGTCACTAATTCTGTCCTCAACCAATTCAATTTCAAGTTATATGTCTCTAATGTATTTTACTCATTCATTTTGTCTTTCATTCCCATAAGCTTTATTATTTTTCTTAGCAGGCTTTCAAGTTGTTCTTTATGCCCACACAGTGACTTTTTAAATATTTTCTTTATTATTAAAAGTTTTAGATTACATAAATGTTACATCAAAATTATAGGGGATTCCCACATAATCCACCTCCTCCCCCTCCCACACTTTTGCCCATTTACATCTTTCATTAGTGTGTATATATGTTACAATTGATGAACATGTATTGAAGCACTGCTACTAACCCTAGTCTCTAGTTTACATTATGGTTTACAGTTTCCACTGCACAATTTTATAGGTTTTGACAAAATGTATAATGGCCTGTATCCATCATTATAATATCATGCAGAACAATTCCAATGTCCCCAAAATGTCCCCTGTTACACCAATTCTTCCCTCTCCCTCCCCTCAAAAGCTCTGGTGGTCACTGTCTTAAATCAATGTTACAAGTTCTTCCTTTGCTAGAATAATAATAAGTCTACTTTAGTCCATAGTTATGGACTTTGTTTGTTTGTTCCTCTGGCTTGAGGATTTTAGGATAGTAATACCCACTCTGCTTCCAAATGAGAGGGGGGCTTAGATTCCATGGGGCAGATGGATGGAACTGTCTTGCTAGCAGTTGTAGATACTTTGTTTTTTGGGGGGATGGATGTTGCCCATCATCATCTTTTTGTTAGTTGTCTTGGATGAATCTGATGAACTGATGAATAGTTGTTGGCAGTAATACTGCTGAGATTCAGAGTTCACTCAGCATATGAACAGCAAGAAAATTTAAGTCTCTTGGACCTTTATCTAATTATAGGTTCATATAAAAGAGGCAGCAGAACCATGTGTAGGAAAATTATAAATGAGTCTAACTCTGATACATTGGGGCAGATCAGTTATCACATATTGTAAAGTAAGGTCCACTGATGGGGTGCTGATTTCCTGGGGTTGTCTGCCCTGCTTATACTGTTTAGATATCTGTAGAGCCCTCAAAAGAACCCTTACTTCAGCAACTGCAACTGTTTGTTGTAGTAGTCAGTGAGATCCTCCTGAAATGTGCAAACCTCTGGAATGATCTCCCAACTCACTTTGAAATCTTTTAGCCATGAAAACTCATTTGTATTTAATATTTCCCCCTTTTGGTCAAGGTCATTTTCCAAATGTACTGTTAGTTGGCACTTAGTATTAATCCCTCAGTGCCAGGGAGGATCGTTCCTGGGATTCATGTCCCATGTCAGGGGCAGGTAGTGAATTTATATGCTGAGTTTGGATTAGAGAGAGATCAAATTTGAGCAACAAGGAGGCTTTTAAGAGGTAACTCATAGGCAATATATATCACTAGGCTAAGTTGCAATTTCAAGGACAAGGTTCATGAGTATAAGCATCAATATCAAGGGTCTGGCATATGGATCTGTTCTCCTTTGCTAGCAATGCCCATGTACTCTAGAATTCTTGCCACTGTATGAGAAGTTGTGGCATTACCCAATGTCTTAATATCCTTTATCTCTTTAGCCGTATTTTACTTCAACTCCTTGAATTAATTTAGGAGACTTGTATGACATCATTGACTAGTTTTCTTTTACTCTTTTGTCTCTTCAGGTTTTTTGAGTAGATCTCTTGGCTGACCTTTATTTCTTGTCTGTTTCTAAGTATGATTTTTAATTTTTTGCTAGTGTCTAGGCACCTGATTATGTTGGTGAATTTACTTGATGGTCAATTTCTCTCTCTTGCCTAGTGGATTTGTTTTAAGGCTCTTTTTTATTTTTCATTCAACTTATTCTAAATCTTTAAAATTATCCAGCCTAAGTCATCAAAACAGTGTCAGGGATCCAATAAAGGGGCACAAACCAGATCCAGGGAGACCTGGGGCATGAAAGATTTCCAAAACCTTTTTTTCTTCTCACAGGTTCCCAGTTTGCCAGCAGATGGATCTTTTGGTGAATCTTTTCATGGAGATGTCTCTTTCAACCACCATTTTCTGGGCTGGTAGAGTTGAAATTCAAATAGGGTCTTCTGGTCAAACTCACTGAAGAGAAACCACTCTCCACCCTCCACCACACCCTCCTTCTTCTAAGGAAGGAAAGCCTCCATTCACCTGTCAGTTGGCAGCAGTGACCCCTAGGTTTTACCAAGGCTATTCGCCTTGATAGTGGGGGATGAGTGCCATTCCTGGCCCTGGGGGCAAGTAACTCATGGTTTTCATTTCAGCCTGTTCATCTCTCTGTCCTTGTCCATCCTGGATGATCCTCAGCACTCTCTTGGTCTGTAGATACACAAAGCAGCTCCTTCAGAAAGCTTTTTGCCCTTCATCCATTGTTTTTATAAGAAAGTTGTGCCCTGCCAACCTACTCTGAGAACATCTTCCCAGAAGTCCTTATTTTGGTATTTTTAACTGTTTTTTTTTTGTTGTTGTTCTTTTTCTTTTACTCACCTCTTGATAATTGTTATATAACTGATATTTTGGGAAATGTTCTTTCTTTAATAAGTGGCAGTAATTTTCTTCGTCAGAAATATTTACATGTCCATAATTTTACCAATCATCTTTTGTTGAAGAATACAGTCTAAATATAGCTTGTCACCTTTCCCTATGATCTGTGAATGAACCCTGTGTTCAGGATCAAATCTGTTGACCTAGCACCTAAGACAGATGATACAAGTGGGCTGACTTGTATATCCCCTAGCAGTAGTGATCTTCCAACACATTCCTTTCCCCTTTTGCCCTGAGCAAATGGAAACAGCCACAGAATCTGCTTAGCTAATTGTGTGCATTATATGGCCTCTAGCCAACCCCACTGTTATATCTGCTCCCAACAGGGAGGGAACAGGGAGGGAACAAGATGCACTTGGATAATTTCATCCTCACTGAAAGAAGTTGCCTATAAAATATGTAAAAATTGGAAAAATAAATGAGGATAAATGAATATCAACTATGTTTATAGTGATTATTGTAACTCAGATAATAAAATTATGAATACCTGCATGACTTAGTAAGATTTCTTAAATGCATGCTTCTAAATTGTATGAGGAAAGAAAATTAGTTTTGAGCTAAAGTTTTCATTTTATATATTTTGAAGTCCCCTGCCATTATCTCTTTAGCTTTGGCTACATGAAATTTTCTAAAGGAAAATATGTTTACTTCTTTTTAGTGACTTTAGTTTTTTCTAAACTAAAGTCACTAAAAACTATCCATCCAGAAAGAACCTGGGAAAGTGGAAATTTACTAACTCATTCATTCATCTCCCTAGCCATTCATTCAGAAGTTTTATTGAAGCTTTGCAAGTTTAAAAGAGCTAAAGATTTAAAAAATTTATTTCTTTCCTCAAGTACTTTCCAACAGACTACATAGCAAATAGATCATATAATAAATGCTTGTTCAGTGGAATAATAAATTAATGTGATAATTAAGAAAAAATCCACTTTTACCCTATGCACTATAATGTAAGGTGATAAGATCTATAATAAATATCTGAATAAAATGCTATGAAAACACTGTAAAGAGATATGAGGTTTTATAGCATATGACCTTTCAAAAATCAAAATTAATTCATGCAAGACAGATACACAGGAGGTAAAGATATGAATAAGAGTAAATATCATGAATTAATAACTGAATTTGGTTAACTCTTGTCCCAAAATGGCTCATAAAGATTATTGCTTTTGCACACATTTTGATTTCATAAATGGGTGTCTGACTCAATTCCACAGGTCTTTCATTTCATGCAACAATTGTGGTTAGTCAACAAATGTACTTGAAGAGAGAGATGCAACAAATAAAATAGATTTCTTACAAAAAGGAGTTCAATAAATGTTTCTGACAATGCAAAGCACTTTGCATGTCATAGAAATGTTGCACAAATGAGAAATTGCATTAATCAGAGTATAGTAAGTACATGAAAAATTTTGCTAAAGGAGAAGGAAAAAAATGTATACTCAACACAAGAATATGCAAATTATTCTTACTTATTGTTGATTTAGGCAGTTGAATATTTGAGTACATATAATTAGACTCTGCCTTTCTTTTCCTGGATTTTAAAAATTCATCTTCATATTAATTTTTGTTGTTACTATACAGAAAATATCAACTTTCCAAATTATGCTGGGACATCATTAAGTAAATTAAATTGAATGATGAAAATTCTTCCTAATAATATGAACATGGTTCACTTTCTTGTTCATTGTATTAAACAAAATCCTCTCCTGGGACTGAGCCATTACATTGATCCTCTCAAATAGAGCTATTACATATTCAACTTGATCAATATAAATGTCCAATTAAGGCAATTCAGACATAAATGTTTTTCTTGTCCAAATATTATTTTGTTTATTTGATCTATCAAGACTGCATTAATAAGAAGGGAAACATATATTCTTGCTTTCTACGTACTACAGATAAAACCAAAAATGAGACCTGTGACTAATTTTGAAACCTCTTTTGACCTATATTTTACTGTGTTCTCAAAAATGGGCACAAGAGAATGTGCCCCCCAAAAGCTTGAATATTAGTAATTGATGATGAGAAAAGACACAAATATCTATAATAACGCAGGTAGAATATAAGGTCTTAATGACCTCTGGTGCATCCAAGAAGTATTTTTTGTGTGTATGTTTTATTTTATTTTTTCCTTTTAAGAAGAAAATGGCAATTGAAGTGGAGCACTTTTCAAATTCATCCTAAACACTATAACCAGGTAAATCTTAACAAAGCATTAACTATTACAATATTCCCCTGGTCTAAACAAAAATTCCTTCAGAGGGTTCCCATTGACCTCATAATTAAGAAAGGTGCATTTTAAAAGACAGAAATCAGGTAACTGGAATCTCAGGCAAGAAGATGTCCTAGAAAGAGAGCCAAGAATGCAAGAAGCATTGAATGATTGATGAATTTTATGGTGTTTCACGGGTAATAGAAGTTCTTGAAAGAAACTTTTAATGTTATACCACTTCACATATAAGAACATTACAACAGTATACTTGTATCCCCATGTGCTGTTATTGACAATCATTTTACTTGTAAGACCCACAATCAATTCACATCTTTTTTATTGAGCAATTAAATATATTTTAAAGAAATGTTTAAAATAAGGAAAATAAATTTAAATGAATCCAAACATTTACCAACCACTAGAAACACTCTCCATCCTTTTTTGTAGAATCAGAGTTTTCATCTGAAATAATTTTCCCTCAGCCTGAAGAACTTCTTTAATCACCGCTTGCAGTGTTATGTTTCAATATTTCTCAGCTTTTGTTTGTCTTGTACTTTCCCACCATTTTTAAAGAATATTTTGAGTATATATAGAATTCTCAGTTGTTATTTTCCCCCCTAGCACTTTAAATACATCATTCCATTGTATTCTGGAAAGCATTTTTGGGCGTGAATTGTTCACAATGATTTTTACTTTTGTTTTTACCCCCACACATATAATTCACCATTTCCCTCCAATGGCTACTTTAATGATTCTTTTCATCATTGTGATTTAGTGATTTGGTTATTAAATGCTTTTAGTAATTTTCATGAAATTTAGAAAGGATTCCAACATTATTTCTTCAAATATTTTTTCTGTTCTCATAACCTGTCATTCTTATATTCACATTATTTATATAATTTGAACTTGATATTTTCCTGTATGTCTCTCAGGCTCTGTTCCTTTTTTCCAGCCACTTTTTTTACTCTCTATCCTTCATTTTGGACAGTTTTGAATGCTATATCCTCAACTTTAGTGATTTTTCCTTTCAATTGTATAATCTGCTTTTCAGCTCAACTAAACGGTTTAAATTATTTCAGATATTCTATTTTTCTCTCTAGAAGTTTTATTTGATTTTTATATAGTTTCCATCTCTTTTTTCATTACAGTATATTATAATGAAATAATATTTATTTTAACGACCTAAAAAACTTTGTAATTGACATTTTAAAGTCTTTGTTTTGATTATTCCTTTGTCTTTGTCAATGAGGACTTCCTATTGATTTATTTTTCTCTTGTTTACAGGTCATATATTTCTGCTTCTTCATCATGTTTTGTAATATTTGATTGGATGATAGATTTTGTGAATATTTTGTTTTCAGTGTCTGATTTTTTAAAAAGGAGTTTGGGTTTTATTTTACCAGGCAGTTAATTTCTTTAGCAAACCAAACTGATCTTTTAAAGACTTATTTTAAAGTTTTGTTAGTGTGTGTCTAAACTATCTTTTTATCTATCTCCAAGACTAGTTAAACTCTACTCTTGAGGCATAGCTTCTTTAGTTTACTGAATGGCCTTTATGTTCTTTTAAGTCTCTCCATTCTTGTTGGTCAAAAATGAAATGTCTCTTTATCTTGTGCCAATTCCCCAGTAGTGGCTATACCCTCATAGTTGTCTTTTGAGCAACCTTGTTGAGTCATGAACATTTTGGTATTAAGCCAAAGCTTAATTAAGCACAAAAAGACACTTATGCAGATTTCTGAAGCTGCTACTAGTGACCTCATTCTGAAAATAATTGTTTCATATATAGTTTTTCTAATTGTTCACAATGCAGGGAGTCTATATGGTACCAATTACATAATCATGGCCAGAAGCAGAAACCTACGTTTTATGAGATAAGGTAAACAGCTTATAAAAGTCTAACATCTTATAGAACTGCATTGCATTGAAAATTTGGAAGGAATATTTTGCTATTATTTTGCTGGGTGAAAACACGAACTCCCATACAGTATACATTATTTGTATAAAGGATGTTTATGTAGCTAATCCTTTTAAATGTAGCCATGCAAGCCAAGCAGTACAGTTACATGAATGTATAGATGAGACCATCTGTGTTTGTCAGTGTGGTGCGGGAATTTGTAGAAAAATTGCTCCTGGTTCTACTAAAAGACAGCAACAACAACAAAAATAAAGAATAATGTTATCAGCAAAAAAAACATGTAATCCAAAAGATGAATAATGTGTACATTTGGAAAATCACTTTGAATATCTATTGCAGTTGCAACACGTACAGGCAATTTCATAAAGAAGAATTACCATAATAATGAGACTTGAAAAAGGAGACATTCCCTTGTTTAATTAAATCAGTATAAGAAGGAATAAGAGAAAAGAAGAAAGAGGGGGCAGAGGAAGAAAATATGATCCCCATTGGTACATAAAATTGTAAACACTCAACCAAAGTCTTTATATGATCTATGAATCTGTAGCTCTGCCGTACAATGAAGAGGACTTTTCACATGAACATATTGGATGATTATGATTTATTTGCTATAATCATTTAAAAATGAATAGATCTATAACAATATGTTTTTTAATTATTTTGTTGACTATATAGGCTAATAAATTATCTATTTTCACTGGGAAAATAGATGAAAGTAGGAGATAGTCACTCAATTCATTTTTGAAAATCATATTATGTTGGCTTATAAAATAATGTTATTTCAATTCCAGGATTTTCAGATTTCTAATGCTTTAAGATAAATTTAATGAATATTAAACATATACCAATGAGGTATATACTACGATTTCCCACATTTTGAGATGAGGAAACTGAGGCACAAAAGGTTACATACTTGTCAAGGCCACATAGGTAGAAATTGATGAATTTAACATTTGATTCCAGGTAGTCTGGCTCCAGAGTAAATTACTTTAACTACTCACTACGAAGACCTAAAACTGGCCAGTCAATCCATAGATGCACCTTTTGTGTATAGAGATACAACCTGACTCTGCTGCATATGGAAAAGAAAGATGAATAATGACCTGGATGAGCAATGATAAAACTTTTCATAGAGAAGAATTGTATGTGTGTAATGTTTGTGCTTCTGGAGATTGTTAAAGCCTATGCAGGTGTAAAAGAGACAACTATGAATTTAGCCTTCCCTGCTTAAATTTTATCAGAGGCAGGGCAGTATATATTCTCTAGCCTACCTTGCAATTATTTTTGCAGTTAGTATTTGAATGAGTCTTGATCAATAGGCCACAAAAGTAATGTATATCACTTCAAGGCCTGGCCTCTAAAATCTCCCCGCAGATACTATCCCTCTGCAGACTCTCTCCCTTAATTTGCCTCCTACATGAAGAGGATCCAATGAGGCAGTATAGGAATTCTTAAGTTCCAAGGAAATGGTCACACTACTAGGTAGAAGAAACTTAGATCCCTGAATGTCTGTGTGGAGACCTGCATTGGACTGTGATATTGGCAAGAAATAAACAAGAACAAGAAATAAACTTCTTATATCCAGGTGCATCAAGCTCTGCCTAGTTACCCCGAGAACAAAACAGATTCTCATCTGATTTTCTGGAAGTAAGTTATTTGCTGCATAGGGCATATAGTTTGTGAAATTCTGCTTTAAACAGTGAATAATTGATACTTCCTAAGAACAATGAGAAAATTATTTAATCTATTTTCCACTCAAATACTCTTCTCTGAATGATCAGTTTATATCTTTATTGGTGTTTACCTTTGCACAGTAAAATATTCTTGGACAAATATTGATATTAGTCTTCTGTCAGCTTTTAATGATTTCCTTTGATTCTCATTTCTTATTTTTGAGTGACTACATAAACATATTCTACTCCCAACCTTCTTTCTTCTTTCTCTACTGAATTTTATTAGTAGTAATGCTTTCATATTGTTCAGGTGTATGACATTTAAAATATATTCCATAACCCTAATTATCATAGCTATTAAATATATCCAAAACTCTCTGAAATTCCTTTTACTTGGATTCCCTGCTCATTCAACTATTGCATGACTAATTTCATCCAATAGGGGAGCTCCTAGGAAAAAAAAAACATTGAGTTTTTACAATTTCAAACTTTTCATTTATAGCCTTTATGCTTCAAGAATGATTAATCCAGATATAAAACCTTATGTCACACTCCCTTTGCTTGAAGACCACATAGATAGGAGTTGGTATTGATATAAATGTGGAGAAATCTGAGACCTTTATGATATTTTCCTATTATAACTGAAATCCATTCTCTTTACCAAGAAATATCTCAGAGTTGACCATTCAAGGACAGTTTCCTAAACATTGTGTGGTGTCTTTGAAAAAGTAATTCAAGCTTTCCTTTATTTCTTAAAAGTTGTATTGAATTGAATCTTTAAAGTTATAAATAATCTCTTCCATTACTTCTGTTTTCATCTTTGAGGACTACAAGTATTTGTAACTGGTAGTTAGTTATTTTGCCTATTCTCTCTCTCTCTCTCTCTCTCTCTCTCTCTCTCTCTCTCTCTCTCTCTGTGTGTGTGTGTATATATGTATATATATATATATAGTCACTAGATATTTATTTATTCTATTTATTCTATAGATATTTATTCTATATATTTACTTTTTTCTTTCTATATATTGCTTGTTCATTGTTTTTGGGCAAGTATAGGATTTTTAAATGGCTTTTGTATTAGGGTTCTCTAGGGAAACAGAACAGACAGAAGATATTTGTAAATAGTATGAGATTTTCTAAAACTGTCTCTTGCAAACAGGTGAAGCATAATTCCAAATTCTACAGGGAAGGCTGCAAGCCCGAGACTCAGATGATGGTCCTCAATTAATTCCCCAAGAAATGCTGGCTATCTGAAGTAGAGATGGGGATCTCTCTCTGAATACTGAAATCACATCTCCTTTTAAGGTCTTCAACTGGATGAGATGGTCACCCACTGTTGATGGCAATCTCCTCAGCTGATTATAGAAGTAACCAGCCATCTACACAATCAACTCACTGATGATTAAAGTCCATGAAACATCCTTGTATTACAATTAGCCCAGTACTTGCTTGACCAAACAATTGGGCACCATTACCTGGTCAAATTAACACATTAGCCTAACCATCACAGTCCACCCCTTATCAACTTGACAGCCATACCCATCACATTAAACCCTACTCAGTCTTAATAAAAACAATAACAGACTGTTTTTTCACCTTGAAATACTCAACTGTCCTTTGTAAAACCAGAAATGCACTAAATCCCTCCAGAATAGACTGTAATATTCACTGTTAAACTTGTTTCCTTAAATACTACAACATGAAACTAACACAACCTATGTTTTAGGACAAGGGGAAAGGATAGGTAAGAAAACAAAGATAATGCTTTTATATACATAGAAAACATGTAACTAAACAAGGAAGACGTGTTCATGACCATTATAGGACCCGTTTCTGTAACTGATCATGTGGTCAAAGTTCATAGTTATCACTACCTTCTTCCACTATTCATTCCATGTTCCTTTTACCCTCAGCAAGCACTTCAGCTGGCCATGGGTCTTTGCCTAGTGGGGTGACTCAAACTTTCATTCTTGAAGATTCTGGGCTATTGTTAGTCCTGCCTGAATTTGGTTGTTGCAATTTTCCAATGACTTTAATCACAGAACATGGTAATACTAAGAGATGACCTAGGGATCTTCTGTATTCCAGGAAAACACTTCTTTACCTCCATTATGTAGGTGCATACCTATTTACTCTTTTTTTAATATACTTTTCTATTTCTATTTTTTAAAGATACTTAGATTACATAAATATTACATAAAAATGTAGGGGATTCCCATATACCCCACTCCCTAGCTTTCCACATTTTCCCACATTAACAATATCCTACATTTGTTACAATTGATGAACACATTTTGGAGCATTGCCACTAAGCATGGATTACAGTTTACATTGTAGTTTACACTCTCTCCTGAACATTTTTGTAAGTTATTACAAGATATTTTGGAGCATTGCCACTAAGCATGGATTATAATTTACATTGTCGTTTATATACTCTTCTGCACATTTTGTTAAGTTATTACAAGATATATAATGCCTTGTATCTGTTATTGCAATATCATTCAGGACAATTCCTAAGTCCCCAAAATGCCCCCAAATTACACCTATTTTTCCCTCACCCTCCCTTCAGAACCTCTAGTGGCCACTGCCTCCCATATCAATGATAAAAGTTATTCCATTGCTAGGATCACAATAAGTCTATAGTAGAATGACAGTAAGTCTACTTTAGTCTGTCATTCATTCCCCAATCCTGAGCATTCTGGGATGGAGATGTCCACCCTGCCTTTAATTGAGAGAGGGCTTAGATTCCATGGAGCAGATGGATGGTACCCTCTTGCTTGCAGTTGCATGCTCTCTCTGTTTCTTGAGATTGTTGGGTCCATTACCATCTCTTTGTTAGTTATCCTAGGTGAGTCCAATGAACTGGAGAGTAGGTGTTGCAACACTGTTCAGATTCAGGGCCTAATGTACATGGACAGCCAAAAGATTTAATTCTCTTAGACATAAACCTTTCAACTCTAGTACTAACTATAGGCTCAAATATAAGGGACAGAATAGCCATGTGTAGGGAAAGCACAACTGAGTCCAACTCTGTCACACTGGGGAGCATAAATTCCAAAGTAGGCCCCACTGGCAGGTTGCCAAACTCCTGAGCTGTCTGCCTGCCTATAGTGATTGGATGTCTCTAAAACCCTCAGGAGTCCCACTAAATGGGGCAATGTTTACTTTGGCAGTCAATGAGATCCTGCTGAGATGTACTATTTACTTTTGATAGTCAGGAACAGTCACCCCAGCCAGTACAGTAATTCCCTTATTTGGCTGTTGATTCAGAGTCATGACGAGCTCTATGTGGCCAGATGGCAGTCTTAACTTCCAGTTCAAAGGAATTGCTGTTGTGTCCCCTGGTGGAAGCACTCTTCATTTTGGAACTAAGACCTGTAGACCAGCAGAGCTCAAGGTTGCAAGGACAGGAAGGAAATTATTCCTAGTGGATCACTAGGGGTACTAGTGAGTGGTGCCACTCTTATTTCCAACCCTTAATTCCTGGACTCATGAATCCTGGCTATTGGAGAAACAGCACCACAGAGCGGATGCTGATTTACAGCATCCACAGACTCCAGGTGACCATTACCCCAGCCCTACAAGGTATTACCACCTAGCCATAATTGAGGCCTCAAAAGGCCCTTCTACCTTTCTATCAATCCACCTGCTACAGGATGATGGGGAACATAGTAAGAACATTGAATTCCATGAGCATTTGTCCATTCCCACATATCATTTGCTGTGAAGTGGGTTCCTTGATCAGAAGCAATGCTGTATGGTGTACCATGACAATGGATAAGACATTTAGTAAGTCAATAGATGGTAGATTTGGAAGAAGCATTGCGTGCAGGGAAAGCAACCCATATCTTCAGTATGTGTCTTTTCCAGGTAGAAGAAAATGCTGCCCCTTCCATGATGGAAGTGATCCAATGTAATCAACCTGCCATCAGGTACCAGGCTGATCACCTCAGGGAATGGTGCTATATCAGGGGCTGAGTGTGGGTCTCTGCTGCTGGCAGATTGGGCACTCAGCAGTGGTTATAGCTAAGTCTTGGGCCAGAGCAGCACATCAAATGTGAAATATGTTGCCTTCAAAATCTGAAGAGGCCAACTAAATATTGTGCCTCTTTTTTGGGGTCATAGAAGGGACCAAATACAGCAGCTTATCCTTCACTTTAAAAGGAATATCTTTTCATATACCACACCATTGGACACCTAGAAATTTCACTAAGGAGGAAGGTTCCTGTAGTTTTTTGTGTTTTTTTCCCCATCCTTTCGCATGAAAATGCCTTACCAATAAGTCTAGAGTAATTGCTATTTCTTGCTTACTAGGTCCAATCAGCATAATATAATCAATAAACTGGGCCAGTGTGATGTCTTGTGGGTAGGAAAGACAATCAAGGTTCCTGTGGACATGATTATGACATAGGGCTAGAGAGGTGATATACCCTTCTGGTAGGACAGTGAAGTTACATTGCTGACATTGACAGCTGAAAGCAAACTGTTTCTGGTGGTCCTCACTAAAGGCAATTGAGAAAAAAAGTAGTTACAAGATCAATAGCTGCATACCAGGTACAAGGGGATGCTTTGATTTGCTCAAACAATAATGGCACACCTGGATCAGCAACTGCAATTGGAGTCACTACCTGGTTAAGTTTGCAATAATCCACTGTCATCTTCCAAGATCCATCTGTTTCTGCAAAGGCCAAATAAGAGAGTTGAATGAGGATGTGGTGGTAATCACCACCCCTGCATCCTTCAAATCCTTGGTGGTGGCACTGATCTCTGCAATCACTCCAGTAATACAGTAATGATTTTGATTTACTCTTTTGCTAGGTATGGGCAGTTCTAATGGTTTACATATGGCCTTTCCTACCATATAGCCCTCACAGCACAAGTCAGGGATCCAGGGTAAGGATTCTGCCAGTATGTCTGTTCCAATTATGCAATCTGGAACTTGAGAAATAACCACAGACCCACAGTGAGACAGGCCTTAGCTAAAATTCCATTAGTCAGATGACCTCCATAAGCCCCTACTCTGACTTGTGGACCACAGTGACATTTTAAGTCTTCTGGAATGAATGTTACTTCTGAACCAGTGTCTAATAATCTCCAAAATGTCTGATCTTTTCTTTTTTCCCAATGCATAAGTTAATCTGGTGAATGACTTCAAGTCAATTTACCTTTTGATAAATTTTGGAGGAAAATTAACAGTATAAATTTTTGGCAGTGTAAGAGGTTCCTTTCCCAAGGATATGCAGTCTTCCCCTCATTTAAGGTGTTCTGGGTTTGTAAATTGTCTCAAGTCTGGGAATTCATTAAGGGGCTGTATTAGTCAGTCAGAGGGGTGCTTATGAGAAATACAAGAAATCTATTGACTTTTATAAAAGGTATTTATTTGGGGTAGAAGCTTACAGTTACCAGGCCATAAAGTGTAAATTACTTCCCTCACCAAAGTCTGTTGCCACATGTTAGAGCAAGATGGCTGCCGATGTTCAGCCTTCCTTTTCCTCTTAAGGCTCCATGGTCAGGCTTGCTAGGCTTTGTCTCTCTCCATGGGGCTCAGTTCTCTCTGGGCTCAGCTGCTTTGTTCTCTCCACAAGAACAGCTATGAACTGTCAGGTGAACGGCTCTTCTCTTTTCTCAGGACCCTCTCTCCTTCCTCATGGCCAAGCTCCTCTGTGTGCTTACTTCCCAGGCTCCAGCTCAAAAACTCCACATCAAAACTCCAACTCCAACTCCTCTGCTCTGCTGTGTAGTTTTATCTGTGAGTCACTGCTCATCAAGGGGGTGGGGACTCAACGTCTTACTGACGTGGCCCAATCAATGCCTTAATCATAATTTAATCATGCCCAGGTACAGACCAGTTTACAAACATAATCCAATATCTTTTTTTGGAATTCATAAACAATGCCAAATTGCCATATTCTACCCTCTATATTCCAAAAAGACATTATAATTTTAAAAAAACCTTTAATAAGTACAATGCTAAATACAAAATCATGTCACAATCAGTTTAAAGAAATAGTTTGTTTTTTGAGGCAAAGTCCCTTCTGGCTATAGACTTACAAAATCATTTTTCTGCTTCAAATACACAAATGGACAAAGGATAAACATTTCCATTACCATAAGGAGAAACTGGGAGGGAAACATGAGTCATGGATCCTCTACAGTTCAGTAAACCTGCGGGCATCCTCCATTCGATTTCAAAGTCTAAGAGTCATTCTTAAGAGGATGGTTTCTTTTCCCTGGGGCCACATGGAGACCCACCCTTTCCACAGCCTTTCCCAATAGCAATTTTCTTGGTTCCACCCTCATCAAGCACCTGGGTATTGACCAAAATCCAGACTTCACTCTCCAAGAACATTGGGGTGATTGCCATATTTTACCCAAACTTAGGGCTAGAGTCTTAGCCCCCTTAGCACTGTGAAGTGAAGACAACATCCTCCTTAACCTTTGGTATACAGGCTCAACCCTCTCAAAGCAATGAGTTGATTACCTGGCCTTTCCTAATCCATGGGGGACAGGTCCATCCCTCTCAGACCTATGGGGAGCTGACCTTAACTGTCCTAATTCCTGAGAAATGTGCTTCATCCTCTCTGTACCCTGGGGTGGCAAAAGTTTCTCCAAACATTAGGTGGGAACATCCACCTTCTTCAACTGCTGAGGCAAACTTACCCTCTCTGTATACATGGGTGTGGTTCCTCTCTTGGCCCAAGGCGATGTCTTAATTCCAGACCTCAGCTTCCATGGTTTCCTCTTAAAACTGTTTCTCCTTCAATTTCTCCTTTCCATGCCCCTTTTAGTCCAAGCTGACAGTGGTTTTGTTCATACAGCTCTTTCAAAAAGCTTGTAGGTTTAGCATGCAAGAAGCAGGGGTCCAAGCCATCAGACAGTAAGACTTTCCACAAATCTTTCCTAGATAACTGCATCTTCAATACTGATTTACAAGTTCCAAGTTTAACTAAGTCCTCAAATGGGGCACTATCATCTGGGCCTTGATTTCCAGAGACTTGGAAGTTCAGAAGTCAGTTTCTGTTTTCTTTGTGCCCAACAGTTCAGTTCTCAGCTTATCTCTCTCATCTAGCATTTTACTATAAGCTGCAAGGAGGAGTCAAACTGCATTCTCTGAGCTTACTTTGGAAAGTTCTTCACCTAAATCTTCAGGCTCATTGTTTTCAAATTCTGTCTTCCATAAAACATCAGGAGTTAATCTTGCTAAGTTCTCTCAACCTTAAAACACAGATCACCTTTCCTCCAGTTTCCAAAAATAGTTTCATCATTTACTTCAAAGGCCACATAAAAAGTCTCTTTAGCATCCATATCCCTATCAACAATCTCTTCCAAGCATCTCACAATTCCTCCAAAAAATACCCCTTACTCATTTATAAAACTGTTCCAGCATTTTGGTAATTGCAAAGGCATGACCTCACTCTCTGGTACCAAATTCTGTATTGTTCAGCCAAAGGGGTGCTGATGCAAAATACCAGAAATCTGTTGGATTTTATAAAGGGTATTTATTTGAGGTAAAAGCTTACAGTTACCAGTCCATAAAGTGTAATTTACTTCCCTTACCAAAGTCTATTGACACATGTTGGAACAAGATGGCTGCCAACATCTGCCAAGAGTTCAGGTTTCCTGGGTTCCTCTCTTCCCGGGGCTTGTTTCTTTCTGGGCTCAGCTGCCCCTTGTGGAGAGAGAGGGGCAGCTGACTAATACAGTGACCATGACTGTTTCTATAATTCAGTTTAGGGTTTTGTTCATTTGACCTAGAACTCTTCTGCTTATACAGATCAAGTAGTAATTTTGTATACTCCCCATATATTTTACTTCTACATACCCCATGATCTATTAGCCAATGCCATAGGTCTATGTGACTGAGACTCTTTTGATTGCTGCTTTGAGTCTGCCTTTCATTGTGGTAGCCATGCCCACCTTGTCTTTGGCAATTAAGTGCTGCTACGTGGCTTCTGCCAGCCTGGGCTCAAATCATCATCATAACATTGAAGGATTCTCGCTAAGCCTTTGGATTCCCTCATCTACAGTATACCAGGGTAAATCAGACATCTTGTTCCCAGATATTCCAGGCCATCTTTTGGTCCATGTTTTAGCCAGTCCCCCAAACAAACTGATAGAGCCATTTCTAACCCATCAAGCTAAAACACTGAACCTAGAATCTCTGTTTAGTGGGCCCATATCAATAAATTCAGCCTAATCCAACTTTGTATTCCTTCCTCCATTATCCCATACTCTTAATATCCATTCCCACACATATTCCCCTGATTTCAGTCTATATAATTGGAAAATTCATGCAATTCTTTAAGGGTATAATATATTTCCTCATGGGTCATACTTTGTACTTCACCTTTGGGGGCTTGTCTCTTTAGTCTAGTTATAGGCCTGGAAAAGAAGAGCAGTTTTATCCCTTGCAATTTCATCTGGTGATACAGGATTAATGTCTTCAGGTGGGCGTTAGATGGCAGACTCCTCAGGGCAGGGTGGAAGTTGGGTGATGGTTTCCTCAGGGCAAGGAAGAGGTTGAGACTCCTTGGGGCAGGCTGGAGATTGAATAGTGCAGACTTGAGTTTGGGTGGTACCCTCCTCAGGGCAGGGAGGAGGTCGATACTCTTTGGAGCAGGCTGGAGGTTGGGTGATGCAAGTTTGACACTGGGAGGTCTCCTCACAGCAGACAGTTCCAGATTTTTCTGGCAAAGTCTGAGCAGAATTTGGATTTCAATGTCCCCACTGCCATGATCATCAACCCATATGTCTCCATTCTAAACTCAGGAGTCCACTCTTTTCCAATCAATGCCCTCAATTTAAAAGCAGAAACTCTGCAAGGCTGAGGTTTTAGTTTCCATTGTAACTCTGCTACAATGAGACTCTAGTTTTCAGAGATCTCAAGTCTGAGGCTGCATGAAACAAGATTTTCCTTCAGAGCACTTATAGAAACATTCACAACATTTATGCAGTGCTTAAGTTTCAAATTTGAAACCTTCAGCTCATCCTTTCTTTTGTAACTGTATCCTGCATATTTAGGAACAGCCAGACAACATCATTGTACCTTTTAACTTCACAAAATTCTTAATGTGTTAAATACACTCTCACCCATCTCCTTCCCTTTTATTAGCATAGAAGTAGTCATATCCAGTGGTAATATTCTGCATATCTCTAGTGTCAACTCATGTCATGGTTTGTCAGTGGTCTCTTGATTGTTAGAAACACAATCATTAGTGCCCTTGACTCTAATCAGAGTAGAAAGTCAATTGCAAAATTCCAGAACTAATTCATAAATCCCAATTTTAAGATTCTGTTTCTCAAGAACCACTCCTCATACCAATCTGTATTAGTCAGGTTTCTTTAGGCAAATAGAACCAACAGGAGATATCTGCAGATAGTATGAGAGTTTATAAAATTGTCTTATATGACCATGAGACAGTACAGTTCCAAATAAAATAGGGTAGGCTGCAAACTAGGGACTCAGATGAAGGTCCTCAATGAATTCCCCAAGAGACACTGGCTATCTGAAGTATAGATGGAGATTCTCTTTCTGAATGTTGAAATCACTTCTCCATTTAAGGCCTTCAACTGTTTGGATGGGACATCACTCATTGCTGATGGCAATTTCCTCACTTGATCATAGATGTAACCAGCCATCTATGCAATCAATTCACTTATGATTAAAGTCCATGAAATGTCCTTGTATTACAATTAGCCCAGTGCTTGCTTGGCCAAATAACGGCACCATTACCTGGTAGAGTTGACACACCAGCCTAACCATCACAGCTTTTAATATTTATTTCCTTTATAACCTAAAATTTAATGAAAAACAAATATTAAAGTACATTGCAACTTAGTAGGAGATATATTTCACATTTTATTTATAACTTGGAAAGCAATGCATTCTGTTTCAGTCTGCTAAGCTGCCAAAAGCAATATACCAGAAATGGGTCGGCTTTTACAATGGTGATTTATTGGCTTACAAGTTTATAGTTCCAAGATTGAAGAAAAATATCAGAATCAAAGCATCATTAGATGATGCTTTCTCCCCAAAGACTTGCTGCTGGGGATCCTGGATTTGTCTGTCAGATGTCAAGGTACATGGTTACATCTGCTGGGCTTTCAAAAAAATAATATAACAGACAAAAGACATCTCAACAAATTATGGAAGCATTATTTTTTAAAAAATCCTGTCCTGGTACATTCATCTTATTTAATCCTAAAAACAAACTCAATTGTTTCTCCAGTGTTCTACAAGATGAATAACTGAGCACAGATTGGCTAAATGACATGACCAAGGTCTCCTTCTTAATGAAGGAATATGTGATCATATTCACATCTCATAAACCTAAATCCCACATATTCTTTTTTGACCTTTAACATCAATGAAGTACCCTCTTTGCCTTTGCTTCAAAAATATTACAATATTATTGTTAACTATATTCTATAAATTATACGAGTTGTATTTTTCCCATGCAATACCATATTCTTAACACCTTGAAATAAAGGAACATTGTTGTACTTGTATTATTAACCACAATCCTCATCTACCACCAAAATCATGATATGATACAGTCCCTAGATTTTCCTCTAGCTGTTTTTTGATTACCATTAACATCCCTAGACCACCCCTTTCAGCTGCAATCATATTTATAAATGAGCAGTTTTACTTATACTCATTATAATGTGTTTCCATCAATTCTATATATTTCACATATTAAAATCAACCTTATAAACATTCTATATGTATTCAACATCAGCTACCCCTTCTCTACCCACATTCTGTTCCTACTAATAAATATTCTATATTTTAACTCCATAAATTTACTCATCGTATTTGGCTCAGAAGTGAGACCACGTAATATTTGTCCTTTTATGCCTCGCTTATTTCACTCAACATAGTATACTCAAGGTTCATCCATGCTATCATATGTATCCCAAGTTCATTCTTTCTTAGAGCTGAAGAGTATTCCATTGTTTGTATATACCACATTTCATTTATCCATTCATCCATTGGTGGCATTTAGATTGTTTCCATCTTTTAGCAATCGTGAATAATGCTGCTATGAACATTGGTGTGAAAATATATGTTCACATCTTTACTTTAAGTTCTTCTGAACATATTCCTAGTAGTAGGGTTTCTGGATCAAAGGGCAGTTCTATATTTAGTTTCCTGATGAACCACCAAACTGTCTTCTATAAAGGCTGTACCATTTTACATCCTAATCACAGTGAAGGAGTGTTTCTATTTCCCTGCATAAACTCCAGCACTTGTAGTTTTCTGTTGTTGTTGTTATTGTTTTTAATAATGGACATTTGTAAGCTGTGAAATGATATATCATTATAGTTTTGATCTGCATTTCCCTAATAGCTAGTGATGTTGAGCATCATTTCATGTACTTTTTAGCCATTTCTATTTCCTCTTTGGAGAAATGTTGATTCATGTCTTTTGCCCAATTTTTTTTACATTTTATTGAATAATAAACTTTATTTTTAGAGCAGTTTTAGGTATAGAGATAAAGTACAAATATAAAAAACCCACAGCTCACATTGTACTCATTGGTGAAAGACTGAAAGCTTTCTTACTGAGATTGAGAACAAGACAAGGATGCCCACTGTCTCCAGTCTTATTCAATATTGTTATAGAAGTTCTAGCTAGAGCAATTAGGCAAGAAAATGAAGCAAAAAGCACCCAGATAGGAAAGGAAGAAGTAACACTTTTGTTATTCACTGATGATATGATCCTATATCTAGTAAATCCTGAAAATCCCAAAACAAATCTACTAGAACTATTATATGACTTCAGCAAAATGGCAGGATACAAGATTGATATGCAAAAATCAATAGTGTTTATATATACTACTAATGAGAAATAAAATTCATATATAAAAGTGACTAAAAGTCATATGTTTATAAAACATTACTGAAAAGTTTGGTTGGTGTGAATGTTCAAAGTATTGTGGGTGCTGTGGTGGGAAAAGAGAAAAGAAATGTGGTAACTAAGTTGGATTCAGTCACAAAGAGCAATTAACATATCTCTAATTGTCATGTTCCAACTTGACAAAATTTTACTGCTATGACAGGAAGGATTGCCCAGATTATTTTTTTTACATTACTAGTTTAAATTCACTCCATTGCTTTACTAGTCTAAATTATCATGCTTTGTTAAAACAATCCAGGTAAATATTCAATTCAAAATATTATTGATTTAATAATTCAGTAGCAACTATTTGCGGTAGATAGGTAGTTACAAAGGTAGATTTTGAATAAGATTCTTCTAAATATGCCAGAAACCCAAACAAAGTATAAATTAAATCATATTATGATTAGACAGGATCATGTAATGTTAAAATTAAACTAGGGGCTTTCTACTTAATTTTGTATGAGTTGTTTATTATTAGTTAAATTCCAATCAATTTTTTTTAATCAGGTGGAATAATTTGAAATATTTCAATAGTTGAAATAATCAGAAAGTTTTGTAGAAGATTACATAATATCATGGTTGCAGCTTATATTCAAACATCAGTATAGTATAATTTTGTTTCCTACTAAATCATGGAATCAATGGGTTTTACTTCAGACTTAAAGTTGTTTTTATTCAGTATCTATAATTATTTTTCTTTTACTTTATTTGCAAAGATCCTAGTGTAAATTCTAAAACCAACTTTGCAATTTCCTAATTAAATTTTAGGGCAAGGAAAATGCTGCATATAGAAATGTATAATTTGGCATTTTTCTTTAAACATTCAAAATAGATATTTATCTGAGACTATGAATGTATTTCACTTTGATAGAAAACAAATTACTGACTGAGAAGGAAGAGAAGAAAGAGCTAGATGGCTTAATACATTGATGAAAAAATTGTGACAGACTCTGGTATGGAAAACCTTGGGCAACAATCTAAGAAATTTCCACTGCTATTGAGATGTTGCTGATTATAATAGTATATTTGGTCTTCAAAGAATGTAAGCAACTAAGCAGGATGTCAGTAATTTAGAAAAACAAATCAGGAAAATACTGGAAATACTTTGCAGGAAAGCTATACTGTGTATGGTTGATTGATAAGATCCATTCCCACCACTTTCTAGGGTGCTTTTCTATATTGCAAGTTTGGAAAACTAGACTAGACTTGTTTTCAAGTACTGGATGAAAATTAGGTTCTACCACTTAACATTATTATGAGTGTTTTGAAGGAGAAAATTGGTAGGAAGTCATCTTTTCCTGATTTTGGATGTTTCCTGAGGGGGAGAAATTTGTGCTGATGTGACTTTGTTTTTATAATTATTTTAATTAAAGTAGTTATAGGTTTACAGAAAAATCATTAAAAAAAATAAAGTGTTACCATATAATCACCCCTATTATTAACACTTTGCATTAGTGTGGTACCTATGTTACAATTGATGAAAGAATATTATAATTTTACTGTTAATTAAAGTCCATAGTTTATATCAAGGTGTATTTTTTCCATATACCAGCCTATTATTAACAGCTTGCATTAGCTTGATACATTGGTATGGTTCATGAAAGAAGGTTTTCCTAATTACACTATTAATATGCTTATTCTTCTTATTTCATATCAGTGAAATCAGACAATATTTGTCCTTTAGTGTCTAACTTTTTTCAAAATGTCTTCAAGATTCATCCATGTTGTTGCATAAACCAGAACTTTATTGCTTTTTAATACTGAATAATATACCATTGTATGTATATAGCACAGTTGGTTTATCCATATGTCAGTTGATGGACAGTTGAGTTCCTTCCATCTTTCGGCAATTGTGAATAATATTGCTATAAATATCAATGTGCAAATAACTGTTTGAGTCTCTGCTCTTAATTCATTCCAGGTATATGTGTAGCAGAGTGATTGCTGGGTCATGTGGTCATTCCATACTTAGCCTTCTGAGGAACTCCTAAACTATCTTCCACAGTGGCTATACCATTTTGCATTCCCACAAGAAATGAATGTGTGTTCCCATTTCTCCACAACTTCTTCAATACTTGTAATTTTTCTGATTTTAAATAATGGCAATTCTAGTAGAAGTGAATATAATCTCATTGTGGTTTTGATTTGCATTTCTTTAAAATCTAAGGATGTTGAACATCTTTTCATGTGTTTTTAGCAATCTCTATATCCTCTTTGGAGAAATATCTATTCAAGCTTTTTGCCCATTTTGTTATTGGGTTGTTTGTCTTTTTTATCACTAAGTTGTAATATTTCTGTATATATTCTGGATATTAAACCCTTATTTGATATATGGTTACCAATTATTTACTCCCATTGAATATGTTGCCATTTTACTTTCATGGTAAAGACCTTTGAGGTGGAAAGCTTGTTCTTTGTGTTTAAAGTATAAGAAACCATTGCCTAGGGGAGCAGATGTAGCTCAGTGGTTGAGCACATGCTTCCTATGTACAAGGTCCTAGGTTCAATCACCAGTACCCCCTTAAAGAAAAATAAGAAAGAAACCATTGCCTAACAAAAGAACCTGAAGATATTTTCCTATATTTTCTTCTAGGAATTTTATATTCATGATTCTTACATTTAGGTCTTTTATCCAATTTGAGTTAATTTTGTATATGGCATGAGATAAGGGTCCTCCTTCATTCTTTTGCATATAGATATCCAGTTCTCCCAGCACCATTTGCTAAAGAGACTTTTATGCCCCAGTTGTATGGACTTGGCAGTCTTGTCAAAAATTGTTGACCATAGATGTGAGGGTCTATTTCTTTTTTTTTTCTTTTTTTTTCTTTTTGTGCTAAGTATCAGAACTTTATTCCTTTTTAAGGCTGAATACTATTCCATTGTGTGTATATTACCACATTTTGTTTATTCATCCATTGATGGACAGTTGGGTTGTTTTCACCTGTTGGCTGTTGTGAATGTTGGTGTACAGGAACAGAGTCCCTGTTTTCAGTTCTTTAGGGTATATACCTAGAGGTGAGATTGCCAGGTCATGTGGTAATTCTATACTGTCTGAGGAACTGCCAAACTTCCACAGTAGCTGTACCATTTTACATTCCCATCAATGATGCATTATCAATTCATTTCAGTTGGTCACTATATCTATCATTATGCCAGTACCATGCTGTTTTGACCACTGTAGCTTTGTAATATGCTTTGAAGTCAGGAATTGTGAGGCCTCTGACTTCGTTGTTCTTTTTCAAGAACAATGTTTTTGGCTGTTCGAGACCCCTTACTCTTCCAATAAATTTGATAATTAGACTTTCAATTTCTGCAAAGTAGGCTCTTGGAACTTTGATTGGGATTGCACTGAATCTGTAAATCTTTTTGGTAGAATTGACAACTTAACAGTATTTAATTATCCAATCCATGAGCGTGGGATACCATACAATTTATTTAGGTCTTCCTTGATTTCCTTTAGCAGTTTTGTAGTTTTCTGCATACAAGTACTTTACATCCTTGGTTAAATTCATTAGATATTTGATTTATTTTGTTGCTATTATAAAAGGAAATTTTAAAAATTTTCTTCACAGATTTTTCTTTACTAGTATATTAAACACTATTGATTTTTGCATATTGATCTTGTACCCACCACATTGCTGAATTAGTTTATGAGCTCTAGTAGATTTGCTATAGATTTTTCAGGAATTTCTATGTCTAGGGTCATGTTATGTGCATATAGTGACAGTTCTATTTCTTCCTTTCCAATTTGGATATCTTTAATTAATTTTTCTGTGTAACAGCTCTGGCTAGAATTTCTAGTACAATGTTGAATAACAATGGTGGCAGTGGGCATACTTGTCTTATTCCAGATATTAGAGGGGAAGTTTACAGTCTTTCACCATTGAATATCATGTTAGCTGTGGGTTTTTCATATATGCTTTTTATTATTTTGAGGATGTTTTCTTCTATTCCTATTATTCTAAGTGTGTTTTTATCAAGAATGGATGTTGTATTTTGCTAAGTCCCATTTCTGTATCAATTGAGATGATCCTGTGGATTTTTTATTTGATTTGTTAATGTGTTATAATGCATTAATTGACTTACTTACATTGAACCACCCTTGCCTACCTGAGATAAAAGCCAGTTGGTCAAAGTGTCTAATTCTTCTAATGTGTTGTTGAATTCAGAATACGTGTATTTTGTTTAGGATTTTTGCATCTATATTCATAGGAAAATTTGGTCTGTAATTTCCTTTTCTTGTAGTATCTTTATTTAGCTTGATTATTAGAGTGATGTTGTCCTCATAGTATAAGTTAGTTTGTATTCCCTTCTTTTGGGTTTGTTTCTTTTTTTTTCAATGAGGAGGTTGAACAGGATTGATATTAATTCTTGGAATGTTTGATGGAACTCCCATTTGAAGCCATCTGGTCCTGTCCTTTCTTTTTTGGGAAGTTGGGAGGTTTTTTTTTATGACTGAATCAACTTTTTACTTGTAATTGATTTGTTGAGATCTTCTAGTTCTTTTATAGTCAATGTAGGTTATTTGTGTGTTTCTAGGACTTTGTCCATTTCATTTAGGTTGTAATACAGTATCCTATTATTAGTATACTGTGGGTCAGTAGTAATGTCTCCCCTCTCATTTCTTATTTTATTTATTTGCACCTCTCTCTTTTTTTGTAAATCTAGCTAAGTGATTGTCAATTGTATTGATCTCAAAGAATCAACTTATGGTTTTGTTAATTCCCTAATGTCCAGTTAGGTCTTTAATTTTTAACTTTGCTTCTCTTTTAATGTAAGCATTTAAGGCTATAAATTTCCCTCTCAGCACTGTCTTCACTGCATCCCCCAATTTTTTATATAATGGGTTCTCATTTTTATGAATGTCAATATATTTATTTTTTCCCTTGTAATTTCTTCTTTGATTACTGATTAAGAGTGTATTATTTAACTTGTATATATTGGTGGGTTTTCCAGTTCTCTTCATGTTATTGACTTTCAGCTTCATTCCATATGATCAGAGAAAGTGCAATCTTTTAAAATTTATTGAGATTTGTTTTGTGACCCATCATGTGGTCTGTCCTGGAGAAAGATCCATGCACACTTGAGAAGAATATATATACTGATGTTTTGGCATACAATGTTCTGTGTATATCTGTTAGGTTTAATACATTTATCAGATTAATCATGTTTTCTGTTTCCTTATTCATCTTCTGTCTAAGTGTTCTATCCATTGATGAGAGTGGTGTATTGATATCTCCCAACTATTTCTCTAGAAGTGTCTATTTTTCCTTTCAGTATTGCCAGTGTTTGCCTCATCTACCTTGGGACACTCTGATTGGTATATAAATATTGATGAGTGTTATTTTTTCTTGGTGGATTGATTCTTTTATTAATATTTAGAGTTTTTCTTTGTCTCTTGTAATAGCTTTTGACTTAAAGTTTATTTTCCCAATATTTGTTCAGCTACCTGCTTTAATTTCCTAGATTATGTAAAGAGTATACCATGAAATGGTTCAGCTTGAACAATGGGAATTTATTGGCTTACAATTTTGAGACTGACAAAATGTCCAAATCAAGGCATCATCAAGGCAATGCTTTCTCCCCCAAGACTGACAACCTATCTTTTTCTCCTCTGCTGGTCTCTATGCTCTCTTCTGGGTTTTATCAAGTTTAGCTCCTTTCTTTTTTGGCTTTTCTTTCTTTGTCTTGCTTCTGTTTATAAAGAACTCCAGTAATAGGATTAAGATGCATCATGAATGAGGTGGGTCATACCTTAACTGAAATAGCCTCATCAAAAGATTCTATTTACAATGGGTCCACACCCAAAAATGGATTAGATTTCAGAACATGTTTTTCTAGGTACATACAGCTTCCAACCACCCAATACCCCATGGAATATCTTTTTCCATCCTTTCACTTTAAACCTATTTGTGTCTTTGGGTCTAAGCTGAGTCTCTTGTAAACAACATATAGGTGGATCATGCTTTTTTATCCATTCTGCCAATCTGTGTCTTTTTATTGTGGTTTTTTTTTTTTTTTTTTTTTTTTTTTTT